>CM068388.1:83166923-83766923 GCA_034770075.1 Aralia elata
TCACTGACCAGGAATCCCAAAAGCTTACCTGACTGCACTCCGAAAGCACACTTTGCTGGATTGAGCTTCAAATTATACTTTCTGAGCCGATCGAATAGCTTTTTGAGATGGGTTATATGATCAGATTCTACCTTCGATTTCACGATAATGTCATCCACGTAGACCTCTATCTCCTTATGCATCATATCGTGGAATAGGGCCATCATGGCTCTCTGATAAGTAGTCCCAGCATTTGTGAGACCAAAAGCCAGTCGTCTATAGCAGAAAGTGCCCCAAGGGGTGATGAACGCGGTTTTTTCCCGATCTTCCTCCGCCACCATTATCTGATGATATCCCGCGAAGCAATCCACAAAAGAGTACATTTCGTACTGGGCTGTGTTATCCACCAGGATGTGTATGAAAGGCACCGGGAAGTTATCTTTGAGACTGGCCTTGTTTAGATCTCTGTAATCTACACATACCCTCACCTTTCCTCCAGGCTTAGACACTGGGACTACATTGGACAGCCATTCAGGGTAAGTGGAGACCATAATGATTCCGGCCCTGAATTGTTTAATGATTTCTTCCTTCACTTTTAAGCTCCACTCGGGTTTCAACTTCCTTAGTTTCTGCTTGACGGGCCTGAAACCCTCCCTGATGGGCAACCGGTGTACCACGATGTCGGTGGACAATCCGATCATATCCTCGTGCGACCAGGCAAAGACATCCTCATATTGTTTTAGCAACTCAGTCATTTCGGTCTTTTGGCTGGTGGTGAGGTCTATCCCTATCTTGAGTTCTTTTGGCTTGTCTGGGGTTCCAATATTAATGGTGATGGTTTGGTCCAAATTGGGTTTGGGTTTATCCTCGACCCATCCTTTGATCTCTTCAGGCGCGTCGTCGTAATCTGTCTCGTCTTGCTCAATGCCCATCAAATCGAAATCCAGCTCAATGTCAAAATCATAATCATCATTCAAATTTGAAAGATCGTTTGTTAGGCAAGGATTACTCAATTTGGTACACCTGACATGAAACAAAATACTTGTCATATATAAATCATTTTCACGACGATCGCATTTTCAAATAACACGAAGGAACGACATAATTATGCAGAAATAAAACAACAACAACAAAAATAAACTTCTTCATTCCCCCGTTTTCTGGGGTCCACCACCCTGACGTCGGGTTTTACCCTTGTTTGGATATTATTGGCCTCACTGTCCAATTGTCGATGGTCAGGTCAGACGATATGTGCTCGATGAGAGGTGGCATTATACCGGACACTTCCCCGATGACCACGACCACATCGCCTGAGTCTCCTCTCATACCTTCCTTAGGAATAATCAACCCTGCCCAATCGATGATAGGCACATTTTGTTGAGCTCCTGGTGCGGCAACATTCGTCCCCTCTTCATTGCTTATTAATTGTCCGGGGATATAGCACTGAGTTTCGAACTCTTCCGCGATCTCCTGTAGGAAACTTTCCCTTTTGGCTAATTCATCATTTGTGGGGGACAAATCTTCACCCCCTGCTCCAGTCACAGGCTCGCTAGTCCCCTGCTTATTGTTGACCGGGGTCACCGGGCTGCCAACTAGTCGAATCGGAGTCGCACCCTGACGGTGTCTTCGTGCCGCGCCCATATGGTATCCCAACCCTGCTTTGCCTATCCGCCGTGGTAATTGGATGGGCTTGGTGATTCCCTGACTGCTCTTTCCTAACCCCTGTCCAGGCTGGAAGTTCATTTTTATCATTTCCTTTGCCACAAAGGTAAGTTCTGGAGAGACCCTTGGTTTCATGGCTGGAGCCCCCAGGCATCTGGGTTGGGGAGTGCTAATCTCCAGCGCTTGAAAGCTGGCAGGTGCCGCCGACTCATCCACATTGATCACTGGTAGGCCACTCCTGAGAGGAGAAGGGTCATCACACTCGGCCGAGATTGTTACCAGATTCCCATCAATGATTAACTTGATTTGTTGGTGGAGCGTGGAAGGAACTGCCCCGGCCATGTGTATCCACGACCTCCCCAATAACATGTTATAACTGGCTGCAATATCCAGGACCTGGAAAGATATATCAAAAGTACAGGGTCCTATCTCCACCGGCAACTCGATTTCTCCAATTGTATCCCTCCGGGAACCATCGAAGGCTCGCACCACCACGTGACTGGCCCGTAGGCACTTGGGATTAATGTTCATCTTCTGCAATGTGCTGAGGGGACAAATATTCAATGCCGATCCCCCATCAATCAACACCCCATTCATGATATACCCCGAGGAGATTACCGCAATATGTAGCGGTTTTCGATGCCCCCTTCCCTCCTTGGGGATGTCCTCATCTGCAAAGGATATTACATCACTCTCCATTAGATGGCCCACCAGCTGGCCGAAACCTTCCTCACTAATTTCTTTGGGCACGTATGCCTCCTCCAGGACTTTTACCAGGGTTTTGCAGTGCCCACTGGATGATAACACCAAGTCCATGATTGATGACAAGGTCGACTCCTCATTTAAAATCTGGATCCCTCTCGCCTCTGGATGGTCCATCCTCTTCAAGAATTCCATGGCCCTCTCCTCGGATATCTCCTCATTTTTCCTCTTTTGGCTTTCCAGGACTCGCTCGGGAAGATACAAAGGATTCCCCTTTGTCGTCACAGAAGCACAACTGGCCGCTTCCTCCGACACCCCCCCATAATTCCATGGCACCGTCCTTAGACTGCTGATAGGGATTTGCGGTCTTGCTGCCAGAATGATGGGTTTCGGTGCCGCCAATTTGACGGGTCCCTCCGGGGTATTTCCACTTACACCCATCAATCGAATGGGCGCTCCCCGTGCATTCCCATGATTGCTTATCATGTTGATTATTTCATCCATTTTCTGCACATAATTCAGCCTTGACGGCCCCTCGACTTCACTGTCCTCCGCCATATTGACCCCACCTCCATCATGTCTAGGCAGGGGATTAACCTTAACGTTTGGGGAGTCTGGCTGTTCCACCACAATTTCCCCATTATCAATCAAATTCTGAATTATATGCTTCAAGGTCCAACAATCCTGCGTATTATGACCCGGGGAACCCGAGTGGTAGACACATCGTTTGCTTGGGTCAAATCGTCTCCCCCTTGGGTCACTCGGGGGTGCCAAATTGATTATCTTCTTTTGGGCCATCAATACGGCCAATACCCGTTCAAGAGGCTCCCCGAGCGGGGTGAATACCCGATTTTGCGAGGCCTCAAATCTCCTTCGCCCCTCTGCCCTTTGATCATTGAAGTTAGGCTGTCGGGATGGCCCCACTCTTTGCCCATGTACTGGAGGGTTGCTCTCCGCCTTCCTAGAAGATCCCTGTATGATGAGGGAAACATCCTCCTCCTTTTTCTTTTGGACCCTACGGGAAGTGTTGCCGTAGTTACCGCTTTGGATCTGTTCTGCAGCTGTTTCCAAAGCCGTGAGATCCCGAATTTTGTCGGATTTCAAACCCATGTCCACCATTTCTCCGTGCTTTATCATTTCAGCGAAAGGCCTACCAATCCCTGAAATAACCCGCTCATAATACGGGGCCTCCTGAATATCGACGAAAGTCATCACCATCTCTGACTCGCTCATTGGAGGATTCACTTGGGCAGCCATACCCCTCCATCGTTGTGCATAGTCCCGGAAGGATTCCCTGGGTTGCTTTTTAACTTTTGTCATTTGGTATCTGTCAGGGGCCATCTGGGCCTGAAAGCTATATTGGGTTAAGAAGGTATGGGCCAATTCCTCCCAGTTGTGGATTCGGGCGTTGTCAAGGCGGGCATACCAGATCCTCGCCTCCCCTGTTAAGCTTTTCTGGAACAGCTGCATCCTCAACCCCTCGTCCTCGGCATAAGCCCCGAGTTCTCCAATGTATATTTTCAAGTGTGTATAGGGGTCTCCCTTTCCATTGTATTTTTCAAACTCGGGGACTTTGAACTTTTCTGGATATCTGGTTCCGGGGAAAACACACAGATCCGAGTAATTGACCCTACCCAGGGACCCTATGCCTCGTAGAGATTGGATGGTCTCTTCCATGTGTCTCATTTTTTTCCGAAGGTCGTCAGTGTCCCCCTCCTCTGGGATAGTAATCACTGTCTTGTGAGGTATGGGAACGACCCTTGGAATGACTGGCTCGTCCTTGAGTTGGGGTTGGTCATCCTTACACAGGTTTGCAATATTTTTAGGAGGATTCTGGTCACCCCCCGGTGGTGGAATATTATGTGGTCCTTGGTTTGGCGGATCCTGTCTGAGTAGGAACTGCTCTTTTAGCATTGTGGCCATTTCTATCATCTGCTTCTTAAAGTCATCAAACTCTTCCCGAGATATGGAACTATAATTTGGAAGATCAGCCATTTCAGAGGTAGAGACCTGGGCTTTCTTAGACTGCGAACGGGTTTGAGGAGCAATCCTGCGAAACAACGGTTCGAAGTTTAGTCCTGGAAAATGAAAGGATACGGATGCATGCTAAAGCTGTAACCTTTGTGTTTTGGGTTTTTTAATCTTTTTCTGCAAAACAGCATGTTAGTAGTCCCTTATTGCAATAATAAATGCCATCATGACTTATTATGCTTCCCCAGCTGTTCTCTGCAAAACGTAGCGGTTAGTAATCTTTTGACAGAAAGGGAGGTATATATGAATGGGACCATGACATTTATACGCATGAACGTAAGAGGGCATGAAGAGACTTTTCCTGCGTTGGGTTAATCTGAGGCTGTCCTATCCTAGGGTTACTCTCACGGGCTTTTCGGCATGAAGGTCCCTAAATCTTCGCAATCTACTCGTCTGAGTCCTTTCGATTGGAGCGGATTTGGGTGGTGCGTTTCCTGAGCCATCTCCGGGGAGCAGCCCCTTCGAGTCCAGTAATAAGCAACCGACAGGTTCGCCTCAAGAGGAGGTACTCTCTCAACATACATTCACATTCATCGTCCTCACCGCATGCAAATGATTTCTTTAAAGTAAAGCCATTCCATTCAATCAATCATTCATTGGACAAAAGCACACATTCACACAACAATAAGTAAAACAAGTCAAAATATCGCACATACATACACATTTTTGAATTTTTAAAGGGTAGGATAGCATCAAGATTTGAAAGCGGCTTAAGCCCTCTAATGTCCCCAGCGGAGTCGCCAGCTGTCGACGCCGGGTTTTCTCGTCTTTCTCGTCCTTTCCAATTTTAGTTTTTTTTGTTTAGATGATTTTTGGAAAAGGTCGGCATTGATGTCGACGGGGTTTTGAAAGATCGTGTTTTATGATGAGCCAATTAACCAGAGTCGCCAGTTGGTATATTTGAAATGGATGTACCAACTCATCCGAGTTTTCGTTTTTTTATAAATCGCTGGCTCATATGTGACTCCGAATTAATTGGTCTGCGAATCGAGATTCATAGAGTTCGGGGGCATGCTTAAGTGAGGGGAAGGTGTTAGGCACCCCTCGACTTCCGTGAAACACGGTTACCGCAATCTTGATACTTTCCTATCCTTTAATTCATAAAATGTGTATGTGTGTGTGTGTATGTGTGTGTCTAAATGAATGTTGTAGTGAGTTTGTATGAAAGAATTATTTGGGTGTTTGGGGAAAATCGTGCTTTTAGCTTTGAGAGTGCTTTAAAATGTCTTTTCGGTATTTACGAGAAAGCCCTATTATTTATGGGGAAGGTTTGATTTTAAATGGCAAAACGTTATGAGATTTTGATTAAGTGTTGTTTTGGTAAGACATGAATTCGTTAAACCTTAACCAAATAGGAATCGAGATTTATACGTTGCTTTCATAATTGTTGGGCAATTTCTAGAATCTCTTTCACCCTATGTATCAAGGTTTAATAACACTTTTCGTTCTAAAACCCATTTTTGTGACATTTGAAAATAACCTCTTTTAGCTTTCTCGTAGAATAGGAATCAACTATTATTAGCATTTCCAAATTTTTAGCCTCGTGATGCTAATATCCTACTTTGATTGATTTTAGAAAAGATCTTTATCGTTTAATCTTTTGAAACCATTTTGGTGTCACGAAATATAATCAAGCATAAACATGCGTTGGGGCTATCCACGGGCATGTAAGCCATCAAAATACCCCCCAAACGCCAACAATCACGTATTCCACTAATACGGGGCCTTAAACCCGATTCTCGTCTTAACGTCGTTTTAAGGCCCAACGGTTACATATTACAAAAACGAGCACCTTGAATCTATACATACATCAAAACGTCCATTATCGGATTTGAACCACAGGGTCGCGTTCCTAGGCTCACACGAGATTATGACATGCTCACAAAAATGCATACTACATGATTAACCAACCCGAATTTATATAATACACCATGACATCCGAAAATGACAATCTAAATAAATTACCCCCGATAAATTATCATAAACACACTAAAAATTTCATCAATGGGATATCCTCGGGTTATTAGGAAGAGTTTTGTTCCGATGGAACCCTCATCAATAATCCCTAATCCATGATTGTTCAACAATATTCTTGAAAATTACAATTTAATTTAGCCAAATGACATGATAGAAGTTGCAAAAACAATGAGATTTTCACCTTGCAAATGATACCAAAATTGTGTAAAAACTTGTATATTGAGTGAAATATGAGATGTATTGATATAATCCAACAACAAGGGAAATTCCTCTCTTTTTCTCTCAATTATTGCAAGAATTTTTGGCTATTTCTCTCTATTTCCGAGCTAACACTGCTGCTGATTTTCTTCTTCTTCCGCCAAACTGCTCTCTCTTCTCTTCTGCAGGAGGAAATGAGCTGAAATAGGCTGGCTGGCCCACCTCCCATCGCACTCAGCTGATAGTGTTGATTTCCTGGTTTCCGTGCTGGCGCACCCACTTGGCCGCAGATCAATCCGCGGCTGGCTGGCTTGACTTTCTCGATTTTCGTGCTACGCCTCGATTCTCGTGCCATGACGCTGGTTTTCGCTGACAGGCTCGTATTTTACAGTCCGGGAATCATTGGGAGGCGTGCCACACCTTCCGGGAATGCCAAATTCGGATAGCCTTATTGTCACGTCAGCTTTGACTGCCAATCACTGCGGTAGTGTCGGGCGCTCGCACTTGGGCCCACTCCTTTGCTCCCGCAAGCCAATTCAATTGACGATTTTGCCCTCCTGTCAAGGTTAGTACAGGGAACGCAAAATTTGGGTGTCTACATTGCACATTAGCAAGAATATTTTTGGCCAAAGATAAGCAAATCATGCTTGCAGCTCTCAAATCGAATTCTTCCCAATTTTCATCGCTCATATTAGATGCAAAATCTTGTTTGCTAGAATCAGAGGTCGATTTTCCATCCGTTTTGCTAGAATCAGGGGTCGAGCGCCCCTTCAATGCCTTGTGCAACTTAGATTGAATCATCGAATCTTTGACTTGAATTTGCCACAAGCCAAAGTTCATTCTCCCATCGAATTTCTCTATATCGATTTTCATGCCAGCCATTTTTCTTTAAACGAATCGTACCCGTTGGCCAGGTAAGTGTAAGTCGGGTGGGAGTCTCTCCGTACTTTTGTAACGGTGACTAATTAAGTAATCACATATTTTAAAGACAGTGCCTTTTGAACCACTTTCTTAGACATCAACGACGTGAACCAAAAGCTCTTGATACCAATTGTTGTGAATTAAACATCTCACGATATGGAGAAATAGGAAATTGAGAATTTAGAACACAATCACACAACATAAGAATTATAGTGGAAACTCCAAAATCAAAGAAAAACCACTTTCATTGTCAAAGACAACCAGAGAAAATTTACTATGTGAATAATATTACAATCACTCGCACTCTCAGAAATTTTCTCACATCCACTCAAGAAAGATAATTCTTCTGAAGAGAATTTTCTCTCACTAAACTCTCTAACTCTTTGGATACTTCTTATCCTTCTTCCTTTGGATTTGATATCTCTATGGTTTACAATAAGGCAAGTATTTATAGGCGCAATGCTTTCCTCTCCATTAGCACACCAACATAGAAAGTTTCATGTGCTAGCACACAAACTTGGAATAAACCTATTATATGCAAGTAATGAGAGAACACCCATTTTATGTGCCCGCACCTACCTCCATCATTACTCTCCACCATTTCATTATTTATTTTTTAACTAATATTCCAACAATTAAGATGTATTAATATGCAATTAAATACCATCTAAGACGAGGACAAGAAATTCACATGATCATTCTTCTTCTTCTTCAAATGGTAAAACTAAATTTGAAGGTGACGTTCATGAAGTTCCAAGTGGACGAAACCCTATATCCAATAGGTAAGAATTACTATATTCTTTCTTTCTTGGAAGAGAAGATAAGATAGAAGAGAAGAAGAGGATAGGGTATGTGTGGTATGATTTATTAGAGCTAGCGCAAGAAAAAAGAGCATATTTTTTTCGTCTCAAAATATAAAATTATTATTAATGACTTTTCTTAAAATTGAAGGAGTATTATGATTCTTTTGATTGTGCCCAATAAAACGGATAGGGAGATGCATGATTTTACATATATTTTGATAAATGAACATTTCATTCATATAAGAGACATTTAGAGAGAGAGAGATATTAAAGAAAAAGAGAAAATATACACGGTCAAGTGGTCAATCATTTTAATGTTAGTTACCTAATCATCTGGTGATCAGTAATGGTTTTTTATCTTCTAACAATAAATTAAAAGAACTCTGAAAACTGGATTGGCCCGCGGGACTGTCTTGGGTCTAATTTCCTGCATGATCTAAGCTGGAATTCTGCTCTACCTGCTGCATGGCAGTTAGTTTTGCTAGGACCACATGAGGTTAACTTAGCTTTGTGGTTCTATAGCAGTTGTCATTTGTTTTCTTAGTTATTCTAGCTTCTCTTGATAAAGGTGTCAGCTGCTATGCACTTTCAATCTGATCTACATTTAGATTGGAAGATTAAAATTGATAAATGAATGAAATAAAAAATAAAATAAAATATAGAGTGAAATGATTCATTTAGTTATTATTTCCTCTATTTCAAAATAAATAAGTTTCATTTGTCAAGTTTTTTAATTACACAAATACGAGTTCTCTTTTTATTAATAGTACTATAAAATAAAATAATATTTTAAAATTTGTCATCGTAATTTGTAACATGTCACTACTATTAAATTAACAATTTATTATATTTAATGATAAATATGAAATAAAAATTAAATACATCATTAATATTTGTATATATATTATAAATGAGACTCTTTATATAATAAATAAAATAATTTTATTATTTTTATTTAATGTAAGGGTGCGATAAAATACTTGCGTCCGCGCCCCAGGTTTGTAAGTAAGGCATATATATATATATATATATATATATATACAGAGCATTTCTAAAGCACTCCCCTTAAGTAGCACTCCCCTCTAAAACGCCATCGTTCTATTAAATCCAAACAAAAGAGAAAGTCGGCAGAACAAAGGAAGACGGTAAAAGGAAAACCCCCAAACTCGATTTCCTCTTCGGCTCCATCAGATCCGGGAAAAGGAAAACCCAAATCAAGATTCGGAAAAAGGAAAACTTAAATCAGAAGCTTACGCTCTCCAAATCCGAATGCAAGTCGCAAAAGCCAAATCGCCAAATCCGAATTCATTTCTCTACCGAAATCCAAAATCCAGATCTAGGGCTCGTCACTCTTAAAGTAAGGTACAATTCAGGGATGAAAACTTGAATTTGAGATACTCATATAAGGTCTTTATTAGCTTTATTCATCAAAAATAATTTCTAATAATATGATTATATTAAGCCCTTGGTGCCTCCTTTACATAGTTCCACTTAATTTAACTGTAGGGATTTTGATTTTGACTTGTTAAGCATGGGTTTCTGTATTCAGATTACCCTTTCCGTTTGTTTTTATGTATTTTTAGCTTGAGATTATGATAAATACACTCTGTTTGGATTTAAAGAAAGACCAAAGCTTTCTAGTCAGAAATTTAGTTCAGAACTGGGAAAATTCGGAGAGAAAGAAATTCTCAGTTTCATGGACTTTAGTAATATTATTTTTTGTTAAAAACTAGAAATTTTATATTCATGTTTGTGGCAAAGATGGTATAGCAGTTGTTGCACCGCAGAAATAGATACATATGTATGTATAATTTCGTATTGTTTATAAATTATTTAAGAGCAGCTTAGTTTGTTGTAATCCCTTTCCATCCTTTTACTAATCAAAAAAGTGGTGTATTAGCAATCCTTGTATAATTGTGTTTCTGACTTGTTCTTAGTTGCAGATTGTTTCTTTTGAATGAATGAATTAGTAGCCACTTGTGTCATATGACATTATTATGTGGATCCAAGAAGTTCAGTTGATGATAATAAATTTTCATGTAGTATTAAAAATTATTGTCCTTCCATTAGGTGCATGTTTAATATTTGTCTAGATCTATCTTTACACCATTGCTATAGCAAGAAAACAATACGAAATAATTACAAACTCCCATTTACATCCTAAAATTTGTTGTATATAAAAAAAATTGCATTTAACAAGAAATCAATTGAAAATAATTACAGGGCTTAGTGTGTTTACTGTCATCAGTGATATTTTGGTGTGTTCCCTGATTTGGTTTTGTTTTCTCTGATGGTCTCTATGTCTTGCTGGAAAGTGAGGTAAAAGGTTAGGGTTTCGTCGTCTCTCCCTCTCTTGTTCTAATCTTGAACTTCGCGAGGAATGAAAAGAGGAAAGCAACACCCTAAAGAAAATAGCCATCAAATGATTGGGGAAGGTTCAATATCCACTGGAGTCAGTGGGATTTCATCACCAAGATATTGTGGGTGTGGGATACGAGCACGAATTTGTACATCGTCAAAGGGACTTAGTGTTGGGAGGAAATTTTATGGTTGTTCAAATTATGGTGTAAGTTATTATATTTCCCTTGATAAAATTTTAAATTTTTATACATAATCATAATAATTGATAACTGTATGTTTAATTTTGACAGACCCAAGCATGGCTTTTTTCAATGGATTGACGCTATCCACGTGTTAGAAGATACTGGGGTAGAGAATGATTCGGGTCTGTTGAATATGAGGAGCATAGAAATTGAACTACAGATGATGAAGGAGAAAGCTCATGACTTGGGAGTGCAAGTATCGAAATTGGAAAAGAAAAAAGTGCATTTGAAGAATGATTTGAAGTGTTTAAAAAAAGATATAAGGATTTTACAAACTAGGGAGAAATGGTTTTTACTTGTAATTGGGTTGCTTCTTGTGCTGTGTTTGAGCATGTTAAAAACCATGAAATAGTTTAAGTTGTTTTGATGTTTGAAAAAAATTGATATATAAATGGGGATTGTATAATGTTGATTGGATAATTAGATTAATGATTCTGTTTGGATAATTACATTATTTGAAGAATGATTTTGTTTGGAGAATTGTGTTTAGCAACAAGTATTTTATATATTAGGTGATGGAACAAGCCACTCCACTTGATAATCCAGCTGAAGTATACCATGTTTTAGCTGTTGCAAGGGTCTAGGTGAATGGCACCAAAATATGAAACCAGTACATAGTTAATATCCCCACAAGATTCTTATGATCTTGTTCAATGACAGATGCACTTTCTCATATTAAAAGGAGAACAAAGGGCATAGCCACGTAGCAGTGAGATCACCATTGTCCTATAAAATCCTGTAGAAAAGAAACTAAGCAGAAATGTAAACCAAATCCAAACAGCATGAGCGCACTACATAAGTAAACCTCAGCAAAATGAAACACAACCATATCCATTCCCAAATTATAATCACATAATTAAACCTCAGGAAAACTAACACCACCAAGTCATTACTTGTCAAATGTAACAGCAATGAAAGCACAACCATCCATATAAAAACAGCGAAATTGAGAAACAATTAAAACATGAAGCTAAATCTGGATTACATTGTAGCTGAAATCTTGTACATTGTGCCATCAACAATTAAATCTGGATTACTCTCTAGCTGAAACACATTTGTTGGGTACCAAAAAAGTAGACAAATACTTTCTTCCAATCAGCTGTGTAACACCACTTGTCTGGCTCACTCACCTGAAAACAGCAAACAAGTAGCACTAAGTACTAGCTTTAATACCAAACACAAGAATTCCAACAGAGGGTAAAGCTTTAATATTTATGCCAGATCCATGAACAACAGTTAATTAAACAACTAAAAACTAGTACTTGCTTGCAATTTTCCAAATAGAGTCTTTTTTTAGATGAAATCAGGAAGGAAAAAAAAACTAATCAAGCAACATAGATGTTTTATATATACCTATTAATCACTATCATCATGCACAGTTGGATCCTGAGTAGCATCAACATTTGATGCCCCACTTCTACATTTAAACAAATACACAAGTCAAATCTAAACAACTAGCAAAGTCAATCTTTAGCAAATAACAAAGTTAAAATAAGTAAAATTGCTTACTGATTATTAAGCGCCGGACAGTTTCTTTTATCGTGTGTCACACTGATCCCACCACATCCATGACAACGTCTACCCTTGGAATTTTTGGCTTTTCTCAAAGCCCTTTCTTTGCCACCCTTTAGCCTTTTGCCACACCCTTTTGCGCGCACTTGCTCCGGCTCAATGTAACTGTGTTCATAGGTCGAAGTCATATTAACTGACTTGGATACACTTATCCCACCAGACTCCATTTCGTAGTTTCTTTTAGAACCATTATTCCCAACAATTTGGTTGATCCTTTCATCCACATTTTCTAAACATTCTTGTAAAACCTTTGTGGCATCTTCATTTGTAAGAGCTCTATCAATCAAATCTAAAGCATGTTTAATCAATTGACTCCGCAAGAGTAAATATGGTTTGTCATCTTTTATCTCCACCCCATCATTATCAAAAACTCCAACTGATTTTGCTGTTTTGGACCACCTATTCAAAATATATTTTGTAGGTAACTTGTCAAGATCATGATACTTATTCAAGTAAGCTATCACATGCCGACATAGGATTCCTGAACTCTCAAACTTTTTGCAAGTGCATGTTGCATAATCCAAAGATTTGTCATACTGAATTTCCCTCACTTTAAACTTGCTGACATTCCTTCGGTAAATCTTATATACATGGTAGTTGACATCCTCCTTGATAATTTCAAACCTATAATTCAAGCTCTCACACAATTCATCTTCAAATTTATAATATATAGAGTGTGTATAAATGTTAACCATTTGAATTAAGAAGTCATGGCCAATTTTCATTTTCGGCCTCTCGATCAAATCTTTGTTATCCGAAACCAACTCAGCATGTCGTTGATGTTGAAGGGCCCGACCAAATTAAACCATAAAATCCACTAAAGAATTTTTTTTTAGAAATAAATTTTTTGAAAAATGAATGACTACTCCTTGCTCGTTGGCTACTTGACATGCCGGCTAAGAAAATATGATTAACATGTGCGGGCACCCACCTAGAACGGATGTCATACATTGATTGTAGCCATTTATTAGTATTCAACCCACTTTTCTCCACCAGCTCCACCCAAGTGGAGTCAAACACGTCCACCGTCTCGGAATTCCAAATGCAATCTTGAAACTCTTTATAATATGCACTCAATTTTACTGAGTCAATCTTCTCTGAAAATTTGGTCAAAATGTGCCAACTGCAATATCTATGAAATGTATCGGGAAGAATATGTGCAATGACATTGGTCACAGCCGGATCCTGATCAGTGATAATCATCCTAGGTGCATCGCTTGGCATTGCTTCCAAAAAACGCTTGAAAAGCCAAACAAAAGAATCAATAGTCTCATCACTTAAGAAAGCACAACCAAATACAATAGTTTGACCATGGTTATTAACCCCCATTATTGGTGCAAATATCATTCCGTAACGATTAGTATTGTATGTGGTATCAAAAATGACAACATCACCATAACATCTATAAGCCCGTCTCGAAGTAGCATCGACCCAAAAACAACGACTGATCCTTTCTTCATCGTCTGTGTCAATTGAGAAAGTGAATGAAGGATTCTTTTGTTGTTCTAACTTCAAGTACTCATACAACATATCGCCGTCATGTCCCTTCAACTCATTGCGTTGGTCTCTTCTAAAGTTATACAAATCTCGTTGCGTGCACCCAATATTTTCAATCCCCCCTGCCTGCACTGCAAGAAATTTGTATTGTTGACATTGTGGTATATTCACTATGTCTAGTTGTTGACCTAAAGATTTTTGGGCAGTTGACACGTTACGGTGCGATCGTAAAAGATGTCTCTTATGCGGGGTTGACAAAGGGTGACAATGACCATCCTTAATTTTAGATACTACGTACAAGTCATTTCTTTTTACCACTACAAGACTTGCACTACAACCTTCTTTTCTAGATCCACGCTTTCTTTTTACATCCACATCAGCTATTTGTTTGCCCTTTCCTTGCTTATAACACACATACTCCTTCCTAGTTATCTCATTGCTTCCCACATTTTTTTTCTCATTGTATTTCCGCACACTAAAACCAGCATGCATTGCATATGTATTGTAAAAAGTGTGAACATCATCTAATGTTTGAAATTCTTATCCTACCTTAGGTATAAACTCATCGTCTACTTGAGGATAGTAGACAAAAGTTTTTACATTGTTAACATCCAACCTCTCGGCACTTAAGTCATCTCCCTCCATTTCTTCACCGTAATTGAACATGTCGTCTAAATCTATTTCTGCATTATTCTGACAACTGCCTATTTCATCGTACATGTCATCCATTTTTAATAATCCTGACAATAAAACCACCTCAGACAATTTAATGCATTGATATGTAACTACAATACTGGAATGTAAACAACTCAGAAAATAGCCAAAATCAAGTAGCCAGTTATATTTTTGTGGTCTCATTTTGCCATTGTATCTATTCCTATATCTCAATTTATACCCAGCAAAAGTTTATTTTTTTATTGATATTTGTAATGTTATTCCCCCCCTTGGCGATTTACACCATACAGTTTAAATCTATTATGGGAGCAAAGACTGGATTCCAGCCCTCCAAGTAAACAAACCTTAGCTTTTTAAAAAACATAGGAATTACTGCAGTTGTGTTTTCCAAAACAAGAAAAGATAAAGAAAGTATTATAAGTTAGAAATGAATCCTCTCCCTGATAAGGACATTCCTTGGAACATTTAGAAATGAAGTATTTACCCAAAAGCACAAAGATGAAGAACACTTTGTAAATCCAAAATTTAAAATTAGCACAATGAAGTAGTCAACAGTTACCAGCAGATGCTATTAATGTAGCATTTTACAATACCTACACAATTAAGAGTCATAATGAAACATGTCAATTTTTAATTTGAATAATCAGTACTCCATTATTTGCTTTTTACAAATGTATAGGTTTCACCAGAAAGACCAGCATTCTTCACTTAATAAATTGAATCAATTGATATCAGTCCATACATTAAAAAAATAAATAAATAAAAATTCTAATTTACAATCATCCACTTAGTAACATTAGTGCAGAAAATATGTAGTATTTGCAAAAGACACAGTACTAATTATTCACCATTTTTTGTTTATTTGTTGAGGTTTCCCTTAAACTAATTATACATAAACAAATGATTGATTCATTCTTGAGTGAAGGATTTTAATTCCTTTAGACTTGAATTTCTTTCCTCAAATCAAACTTCATTGTTATCAAAGCATAACAAAGAAAAAATGCCAAAATTTCCTGCATTGTACCTTAATTTAAGAGTGACGAGCCCTAGATCTGATTTGGGTTTTTTCCTTTTGTCGGATCTGATGGAGCCGAAGAGGAGATCGAAATTGGGGGTATTCCTTTTGCCGGATCTCTTTGTTCTGGCGATTTGGATTTTGCCTTCGAATCCGATGGAGCCGACTGTCGAAGAGTAGCTCGAAGACCAGAAAAGTAAAATTGCCGTCTTTTGTTTGGGTTTAATAGAACAATGGCGTTTTAGAGGGGAGTGCTACTTAAGAGGGGAGTGCTCCTTAAGGGGAGTGCTTTAGAAATGCTCTGATATACAGAGCATATCCTCACCCATGTGTTAGGTAATAAAGAAAAAAAAGGGGAGGGTTATACCAAGTTGGGCAGGAAAGCAGGAAGAAAGAAAAGGTTTTGTTCTTTTGTGATAATGAGTATATATATATATATATATATATTAGTGACATATAAAAAGGAACATGTTTCCATGAATTAAGAAAAGTAGGCAGTTTTGGAGCATGGAATCCGAAAGGTTGGTTACAAGGAAATTAATGGCAGGGGCCACAAGTCCTTTCATTTCCTTTCAAGCTTTTACATTCTTCTGAGAAAGAAAAAGGGCATAGGCTCTTGGCCTATATATGTATCATCTCCTTGCAGCTAACAATGTATGGAATAACCAAATATTCTATCTGAGAGAAATCCCATCCGGGGAGGATGGATGAGAGCAAGTGAGAAGAAAAAAAATCAGAGAGAGCCATGAGGGAAAATAGAGAGATAAAGATTAAACAACTAGGGGTGTTTTTTGGGTTCAATCACATAGTTATTGTGGTGAGATAATTTGAGTGTGCACTCAAATTAGGATATCTTTGTAATCTCTCTGTTTATTCTAGTGGAATTTTCGGAGTATGTCCCGTAGTTTTTACCTCTTAGTTATAGAGAGTTTTTCATGTTAAAAATCTTGGCGTCTCGTGCTTGGTTATTTCTTCTCATTATTTTTTGCAGTGGTTATTATTTTAGTGGAACTGCAAATTTAATTTGTTTGACATGTACTGATATTTTTGACCATTTAATTTATCAAAGACAATAGTATTTGGGAGATGATTTTTCTCAACAATTAATCCACAACAACCGGTTGTTAGCTAGCAACCGAATTTGTATATTACCGCTAAAGCTTGTAGCGGCAACCGGTTGCTGGCTTTCCTATATATATATATATATATATGTATATGTATATGCTTGTTAGAGGAAATTAAAAATATTAACGTACTTGAAAAGCTTGAAGTACGAATTACTCAGCGGAGATGATGAATATGCAAGCATTGAACCTTCCATTTGCTCCCACCCTTTTTTGTCCAGCCCCTTACAAGCCACTTTCTCATTTATCCCCAACTAGAAACTTAACAAACAATCCCTTCTCCTCTCGTTTTCGTGCTTCCACTATCTCGCATCACCATAATATGGTGATAAATCACCAACCAAAAGAGCCTAAAGACGAGAAAAGTGAAGAAGAACAGCAGCAGCAGCAGGAGGAATATTCATTGCCAAGGGGTCTACGACCAGAATTAATGCCGAAACACGTGGCGGTGATTTCGGATGGTAATCGGAGGTGGGCACGGTGGTCTATTTTTATTTTATTTACTAACTAATATTTCGTATGATTATAACACAATTTTAATTAAATATAGGCATGACATTCGGATCTCAGTTATGGGGGATAGATCAAAGTGGCCCAAATCTCTCCTAGAAGTGATTAATGAAGCTGAGGAGAAAACAAAGGCCAATTCAAGATTCCATCTGATTCTAGCAATTGGGTATGGTGGACAAGCTGAAATACTACAAGCTTGCAAAGGGCTTTGTGAAAAAGTAAAAGATGGTTTAATTCAACCCCAAGAAATTGATAAAAAAATGTTCGAACAAGAACTAGCGACAAATTGCATTGAGTTCCCATTTCCAGATTTGGTGATAAGAACTGCTGGGAATCTTAGACTAAGCAACTTAATGTGTTACCAATTAGCTTATTCTGAATTATACTTCACAAAAACTCTCATTCCTGATTTCGGAGAAGAGGAGTTTATTATGGCCTTAAAATCATTCCAGGGCCGAAACAGGAGTTACGGTGGTGGTACGTAGATTATAATTATTTACTGTATTTATTTGTATTGTATTTAAATTTGAGATAAATGAGAATGATCCATTTTATTTTAACGAGGCAATTAAACATAATTCTTTTTTCGAGAAAGAGAAAATTCACATTTCACTTGCCCAATTCTGTTACAACTCAACACACTTATATTCTAATCTGCCAACACAATAACCTATACTGCCCTCACTAAGCTAAAGACTAATATACCCTGCTTCTAACTAACCAATACATGACATTCCACCCCTCTTAAAGGAACCTTGTCCTCGAGGTTTAAAAGAAGGAAACTTCAACCTCAGATTATCCCAATCTTCCCAGGTAGCTTCACTAGCGAGTGTGTTAGACCACTGAACTAGCACTTGAACTGAAAGCAACATTATTCTTGTTGATCAATTTCCTGTCCAAAATTGCAAGAGGTTCCACCACAAATTGGCCATAACCATCTAAAGGAGGTAATGTAGAAGATGACTGACAATGATTCCCAATTTTCTTCTTAATAACTGAGACATGAAACACAGGATGGACTTTGGCAGTTTGTTGGTAAGTCGAACTTGTAAGCTACATTGCCCACTCGCTCTACAACTTTGAAAGGCCCATAATACTTTGGAGAAAGTTTGCAATACTTGAATTGATATAAAGAAACTTGTTTTATAGGGCTTAATCCTAATTAAGATAAACCAGATCACCAACTTGAAAAGTCCTCTCAGTTCGCTGCTTATCTGCAAAGAATTTCATTCTTGCCTGAGCCATTCCAAGGATAACTAATATGTTCATGCTTACTCTTTTGGCAAATATCACAGGACTTGACAAAATTCAAAACATTTTGCTTCAATGTCGGCCAGAAAAAAAAAAAAAAAAAAACTTATTGAGCCTGGAAAATGTGGCTTGAATGACCCCCAACAGCTGAGCTGAATGATGGAATTCTGCAATCAGCTTCTTCTTTAAGTTCAGGAGAATTCCCAACCACCAATCTACCTTTATGTCTAATTTCAACCTACCATTTTCAAATACAAAATCTGAGGAACTAGTAGGATGAGCCCAACCACCAATCTACCATTGCTCAGCTAAACTTAACCATTGATGAGCCCAACCACCAATCTACCTTTATGTTTCAACCTACCATTTTCAAATACAAAAATTATCTGAGGAACTAGTAGGATCCTATATCAGCTGAGCTATCAAAGATTGTAATGCTGTGTCCTGAGCCCATGAGTCTGCCAATTCTTGTATCCAAGTGGGTGTAACTACTGCAAGCGCTAAACATTGCATGAAATTTGCCTGACCTTCAGGACACCTAGAAAGAGAATCAGCCGCTACATTATATAAAAATTATTATAAAATTTACTGTTTTCTAAAGTTAGTTAAATCATATTAATTTTAAAATTAAAAATATTTACAATTAATTTTGAAAAGTATAGATTTATCTTTTTTTTTTCATTATTTTCCGAACAGGAGGAGTATTTAAGTGAGAAATTCTGTTTATGGGGCAACTCACACCTTTTTTCTTTTTCATTGAAGAAACAGTCAAAATAAAAATCTTAATAGATGGACTTTATTCAAGAATCAAGATTATGATATCTAAGATAATAAGTGCTTGTCAGGGTAAATTTTATATCATTGTAGTGTGTTAAATAAGGATAGTAAGTGATTATCTTTGAATAAATTTACGGAACAAACATGAGTGGGAGATTTATTTATTATTTATGTGAAAGGGATCTTATTAAATTATTTTTTTTTTTAATAAAAATATCTATTTTCTAAATCTATGACTATGCAAAACTTACACGGTATCTCCCACAAACAATATCAGTTAAGTCGTTTTGCAACATACATATGTATATGTATGGTCACATGCTCAAGTTTGTCTTAAAAAAAGTCATAATTAATTAAGACGTTATATAAAATAAGTAAGTTTTCTCTAAGTTTTTCTTAGTTACCCTTTCCCCAAATTCTCCCTTAAGTCAAATGTATCCTTAAAACTAAATTACAATTAAATAGGTTCTATGAAAAAAAAAAAATATGGAGATGTTCGTTGTTTTCTGAATTATAAAAATTGCCAGATTTTGTCAAAAATTAATAATGGTGATAGTTTTGGTGTGTGTGGGTGTCCTCAAGTACCAAAGATGGTAACACTAAAACAAATTTAACTTGTCTATTCACGTAAGCATATTGATTTTTTTATATTTAATTATCTTTCATTTCTTTGTTCATCAGCACTTTTTTGTTTTTTTTCCTGTAAAGAAATCTTCACTTTTCATAAATACCTTTGATTTTGAAATCTCATATTTTTACACTAAGATCCCCTCTATTATGCCCTTCACTCAATTTTCTCTAAATAACTATATAATTAAAATCACAAAAATAGTAAATTTTTGATTTCACAAATTTATAGTTCAACATTTTGCTTTCCTATCCAAATAGTATAAGTACTACCAAATTTATAACAATTAAATACTATCTAATTTTGTAAAATATTCAAAAAGAACCCCAACAAACTATTAAGAAAAAGGAAGATGTGTTTTTATTGTTATATCTCTAATAGGAAAATGAGCTTCTAAAATAATTTTTATTTTGGTCCTAGCAATTGTATTACAAGCTTTTTTATCACAATTTTATGTAGGATGATTCCATTATTACAATTTTATCAATATATTTAGATATCGAAAACCACTCTTATCATATCACGTGATTTATTATATTAATATCTAACATGAATTTTATTATTAAATTAATGTCCTAACTAAATTAAATTTATTAAAACTTAAAATTTTATCAAATCACACAATTAATTGTATTAATAATATATGTGATTTTTTTAAACATAATAACTGTAAAACTAGTTGAAATATTATGGTGGATTCATTACAAACAAATTATCAAAACTAAATTAAAACTTATTAAACTTGAATTTCATACTTCGATTCAGATTAAGATTTTAAGCAAATTTTGCCAATATAAGCACTAATATAAAATTTTATTATAAATTTAAATAAAATTAAAATAAGAGAAAATGGATATTACGTCCACATGGTTAATACATCCATTTTTAGGGTTTTTAGATAAATTCAACCGTACGGATTTAAAGAACATATAAAAATATTTGAACATATGAATTTTCATATGATTTGTTGATGTCTATTATCGACTTTATGATAATGAAAGTTCAATTAATCTTAATCGTCAAATAATATACTTATTTTATAATGTTATAATAATAGTGCTACACAACCTCAAATTAAATAAAAATTTATGTTTACTCATATTTTTGCATGATATTTCCATCTGTAAGGTTAAATTTTACTAAAAAACTTGAGATAAACTCATTTTATAAAACTTAGGTATATATCTTAGTTGGTATCTCCCGCAAATCCTTAAAATAATTATTTTCTCATAACCGTAACTAAATTAAAATGCTCTCACTTCAAATGTTTAGCTTAATAATTGATTGAAGAATCTATAATATATAATTTAATAATTTATTATTTAAATAAATTTTTAATAATTTAATTACTATAGTTATCTTCTCAAAATACTAATTAAATATTTATCCATTTAATAATATAATAAATCATTATCCATGTCGTCCGTATTTCACACATTTCACACACGATATTATGGAGTTGGTGAATTTATACACATTTAATGATACAAACGTTACTTTAAGCACACTGATCACTATACATCAATACTAATATATAACAAGTCGTAAGACGATCTCAATTTGAGTCGACCATTAATTAATTAGGAGTCAATTTCGCTCGTACCGAGTTATTTTTATGGAGTTATAGGTAAAAATAAATAAATTGAGTTTGACTTTTAACTTTTCTACGTACGTAAAAATACAACCAAGTTGATTTCGTTTATACGAGTCATACTCCAATTTGGATTATAGAATCGAAGAGTTGCACTAAATGTCCTCTGTGGATTCCTATGCATTCTCAAGCCCTAAATTCCTCCACCATAATTACCAAAATCCTAATATATATAGCTATATAGAGAGAGATACAATCAACTCTATTATATGTGAAGAAGAGAGAAAGAGGAAAAAAAAAAGTAGTTGTAGAAAGAGAAAAAGATGAAGAAATTATGTGAGATCGCAATATTGGATCGATGGTTACCACCAGGGAAGCTCATAATAATGTTGTTGACTTCTTCAGGACCAAATGACTTAACGTTCTTTTTACTCAAATTGAGGTTTATTCAAAACTCTTTTATCACCCACCCTCTCTCTCTCTCTCTATATATATATATATATATATATGAGAAATGATCCATATCATGTATTTGTTATGGATCAAAAATTAGCAAATACCATCTCTAACGTCCGTTAGAATAATTAATGGTTTGGATTAAAGAACTGCAATCGTCGTCCACTAGAATTTCTAGCGGACACGACTAAACAAATTTTTGGACTAATATACCCATAACACCGAGTAAGCCCAAGTCAACGAATATCAGTCCAAATCAAAGCAACAGCAACAAGCATCAAAATCCAAAATCAAAGCAGCTGCATCAAAATCCAAAATCAAAAATCAAAGCAGCAACAACAAGCATCAAAACCCAAATAAAATCAGTCCGCTAGTCCCAGAATCATCTCTCTAAGCTCCGACGAAAACATCTAGAACCTTCTCGATCGCCGTGACTGATTTGGGCACACTACTTTCATCGCAAATCGAATCAACGGAAACTGCATCCATATTAAGATCCAACATCTCTCCTCTTCAATTAGTTTCAGAAATTGATTTCTCGAAAAACCTAGAAATTACCCACCACCATTTGTATTACTTAATTTCTCTAGAGCTAAAGGATCAGTTAGAGAAAGAGAGAAGTGAGGATATATATATATATATATATATATATATAAGAAATAAGGGTCGATTGTCAAGTTTCATCAGGGAGAAGATGGAGAAAAGTTTTAGAGAGAGAAAATTGCTTTTTTGGAGATGGAAAACATGTGGAGGAGCAAAATGAAGAAGAAGGGAGACGTACTTTAATCGGGGGCAAATAATCGTCCAAAAAGTATTTTAATCCAGTCCGCTGGAATTTCTAGCGGACGCCCAGGTTTATTTTTTAATCTAAACCATTAATTATTCTAACGGACGTTAGAGATGGTATTTGCCAATTTTTGATCCATAGCAAATAGATGTTATGGATCATTCCCCTATATATATATATCATTTTATTAATTATTTCGTAAACTTACTCTTGCCTTACACGGGTTCCGTGTTTGATTGTCTAAATCCACCAGCTTAAAAATAACCTCTAAAAACAATGTAGAAAATAGGACAAAATCCCCACTCAAAAATTGAAATGACGAGAACAACATTTCACAATTTAAAAGGTTTGCTACTGAATAATTTGTCATCTAATATATATTAATACCTTATTTATTATTTTGACCGAAGATAATAATATTGCTTGCATGCATGACAAAGGCACAAAGCAATTTCACCAGACTAATTATTACAAAAGAGACAATTACATAAATCCAATGTTGGGTCATCATGTCGAAAACAATACGCTTTTAAAGGTTTCTTATGATACATATGCGTACACCAATGCCAGCACTTCTTCGAAGTGCATTCTTCAAGTAAATCTCTAGAGAAGCACGAAGGATCATCCATATTCCCATCTGTTACAAAATTAATATATATTAATTTCAAGTAGAACAAAATCCATAATGCATATCATAAGGAAATATATAATAAACAAAATTTCTAACCACCTAGGTTCTTGAAATTTTACGTTCATTGATATTGTCAGATTAAAAATAATATTGTCATAGTGATTAGTATCGTTAAAACAATTATAAAACTATCGTTAAATGTATATTTGCTCTGACAATATCATTTTTATTATAACAATATTAACAACCTATATTTAGGAGATTTAACTAAAAATATTGGAAAACTGCAGACGAAAATTAGGTTAGATGTTGTCTTTTATTTGTTAATCAAATAAAGCACAATAATATATTATACTTCTTCCATTTTAAATTATAATATTATTATTGACTTTTGAAAATTAATTTGAGATATTTTTAAACTTAAAATTGAGATGATTCATTAAAAATTATGAAACAATAAATATTACAATGAATAATAATTTTTTAGATAGTTTACTATATTTATCGTTATGAGTTTGTTTGACTAGCTACCAACGTTTGCGGCAGTAACGTTTGCAGCTTTTGAACTTCCAAATGCACCACACCAATTTTGATGCGTTGTGTTTGAGGTCAAAACACTGGATTTATGAGTTAAATAAGTTGTGTTCAAAATAAGCGGCTATAAACGAACAAAATTTTCAAGTGCGATTAAACTTTCGAACGCTCTAAACACACCAAATGTTGCAAACACCGAGTATCCAAACATACACTGTGTTGACTAAAATTAACTAAATCTATGTTAATATTGAATTTAAAAATATTCAAAATTAGTTTTAAAAAATTAATAATAATTTTATATTTTGAAAGAGAGCTAGGAGTATTAGTTAAATATGATGTTTACCTGCTGTCAAAAGGAAATTCATGTCGCAAGCAGCATAAAGCAGGAGTATGCAGATGATGCATGAAAAGCGCTTGTCCATGGTGTCTGATTCTTGGAGAGGATATCAAGAGAGAGAGAAAATGGGTATATTTGAAGAATACTTTGATTCCACTTGATATAGAATACCACAACTTTAAGCTATTTTATAGTCCTAGAGCTGAGATGGTATATATTATCCAGATTTTGCATAGCAATGGTTTGGGGTTCAAATCGCCCATCCTGGTTATACCACCTTGTGATAACAAGGATATATAAGTATTAAAAAAAAATTTAAAAAATTAATTTTTTTTATCAAATTTAATTTTTTTATTTTTATGGTAAACTATTTAATAATTATAAAATTTATTGTTTAAGTTAGTCAAATCATATTAATTTTCAACTTAAAGATATTTACAATTGATTTTAAAAAAGTCAAAATTAATCTTATTTTATTTTTTTAGAACAGAGAAAGTGTTAAGCGAGAGACTCTGCTTGTGTGGCAACTCTCACCTTTTTCTTCTTCATTAAAGAAAAGATTGAAATAAAAAATCTTAAGAGATGGACCACATTCAAGATTATGATATCTAAGATAATAAATGCTTGTTTGGATAAAGATGATCTCATTGCAGTGTATTAAATAAGGATAGCAAGTGATTTATAAATCTTTGAATAAATTTATATCCACGCCAGAACTTACATGGTAGTACTCCCTTATATAAATTAATAACTTATCGGTATCCGAAAAATTAATACCCTGTCTGTATTCTATCGGTATTTAACGGATTTTAAAATATTATCTGTCTTGAGTGTTCGAAATAATATCCGAATACTGATAATATCTATTTTTGTTTATTTTATTCAAACAAACAAATTATTCAAATATTCGGATATTCAAATTCGTTTATCAATCACCTAATAAACAATTCATTTCAATTATTTACAAAAATTAAAGTTTCATTGTCAAATTTTTTATAAACTTATTTTTTAGACAACTGGAACATTTTAAAAATAATAACATAGATGAAAGTGGGTACAACAAAACTCATAACGAAAATATTTCAATGTACCTTATATGTGTGTAGTAGTAGTATTGTAGCGTGTACAAATATTTTATTTCATTATATGCAACAGTTTATGGATAGCTTGAGTTATAATGTATTCATTTCAATTTATTAACATTATACTTAAAAGTGTTATTTCTTACTTTATAAAAGTGAAATGACATAATTTTAAAATAATTTTTATATGATAATAAAAACTAATTATTTTATATGTAAGAAAGATCATTGAAAAATGTTATTTTTACTTAATATATGATTATTGATAATTAAATTATTAATTTATATACACACAAATTTAAAAATTAATTTTTTTATCTAATTTTTTTTAAAATGGTAAACTATTTAACAATTATAAAATTCATTGTTTAAGTTAGTTAAATCATATTAATTTTAAACTTAAAGATATATATTTACAATTAATTTTGAAA
The DNA here is from genome assembly GCA_034770075.1 of Aralia elata. Classification (NCBI taxonomy): domain Eukaryota; kingdom Viridiplantae; phylum Streptophyta; class Magnoliopsida; order Apiales; family Araliaceae; genus Aralia; species Aralia elata. The sequence goes on from CM068388.1 coordinate 83,192,701, forward strand.
AGTCAAAATTAATCTTGTTTTATTTTTTTAAAAAACAGAAAAGGTATTAAGTGAGAGACTCTGCTTATGTGGCAACTCTCACCTTTTTCTTCTTCATTAAAGGAAAGTTCAAAATAAAAAATCTTAAGAGATGGACCATATTCAAGATTATGATATCTAAGATAATAAATGCTTGTTAGGATAAAGATTATCTCATTGCATTGTGTTAAATAAGGATAGCAAGTGATATATAAATCTTTGAATAAATTTATATCCACGCCAGAACTTACGAGGTATCTCCCTTGTAAGTTCTGTGCCTCTATTTTTCGCACCCGATTCCTTTAGATAGAACTGTAAACGAATATATAATACGGAGTCGAATATAATGATATTCTTATCGATATCTGAAAAATTAATATCTTATCCGCATTCATACTCAGCATTCGACAGATTTTAAAATATTATCCGTATTTGATATTCGAAATAATATTCGAATACGAATAATATCTATTTCTGTTTATTTTATTCAAGAGAACAAATTATTCGAATATTGTTAGAATTTGAGCAAATTTGAAATGAGTTTCATTAATTATTTGAAATGAATCCACATATCAATGTGTTCTACTCCATGAGTAGATTAAAATTAAATTTTTGGAAGCTCAAATCCATACAGTAATGAATGAGAAATTAACTCCCAAAGATCACCCTTGAAAATGATAATAAAAATACTTGTGGTAAGCTAAGTCCCACATCGGTTAAGAACTAATGTTTTAATGGGTTTATATACAATTGAGTTGCTATTGAGTTTGAGCTCCAAGTGGCACCCCACTTTTGTGGAAGGGAGATGACCTATCCAAGGTTTGGTTCAAACTCACACGCACGCCGTTGACCGGTCTGTCCTGGGGCTTGTGTATTTGGGTCCTTGTATATATTTTTTGAACAAAATTTATTTGAATTATGTTTATTTTATTTTAGCTCTATTATCAAAACTGTGTCGTTTTGATAAATGTTATTTATTAACAAAACTGTATCGTTTTGGGAAGCGTTATATGCCGAACGAACGCGTCAATACTACGTCGTTTTGGGAAGCGCTATCTGACCAAACGAACGACACAAAACTATGTCATTTTTGCCTAAACGAACGCGCCCCTTTCTACCAAAACCTAAAACTACATTGTTTTTAGCCCGGACGGAGGCGCCGTTTCTACTAAAGCCAAAAATTACGTCGCTTTGGCTTAAATGTGTCTTTTCAGGGGATCGTGTCTTTTCTGATGGGTCACTAATCTCTCCTATTAATAGATAAGGGGGCTGCCATTCGAATCATTCATTTCATCCAAGCATTAAGCATTCTAAGTCTTCAAGTCTTTATTATAAGCAGTTTATAGCTAGTTATTTCAGAGAGAGTCACAACATTTATTTTGGTTCTAGTCCTGCTATAGTATACATTGTCATTGTATCATGGGAGATAAGTGCTATCAACTCTAAGTATCGTAAGGAGGACATAATTGTCTTAAGGACATAGCACTAAGTACTAGCCTTGACATACTAATTTTCTGCATTTTAACTTTGGTGTACGATAGATAAGTTTTATATATATATATATAGTTTGTCCATTCAGTTTTTTTTCGTAACAAATATTTGGGTATCCGGATTCGTTTATCAATCGCCTAATAAACAATTCATTCAAATTATTTACAAAAATTAAAGAAAAAAATGAATTCTATACTTATATAATTTATTTAATTGTCAAATTTTTTATTAACTTATTTTTAAGACATCTGGAACATTTTCAAAATAAGAACATAAATGAAAGTGGGTACAATTAAACTCGTAGTTAAAATATTTCAATGTACATTTTTTATGTGTAGCAGTAATACTGTAGTATATACCGATGTTTATAATTTTTAAATAGAGCGTTAATTAAGTAAATAACTTCTTTCATTCAAGAGCTTACATTAAGTATTTGAATATTTTTTCTCAAATATTTAATTAAAACTTTAATAATATACGCATAAAGAATTTTATTTATTATTTATCCTCAAAACATAGATTATATAGTTATAAAATATGTATTTTATTTCATTATATGAAACGGTTTATGGACACCTTGAGTTATAATGTATTCATTTCAATTTTATTGAAATTATACTCGAAAGTGTTATTTCATATTTTTTAAAAGCGAAATGACATAATTTTAAAATGATTTTTGTATGATAGTAAAATGCTAATTATTTTATATTAGGGGTGTACAAAAGGCCTTCGGTTTGGTCTTGGTTCGGTGTGGACCCGACCTGGTTAAGGCCTGGATTGGTCAGACTCGACCTAAAAGGCTTACAAAAGCTGCTATTTTAAGATAGAAATTTGGCCTGGTGTGACCGGCAAAAAAATCTGGTCTAATCTTGCCTGGTTCGATCTAAGGTCTGATCTGATTCTTTATCTAGTTATTTGTAATTTTTATATTTTAAGGTTATAATCATTCATCAATGAATTATAAATTTTTACTTATTCATTATTGTAATTTGTAAGTTGTAATACATTAGTTTTAATTAATACATCAATAAAGTTTAAAGTTTTAATTATTCATTCTTGATTTCTTGTAAATACATTTAATTAATATACATCTTCAATGAATGGAACTAGTTAGTATATTTAATATTAATAATAAGTTAGTTGATTAAATATTAATAATAAATTAGTTTATTGTAAATACTAATATTTAACATTAAAATTTTATTAATAATATTCCTTGCTATTTTTAATGTTAAATATTAACATAAATTAATGCATCAATAAATATTTTCAATATTATTGATTAAACTAGATATATAATTTCAATATTAATAGTATCCTTCTTGGAAAAGGTGAAAGATCTAGAAGCAAATTAGTATTTAATTAATAGAAAGATAAAATGAGAAATTAAGTCATCAATACTTTTTTTAAATCTACAAACGATAAATAATAAAGAACAAATTTCACACTCTAAAAAGAAAAATAAAAAGAAACAGAGGGAGTATTGAATTTCTTTAAATGTACATATAATAAATTGGGGATGACTTGATTAGTATTTAATGATCTGCTCAACCTATCAAAAAGACAATAATATAAATCGACCAGTAAAAATGTAGAAAATAGGACAAATCCCCAGTCAAAATTTAAAATGACAAGAACATTAATTTAAAATTGTCATCTAATAATTAATAGCTTATTCATTATCTTGACTGAAAATTAATATTATTAATTTCTTGCACGTCAAAGCAATTAAACTAAGCTAATAACAAAAAATACAAGAACATATATCAAATTCCGGGTCTGTATTTGAGAAAATACAGCTCCAATGTACAACTTTATCATGAAACATATCCAAACACGCTCTCCTGCACTTGTCGGGGGTGCAATTTTCAAGTCCCATTTTGTTATCGCATTCAGGAAAATCTTCCATAATCCTACCTGTCACAAATTAAGTTCTTGAATTTTTAGCCACTGATATTATTAGAGCATAAATTATGTCATCAGATCGATGATAGAACAATTGTACGTGAACGTGTCGCACCAAATTAAAATAAAGAAAATATTAAAGTTATTGAATATTTACGAGATTTTACTAAAAAATATTAATAAAATATAGACTAATATTTTATCAAATGTTGTCCTTAATAGTATACTAGTTAACTGCACACACACTACACGTATTATAATATAAAACGATAAGAGCGATAAGAGAATGGGAAAGAGTAAGAGAGCAAAACGAATAAGAGAGTGGGAGAGAGAAAGTGGGGATGAAAAACTAAACAACGGTTAGTTTGAAAGATTTAATAGAATGGAAAAGACAAAAAGGGAAAGAGAAAAAATTTCACATAATTGTTTATACCAAAAAAATTGTCAACTTTTCCTCCAGTTTTATAATATAGATAAATAAATATATTCGATAAATATATATGATGTTTACCTGGTGTCGCAAGGAAATTTATGTTGCAGGTATTATAAAGCACGACTAGGCAGATGATGCAAGAAAAGAGCTTGTTCATGATGTCTGATTTTCGGGGCATAATTTTTGAAGAAGTTGTATTGTAAAATAAAGAAGAGGATATTAAAAAAGAGGAAGTGAGTATATTTGTGAAATACTTTTATTCCGCTTGATTGAGAATACCACAATTTTAAGGCATTTTATAGCCTATACAGAACATTCTAGTCTTGTTGTAATACATGCAAAGACTTTGTGCAATTAATGAAACTCCTTAGTTAGATACATATCCCTAATACCATGTGTGTGTGTGTGTGTATATATATATATATATATATATATATATATATATATATATATATGAGAATGTAATCAGTATTAATTATGAGTATTATTACAATTAATATTTTTCACCGTTCATAATTAAATAAAAAATATATGTGATTTTTTTAAACATAATAACTGTAAATTTAGTTGAAATATTATGGTAGATTCATTACTAACAGATTATCATAACTAAATTAAAACTTATTAAACTTGAATTTCATACTTCGATTCGAATTAGAATTTTAAGCAAATTTTGTCAATATAAACACTAATATAGAGTTTTATTATAAATTTAAATAAAATTAAAATAAGAGAAAATGGGATATTACGTCCACAGGGTTAATACGTTCATTTTTAGGGTTTTTTTAGATAAATTTAACTGTAAAGATTGAAAGAACATATAAAAATATTTGAACATATGAATTTTTATATGATTTGTTGATGTCTATTATCGACTTTATGATAATGAAAGTTAAATTAATCTTAGTCGTCAAATAATATACTTATTTTACAATGTTATAACAATAGTGCTACACAACCTCAAATTAAATAAAAATTTTGTTTAATCATATTTTTGCATGATCTTTTCATCCGTAAGATTAAATTTTACTAAAACACTTGAGATAAACTCGTATATATATATATATACGGTCCGGATCTTAAGCTCACCCTTATCCGGCTCACCCCCCTTTAGCGACGGACCCGGAGACGGTTTGGTCATACAACCGTCGTCTATACTTTTAGTGACGCTATATATTGTCCGTCGCTAAAAGTATAGACGACGCTTGTATGACCAAACATGTACTATATATATATATAATTTAATAATTTATTATTTAAATAAATATTTAATAATTTAATAAGTATAACTATCTTCTCAATATACTAATTAAATATTTATCTATTTAATAATATAATAAATCATTATCCATGCTGCTCATGCTTCACACGATATAGAGTTGATGAACTTATACACATTTAACAACATAAAAATTACTTTAAGCACATTGATCGGTATACATCAATATTAATATATAACAAGCCGTAAGACGATCCCAATTTGAGTCGACTCTTAATTAATTAAGAGTCAATTTCGTTTGTATCGAGTTATTTTTATCGAGTTATAGGTAAAAATAAACTAAATTGGTTTTGGCATTAACTTTTGTACGTAAAAATACAACTAATTTGATTCCGTTCGTACAAGTTGTGATATTCCAGACCTTCATAAGACTCGTATATGTAAATTATGTGATTATTAAATGAAATTTCTTATTCCGACTCTGTGTTATGTGATTGTATACTCTAATGAAGAATTAGGTCAAATAAATTTTTTTTCGAAGCTGCTTGTCGTGCTCACATTGACAAAATGATTTGTCGTGCTTTCCACGATTTCACCAAGAAGCATCCCGACAAATTATTTTTGACAAGTTGTTGTGTCGTGTTTGGGAATGACAAAGTGATTTGTCGTGCTTACGGTATCAAGCTGCATTGTCGAGCTTGGAAGATATTTTCATTAAGGAGCTTAGAATATAGGTTCACTTGCAAGCTGCATTGTCGAGCTTGGAAGATATTTTCATTGAGGAGCTTAGATTGCAAGCTGCATTGTCGAGCTTGGAAGCTATTTTCATTAAGGAGCTTAGAAGATAGGTTCAATTGCAAGCTGCATTGTCGAGCTTGGAAGATATTTTCATTGAGGAGCTTAGATTGCAAGTTGCATTATCGAGCTTGGAAGATATTTTCATTGAGGAGTTTAGAAGATAAGTTCAAATTGCAAGCTGCATTGTCGAGCTGGAAAGATATTTTCATTGAGAAGCTTAAAAGAATATTCTAAGAATATGCTAGGGTGCAAAGTATAATAAGTCGAGCCCCTAACGTGCAATTAGTGAAACTTGGTTTTTCTATAAATAGCAAGCTCAGTTCATTCATTCCTTACTATTTTTCAAGAGCAGTTCAAGAGCAAAAATACTCAATATTTATATTTTGAGAGATATTGTGAGATAAAAAAAAATTACTTTTGAAGCATCGAAGCACTACGCGATTGGAAGTAAAGCTAGCAACTACAAGAGGTATACTCTAGTAGCTATTATTTTCTTCTTTACATATTTAGTAAAAATATACTTTTATAAGCAGTTATAATGCCCAAATTATTTTAAGTATATAGTACAGAAGTCCTATTTACAAGCAATTATAATGTCCGATTTATTTCTCTTATAAAGTTAAAAATATACTTTTACAAGCAGTTACTATGTCCGATTTTCTTCAATTATTTAGTAAGAATATTCATTTTATAAGCAGTTATAATGCTGAAATTATCTCAAATATAATAACCGAATATTCATTTTATAAGTAGTTATAATGCCCAATAGATTTCAAACATAGTAAACGAATATTAATTTTGCAAGCAGTTATAATGCTCAATTTATTTTAAATATAGTTGAGAAATATTCATTCTATAAGCAGTTATAATGCTGAAATTATTTCATATATAATAGAAGAAGTCTTAATTAGAAGCGTTAATTATTAAACGTTTAACTAGTTATGTACGCCGATAATCGTATAGGATTTACGACGAACGTTTATACCGTTATATTTATCTTTAAAAGATATACGAGGCAAACCTTCTATTCATTTAAACTATGTGCAAGTGTTCTAACGCTTATTATTGGTATAAATAAACATAAATAGACTATGTGACGTAGATAGACAACGTGAACTAAACGTACTACGCACAGGCAAGTCTCCAAACCTTGTTACCTTTATGCAAGTATTATACATCTTGCTATCAATTGTTGTGAAGTTATTGCTTCTTGATTCAGCATAACTTAAAAATGAATCAGTATTCATATATTGTTTATTCGAGCATGAATTGTTGTGTCAAGCCAAATTGTTTGGTACAACATCTTATAGCTGAGTATACAAACACACTATATGGGTTGTTATCACTACAAAAAAAAGCCCTTTGGCAACAACGCGTTTTCGTTGCTAAAGGTTCAATATTTCGTTGCTAAAGATCTTTTGCAACGATTTTTCGAGCGTTGCAGCTTTCGTTGCGGAATGAGTGTTGCTAATTGTTCTGCAATGAAATTATATTGAACGTTGCAAAAAGTGAAACATTTAGCAACGAAACTTGAATTTCGTGCAAAATTATAGATCATTTAGCAACGAAACATTTCGTTGCCAATTTATTTAGAAAATGTTGCTAAAAACCAATTTTTGTTGCAAAAGCCTACTTATTAGCAACAAAAAGTATTTTTTCTTTGCCAACGAAAATGAAATTTCGTTGCGTTTGGTATACTTTTGGCAACGTATTTTGTCGTTGCTGAACAACTTGGGAATTGTTGCCTAAACTTGTTTTCGTTGCTAATTGTATACTTTTTAGCAACGATTTTCGTTGCTAAATGTACATAGTACCTCGGTCATATATTATTTTGCAACGAGATTATGATCAATTAGCAACGATAATATGCGTTACGGATTAATTTTAAAGAGAAACGAAAGTTATCGATTAGCAATGACACTGTACGTTGCTGTTTGCTTTTTATTTGCAACGAAAGTTGAAATAATTTGCAACGAAAGTTGATTTGATTTGTAACGAAAGTTGATTGGTTTGCAACGAAAGTTGATTTGATTTGCAACGAAAGTTAATATGATTTGCAACGAAAGTTGATTTAATTTGCAACGATATAAATGTTGCCTTTGTTTCAACAATATCCTATTCTATAACGAATGTCGAATTATTTTGCAAACAAAATAAATCCTGGCTCAATGACCCCATTATAAATTATTATCCAGTACAAATAAAAATATAGGTTCGTCTCCTATGAAATTGTCTGTTAAAGTGAAAATGTTACATGTTAAAAATATTAGTAATAAACAAAATCTCAAAGTCTTCAATGCCCACAAACCCAAGTCTTAAAGTGATGCAAACTCCAATATTCATACATTTTCAATATCCTGCAAAATTAAAAAACCAAATAAATATAAAATTAAGTGAAAGCACATGATCTAATAGATGAATTTCTATATTTAAATTACAATAATATTTTTGAAAAATTGTAACCATGTAACATTTTCATTCGGGAACAATTCTAACACGTCCACGCAGGGATAACCAAATAAAGATAAAGACCTTCAACATGCATTTTATTTTGTTTGTTTTACATATTTTGGAAGCTAAAACAGAACCAAGTGAGAAATTTTTAATCCATGCTACTATTCAGTATTCACCAAGGCAAAGAAGTTCAACTAATAAAATATAGAACAATTAGGGAGTAAAAGATATATGAAATTAAATGAGCACTGAAATATATTGGCGCTAGAAGTACATGGTATGCTTAGTAATAGACTAGTTGCCATTTTTTGACAGATTTGAGAAGAATGCATAGTTATGCTTGATAGGTTAATTATCATAAGACTGATGAGGGGATTACCATATCTTTTGGAAGTTTTTCAAGGAGACCATCTTTGGTGTGAACATATCCTTGATACTAGATTCCAAAAAACTTCACCAGAAGTTCTAAGTCATGTTTTTGTTTTGTTCTAATTTTATAGTATTAGGTTCAGTAACAAGCTTTTATCTGCATTATGAAATTTTTTATTCTTTCTTAATGTGAATCTTATAACATAACAGTCAATAGCTACTCATACAAATATTTACCAGAATAACAGAGATCACATAGCAGAAATCTATAATCCCTTAAATACCAACTTACCAGAATTTGTGCACTCCCAAAATCACATAGAAAAGAAGAAAAATAATTATAAGGAAAGACATAGTAACATGCTAACCTCGAATGACAAATATACTTTTCCGGTATATACAATTAGAATGATGCAAAGGCATATACTGATAAATATATCTTTTCGGTATATACAATTAGAATGATGCAAAGGAAATTCTCCATTCATAAATAATATAAATCTTTTTTTCACAACAGTTGAAAACTTCAGTAAATTCTAAAATATTCCAAGGGATTATATGAAGAAAACTGAATAAGTAAAAATGTGGCCAATTGGATTACTAATACAGAGTTTGAATTGACGATTCATCATTATCTCAAGCTAACATCAAGTTGATAAGAGTACAGAGGAAGCATACCACAATCACTACCAGAAGTTAGCTACTCCCTCATCATTTGTTCATTGCATTAATGTTGTTCTGACCAGTAAGTTTGTTGCATCATGTGCAGTGCGTTTGACATATGTTCAACCTAAAGGCATAAAAGATAAATCTTCAATGTGATTAAAACAAGGAAATAGCAATTGTATCGGCGATTCATACAAAAAAAATATTGCCCAAATATAACACATAATATAAGCTTAAACTAAACAAAAATTAAATACAGTATGATTGTGGAACATAATTAACCTCAGAAACAACAATTCCAAGAGAATGAAACTTCTTAGCATAGTACTTTCGCGACCTTGTCGAATTATTGGTGACGAACACACGTTTCTTCCCCTGCAATCGATCAATTTATACAGACAAATGAATATTTTTTATATAAATTTGAAGTAACAAATTAATATGAATGAGGATGAGGAATAATATGCACAAATTATATAAATACCTTGGACTGAAGCATCTCTAGTGTGGGTTTAACGCCATCAATCAACGTATATCTGTTCCAGATTACACCTAATATAAATATTGTCGCATCCAAACTTATAATTTCATATGAATATGAGAGAGAAGAAGAAGACTGGAAGTGTGCTGAAAATTTAAATTGGAGTGGAGAGTTGACCATCGCAGTCGAAGAGAACTGATACGAAGGAGGCTTCAAACCCGACCCATATTGCCCGATAGCCTCTATCATCAACTCAAAACTTCTTGAATTTGCTGTATTAAAAGGGATGCCATTCTCATAAAAACAGTTGGCAATGTACATGTGAACTTTTTCTTTCTCTTCCAGTGACCTTAGACGATTGTCCAAAGTAGTTTGGCTAGGACCTGGGCGATGTCTTTCGTCCACAACTTCTTCAGGAGATTTCCTAAGATGAGTTTCAATTACCTTTGTTTGTGATTGTGGCTTAGGGAATTGAAATGTACTCTTCATCCTTTTAGATGTAGTCCCAGAAATTGGAACAACTGTAGAGGAAGCATTGGAAGGATTGGATGCATTGCTTGAAAAATTTGATGACTGAATTTCTTCTACTTCGTCATTGTCATCAAATTGAATTGTCTTATTCCTTTTGTTACTCATTATTGCTTGATGCATCTCGTTTGTAATTTCTGTTGTAGTTCTAGGACACTTAGACACATCCCCATACCCACTAGTAAGATGTTGCTTGAATCTCTTGATTCCTCCATGAACTTTTTCCCACAGAGTATGCATTGCACTATATTTTTATCGCTCAATTCCGGCCAAAATCCATATTTCCATCCCGGATCCTTAGACTTGGCCTTTCTTTTAGGATCCTTACTTGGGTCATAACCTTCCGCTCCTGAACTTTCCGCCATTTAATTAGCTACAAAATACAATTTATAACTATATTATAAGCCCATGATAACACTACATCACATATCATAAAAAAAATAAAAAATCAGCAATTAGTCAATTACCATATCAGATTATCAGTAATTATCAATTACTATATTACCAATTACCATATTAGTAAATATAAAATAATATCAATAAATAAATAGAATAAAGATCAACAATATGTCTTTCTTTGTACCTTACTCATTACTGATTACCAATTACTAAATATAAATAACATATCAGTAAATAATATAGAATAATATATCACTATATCAGTAAATAATATAGAATAAGGATTAGCAATTAGCCTTTCTTTGTACCTTACTAATTACCAATTACTAAATATAAAATTGTATATTATTTTAAATTTGGGTCCCAATTACCAATTATTATATCAATTACCAGTTACCAATTAGTCAAGTACCATATCAATAATTACCAATTACTATATTAGTATATTACCATATCAGCAACAAAGCATACTGCATACCAGGTAATTACCTTACTAATTACCAATTACTAAATATAAAATTGTATATTATTTTAAATTTGGGTCCCAATTACCAATTATTATATCAATTACCAGTTACCAATTATTCAAGTACCATATCAAAAATTACCAATTACTATATTAGTATATTACCATATCAGCAACAAAGCATACTGTATACCAGGTAATTACCTTACTAATTACTAATTACTAAATATAAAATTATATATTATTTTAAATTTGGGTCCCAATTACCAATTATTATATCAATTACCAGTTACCAATTAGTCAAGTACCATATCAATAATTACCAATTACAATATTAGTATATTACCATATCAGCAACAAAGCATACTGCATACCAGGTACCATAGTCCATAGCATATAAAAAAATATAACCACTCAACAAAGCAGAATTGACGGGAAATAAAAGAGAGAAAAAAAATTTGTATAGCAGACTAGCAGTCAAGACCAGAAATAAAGAAATAAAGAAATTTGGGCAGCATGTCTGTAAAGCAGGGCAAAGTAGATGACCCAAAAAGAAAAAAATTGGTCGGAGTAGAAGAAGAAAGAGAAGAAGAAAAGTAGAAGTAGAACTGTAGAAGAAGAGATTTAGAGAAGAAGCATACCTGTAGAGAGCTGTCGGAGAAGATCGCCGCCTCGCCGGAGTAGATCGTTGCTGGTGTAGTCGGCGTAGAAGTAGATGGTTGCTGTAGTCGACGTCGCTAAGTCTTCTTTCCCTCTCTATTGCTGAATTGCTACTCTTGTTCTCCCTCTCTGTTTGGATCGATTAGGTTTTAGGTCGAGTTGTTCATTTTTTTTTACCCAGAAACGTTCGGGTCAAACCAAACCCGCAATAACTTGGAACAAACCTATTATATGCAATTAATGAGAGAACACCCATTCCATGTGCCCACACTTACCTCCATCTTTACTCTCTACCATTTTATTATTTAATTTTTAACCAATATTCCATCAAACTCCACCTTGGTTAACATAAAATAATCACTATAGCTTCTATTATCACCGTCTTCACCAACAGTCATAATTCTTGGTATAGAAAATTATCATACTCCACCATAAAGAGTACACCTCCACTCAAAATCAACCATTCTAAGATTTTTCATAACTTCCGTTATCACTGTTCACCAACAGTCATAATTCTCGGTATTGAGAATTATCATACATACACTGAGAATCAACCATTCTAAGATTTTTCATGTTGAACAAACTTGCTGAAAAATTATGGTGCTACTTCCATGTTGGCTTTCCTAAAATTTCATCAGCCATCGACATCACCACACACCTTGCATCAATGCCAACCAATTCCCGTGTGCAAAAAACCCGCTAGTAGTAATACATCCTCTTTCATGGCAACTTTGGATACTAGCGACATACCATGAGGATGTTCATACTCGTTCAATAAAGATCAGGATCGTCCCCTTCACTATAGGTAGACACAATGTTGACTTCATTGTCAGATCTTGACTTCGAGCTATTTACCGAATTAGCTGTACCTTTTGGACAATTTCTTTTTAGTTGCGCAGATTGTCCACACCCCCAACAAATCGATTTCTTGTTCATGGAGTTATTCTTCTTCTTTTAATTTCCAGTTACCATCAAAGCTGAGTTTTCAGGTGACGCACTATATCCACCACTCAACCTCTTCTCTACAGAGAAAAGTTTACTAGTAACTTCTGAGAACACAATTTTCTGCTTCCCATGAATTAAAATGGGCTTCATGTGTTCGTAAGAATTTGGAAGAGACCAGATGAGCCTTTACGTTATATCCTCATCATCCATCTTTACTCCAATGGATTCCAGTTAAAAGATAATATCATTTAAGACACTTAAATGGTCAGAAATGGATGTGCCTTCATTCATACGCAAAGTATGAAACTGCTCCTTGAGATATATTCGATTTGAGATGTCTTTTGCTTGATACATTTCTTTAAGTTTCTCCCAAAGCTCCTTGACTTTTGAAATTTCTTGCACATTAGCAAGAATATTTTTGGCCAAAGACAAGCGAATCATGCTTGCAGCTCTCAAATCGAATTCTTCCCAATCTTCATCGCTCATATTAGATGCAAAATCTTGTTTGCTAGAATCAGAGGTCGATTTTCCATCCGTTTTGCTAGAATCAGGGGTCGAGCGCCCCTTCAATGCCTTGTGCAACTTAGATTAAATCATCGAATCTTTGACTTGAATTTGCCACAAGCCAACGTTCATTCTCCCATCGAATTTCTCTATATCGATTTTCATGCCAGCCATTTTTCTTTAAACGGATCGTACCCGTTGGCCAGGTAAGTATAAGTTGGGTGGGAGTCTCTCCGTACTTTTGTAACGGTGACTAATTAAGTAATCACATTTCTTAAAGACACTGCCTTTTGAACCACTTTCTTAGACATCAACGACGTGAACCAAAAGCTCTTGATACCAATTGTTGTGAATTAAACATCTCACGATATGGAAAAATAGGAAATTGAGAATTTAGAACAAAATCACACAATACAAGAATTATAGTGGAAACTCCAAAATCAGAGAAAAACCACTTTCATTGCCAAAGACAACCAGAGAAAATTTACTATGTGAATAATATTACAATCACTCACACTCTCAGAAATTTTCTTACATCCACTCAAGAAAGATAATTCTTCTCAAGAGAATTTTCTCTCACTAAACTCTCTAACTCTTTGGATACTTCTTATCCTTCTTCCTTTGGATTTGATATCTCTATGGTTTACAATAAGGCAAGTATTTATAGGTGCAATGCCTTCCTCTCCATTAGCACACCAACATATAAAGTTTCATGTGCTAGCACACAAACTTGGAATAAACCTATTATATGCAAGTAATTAGAGAACACCCATTTTATGTGCCCACACCTACCTCCATCATTACTCTCCACCATTTCATTATTTATTTTTTAACTAATATTCCAACAATTAAGATGTATTAATATGCAATTAAATACCATCTAAGTCACATGATCATTCTTCTTCTTCTTCAAATGGTAAAACTAAATTTGAAGGTGACGCTCATGAAGTTCCAAGTGGACGAAACCCTATATCCAATAGGTAAGAATTACTATATTCTTTCTTTCGTGGATGAGAAGATAAGATAGAAGAGAAGAAGAGGATAGGGTATGTGTGGTATGATTTATTAGAGCTAGCGTAAGAAAAAAGAGCATATTTTTTTCGTCTCAAAATATAAAATTATTATTAATGACTTTTTTTTTAAAATTGAAGGAGTATTATGATTCTTTTGATTGTGCCCAATAAAACGGATAGGGAGATGCATGAAATAAATGAACATTTCATTCATATAAGAGACATTTAGAGAGAGAGAGAGATATTAAAGAAAAAGAGAAAATATAAACGGTCAAGTGGTCAATCATTTTAATGTTAGTTACCTAATCATCTGGTGATCAGTAATGGTTTTTTATCTTCTAACAATAAATTAAAAGAACTCTGAAAACTGGATTGGCCCGCGGGACTGTCTTGGGTCTAATTTCCTGTATGATCTAAGCTGGAATTCTGCTCTACCTACTGCATGGCAGTTACTTTTGCTAGGACCACATGAGGTTAACTTAGCTTTGTGGTTCTATAGCAGTTGTCATTTGTTTTCTTAGTTATTCTAGCTTCTCTTGATAAAGGTGTCAGCTGCTATGCACTTTCAATCTGATCTACATTTAGATTGGAAGATTAAAATTGATAAATGAATGAAATAAAAAATAAAATAAAATATAGAGTGAAATGATTCATTTAGTTATTATTTCCTCTATTTCAAAATAAATAAGTTTCATTTGTCAAGTTTTTTAATTACACAAATATGAGTTCTCTTTTTATTAATAGTACTATAAAATAAAATAATATTTTAAAATTTGTCATCGTAATTTGTGACATGTCACTACTATTAAATTAACAATTTATTATATTTAATGATAAATATGAAATAAAAATTAAATACATCATTAATATTTGTATATATTATAAATGAGACTCTTTATATAATAAATAAAATAATTTTATTATTTTTATTTAATGTAAGGGTGCGATAAAATACTTGCGTCCGCGCCCCAGGTTTGTAAGTAAGACATATATATATATATATATATATATATATATATATATATATATATATATATATGGGAATTAATGTTGGGTTGGTCCTCACCCATGTGTTAAGTAATAAAGCAAAAAAAGGGGAGGGTTATGCCAAGTTGGGCAGGAAAGCAGGAAGAAAGAAAAGGTTTTGTTCTTTTGTGATAATGAGGATATATATATATATATATATATATATATATATATATATATATTAGTGGCATATAAAAAGGAACATGTTTTCATGAATTAAGAAAAGTAAGCAGTTTTGGAGCATGGAATCCGAAAGGTTGGTCACAAGGAAATTAATGGCAGGGGCCACAAGTCCTTTCATTTCCTTTCAAGCTTTTACATTCTTCTTAGAAAGACAAAGGCATAGGCTTTTGGCCTATATATATATCATCTCCCTGCAGTTAACAATGTATGGAATAGCCAAATATTCCATCCGAGAGAAATCTCATCTGGAGAGGATGGATGAGAGCAAGTGAGAAAGAAGAAAAATCAGAGAGAGCCATGAGGGAAAAATAGAGAGATAAAGATTAAACAACCAGGGGTGTTGTTTGGGTTCAATCACATAGTTATTGTGGTGAGATAATTTGAGTGTGCACTCAAATTAGGATATCTTTGTAATCTCTCTGTTTATTCTAGTGGAATTTTCGGAGTATGTCCCGTAGTTTTTACCTCTTAGTTATAGAGGGTTTTTCACGTTAAAAATCTTGGCGTCTCGTGCTTGGTTATTTCTTCTCATTATTTTTTGCAGTAGTTATTATTTTAGTGAAACTGCAAATTTAATTTGTTTGACATGTGCTGATATTTTTGACCATTTAATTTATCAAAGACAATAGTATTTGGGAGATGATTTTTCTCAACAATTAATCCACAGCAATCGGTTGCTGACTAGCAACCGAATTTGTGTACTGCCGCTACAGCTTGTAGCGGCAACCGGTTGCTGGCTTTCCTATATATATATATATATATATATATATATATATATATATATATATGTATGTATGTATGTATATGTATATGTATATGCTTGTTAGAGGAAATTAAAAATATTAACGTACTTGAAAAGCTTGAAGTACGAATTACTCAGCGGAGATGATGAATATGCAAGCATTGAACCTTCCATTTGCTCCCACCCTTTTTTGTCCAGCCCCTTACAAGCCACTTTCTCATTTATCCCCAACTAGAAACTTAACAAACAATCCCTTCTCCTCTCGTTTTCGTGCTTACACTATCTCGCATCACCATAATATGGTGATAAATCACCAACCAAAAGAGCCTAAAGACGAGAAAAGTGAAGAAGAACAGCAGCAGCAGCAGGAGGAATATTCATTGCCAAGGGGTCTACGACCAGAATTAATGCCGAAACACGTGGCGGTGATTTCGGATGGTAATCGGAGGTGGGCACGGCAGAGAGGGTGGCCGGTGAAGTTTGGTCACATGACCCTTGCACTTGTACTTAAAGAGCTTTCCCGCCTTTGTTGCAAATGTGGGATCAAAGTTCTCACTGCTTACCTTTTTTCTACTGAAACTTGGAAGCGATCCAAAGTTGGTGCCTTTTTAAAAAATCTTTTAATTTTTAGCGTTTGTTATGGATGCAAAATTTAAAAAATTCGGTTTGTTTATATCACATTTATCATTCGGTTAAATATTTCTGTAGAATATATTCTTTTGTTGGTATAGTACGTATTACCCCATTTTTTTGAGGTGAAATTTGGCCGTTAATTTTTTTATATATTTTTTATATGGTGTAGGTAGAGGTCGACGATTTGATGAACTTGTTCGAAGAAGGAATAAGATCAAATCTTCACGAATCAATGAGGTACATATATAAATTATACCCTTATCTATTATATAAGTATAGGACAGCGAGAATGATTTGGTTATTTTGATGAGACTCCGTCGTAAAGTAAAAATATTTTAGTAACTTCCTTCTTTTTCTTACTTTCTATCATCTCTAACTTCCACTATTTCTTATTTTTCCTATTATATGTTCTTCATTTCTAATTTATATTTTATAAGTCCTTACGAGAAAATATATCCTTAAAATTAAATTGCAATTAAATAGGTTCTATGAAAAATAAATAAACTATGGGGCTGATGTTCCTTGTTTTTTGAATTATAAAAATTGCCAGATTTTGTGTCAAAAATTAATAATGGTGATAGTTTTGGTGTGGGGGTGTCCTCAAGTACCAAAGATGGTAACACTAAAACAAATTTAATTTGTCTATTCAGGTAAGAATATTGATTTTTTTTTTATTATTTATCTTTCATTTCTTTGTTCACCATCACTTTTTTTTCCGGTAAAGAAATCTTCACTTTTCATAAATACCTTTGATTTTGAAATCTCATATTTTTACACTAAGGTCCCCTCTATTATGCCCTTCACTCAATTTTCTCTAAATAACTATATAATTAAAATCACAAAATTGGTGAATTTTTTATTTCACAAATTTATAGTTCAACCTTTTGCTTTCCTATCCAAATAGTATAAGTACTACCAAATTTATAACAATTAAATACTATCTAATTTTGTAAAATATTCAAAAAGAACCCCAACAAACAGTTAACAAAAAGGAAGATGTGTTTTTATTGTTATATCTCTAATAGGAAAATGAACTTTTAAAATAATTTTTATTTTGGTCCTAGCAATTGTATTACAAGCTTTTTTATCACAATTTTATGTAGGATGATTCCATTATTACAATTTTATCTATATATTAAAATATCCAAAAACACTCTTACCATATCACGTGATTTATTATATTAATATCTGACATGAATTTTATTATTAAATTAGTGTTCTATCTAAATTAAATTCATTAAAACTTAAAATTTTATCAAATCACACGATTACTTGTATTAATAATATATGTGATTTTTTTTCAAGATAATAACTGTAAAATTAGTTGAAATATTATGGTGGATTCATTACAAACAAATTATCATAACTAATTAAAAACTTATTAAACTTGAATTTCATACTTCGATTTGGATTAGAATTTTAAGCAAATTTTGTCAATATAAGCACTAATATAAAATTTTATTATAAATTTAAATAAAATTAAAATAAGAGAAAATGAGATATTACGTCCACAAGGTTTATACGTCCATTTTTAGTATTTTTTAGATAAATCCAACCGTACGGATTTAAAGAACATAAAAAAATATTTGAACATATGAACTTTCATATGATTTGTTGAAGTCTATTATCGACTTTATGATAATGAAAGTTCAATTAATCTTAATCGTCAAATAATATACTTATTTTACAATGTTATAATAACGGTTCTACACAACCTCAAATTAAATAAAAATTTATGTTTACTCATATTTTTACATGATCTTTTCATCTATAAGGTTATATTTGACTAAAAAACTTGAGATACATTCATTTTATAAATTTTAGGTATATAACTTATATATATATATATAATTTAGGTATATAACTTATATATATATCCTTGTCGGTATCTCCCACAATTAAGCCCTTAAAATAATTATTTTCTCATAACCATAATTAAATTAATATGCATTCAATTCAAATGTTTAGCTTACTAATTGATTGAAGAAACCTACATTAATATATAATTTAACAATTTATTATTTAAATAATATTTAATAATTTAATAACTATAACTATCTTCTCAAAATATTAATTAAATATTTATCCATTTAATAATACAATAAATCATTATCCATGTCGCCCATACTTCACACGATATGGAGTTGGTACGAACTTATACACATTTAACGACATAAACATTATTTTAAGCACAGTGATCGCTATACATTAATACTAATATATAACAAGTCGTAAGACGATCTCAATTTGAGTTGACCATTAATTAATTAGGAGTATATTTCGTTCATACCGAGTTATTTTTATCGAGTTATGGGTTTAGCCTTAACTTTTCGTACGTAAAAATACAACCGAGTTGATTTCGTTCGTACAAGTCATTCCACTACAAGAACTAGGTTTAAACTCGAGGGAATTATCCTCGACGGACCGGATTCCGTCGAAGTTAACTTATTTTCGACGGAATAATCCGTCGAAAGTAAGTCCGTCGGAAATAAGTTAACTTCGACGGAATTTCGTCGAAAATAGAAGACCTCTTTGGCGCCAAGTTTTCCGCTAGCGCGAACCCTAATGTCGACGGAACTGCAGTTATTTTCGACGGAAATTCCGTCGACAATAATATAATTTCGAGGGACTTATTTGCGACGGAAGTTCCGTCGGAAATAACTTATAAAACCTAAATCAGGTTTTATTTCTATCAGCCGCAACAGTACTCATCATCACTCTCTCTCTCTCTCTCGTGTTCACTCTGCCTCTCTCTCAGATCCGTCCCTCTCAGCCGTTGCCGTCTCAGTTCGTGCCGCCGCCGCCAAGTTTCTCTCAGCCGCTGCCTCTCTCTCTCCGTTCCGTCTCTCTCAACCGTTGCTGCCGTCTCTCTCAGCCGCTGCCTCTCTCTCAGTTCCGTCTCTCTCAGCCGTTGCTGCTTCCGATTCCATTCCATTGCACTGTCCGTTCTCATTTCAAGGTATGTATGTTTAATTTTTTTTCATAGCTGCAGCATGAGATGCATGAGATTATTCAGTATTTTGGATTGCTTTGGGTATGAAATCTCATGTTTGAAATTTGATTAGTAGTACACTGTGTATGAATTTGGTATTGCATATTGATTTGGGTATGAATTTTGGTCTGAATTTAGTTTATTTTTGGATTGATAGTACTAGAATTACTTGATGTATTTGTCTGAAATTGGCTAATTTGGTTACCTATTTGGCCTGAATTGGTCAATTTGGGTTTGAGGGTTTTAAATTTCTATGAAATTGCTCTGAATTTGAGAGATTTTAGTCTATAATTTGTCTGAAATTGCTCAATTTGGGTCAGAAATGTCTGAAATTAGTGAATTTGGGATTAAATTTAGGATTGATTTTAAACCATCACAGTTATGTTAATCGACTCAATTGGGACTGATTTTAGACTACCTTAATAATTTGGGACTGCCTTATTTATGGTACGTATATATAATTTTTTCCCATCAATATTATGTCTTTATCTTGCCTACTGATCCTTGCTGATATGGACTGTAGTTAATTAACTTGGTATATTTGTTATTTCCGACGGAATTTCCGACGAATTTTCTGTCAGAATTCTTCAATTACCTTATCTGTGGGGCCTGCTTTATTTTATTTATGAATTTTAATTACTTTCCAATATTTGAATGTATATTAAGTACCATAATCTTAGTTTCTTACCCAAAATGAAATGAACTAAGTAGCATTTACTTAGTTTTGCACTACTAAATTGCAACAA
This sequence comes from Aralia elata, assembly GCA_034770075.1. NCBI lineage: Eukaryota > Viridiplantae > Streptophyta > Magnoliopsida > Apiales > Araliaceae > Aralia > Aralia elata. The sequence continues at coordinate 83,213,372 of CM068388.1, forward strand.
ATTAAAATTAGATATTATATAATATAATATGAAATAAATAAATAAATTAAATTAAATAATAATTTAATTTAATATAATTAAATTATATTAAATTAATTAATAAAATTAATTAATTAATATAATATAATATAAAAAAATTAATTACATTAAAATATTAATATAATATAATAAAAAAATTAAATTAAATTAATGATATCTTAAATTAAATTAAATGCAACAAATAAAATAACCTAAAATAAATTAACTTAAAGTAAATAAACTTAAATTAAATTAAATAATATTATATTATATTATATTATAATATACAAAATGAATAAAACAAAATAAAATAAATTAATTAAATATCATTAATAATATAAAGTAAAGTAAATTAAATTAAATGAAATAAATTAATAAATATTAAAATAAAATAAAATAAAACACATAAAATTAAATTAAATAATATAACATAATATAATACAAAATAAAATGAAACAATATATATAACTTAATTAATATTAATTAATTAAATTAAATTAAATTAAGTTTAATTAAAGAAAATTAAATTAATTAAATAAATAATATAATACAAAATAAAATGAAATAAAATCACTTAATTAATATAAATTAATAAATTAATTTTTTTAAATTAAATTAAGTTAAATTAAATTAAATTAAATAATATAACATAATACAATACAAAATAAAATGGAATTCAATAAAATAATAAAAAAATTTATATTAAAATAAAATAAAATAATCTAAATAAAGTCAGTTTACTATAATAAATTAAACTAATTACATAAATTAAAAATAAATAAAATAAAATTTTTATAATGAATTAAAACTAAGTAGCATTTACTTAGTAGAACTGCTACATAAAATGAAGTCCAAATATTATATTTTAATTCAAAAAAATAGTTATTTTTGTAGGCTCTAGCTAGCGTCTGCGTCCGAGAGCTCCCGTGGGACCATCACATACGGGCGCTGGCTTAGATGATGCTTTGTTCCAGCGTGTTGTGGCTGCGGTGTCGGAGAGGTTTGACACCGATCCGTTATTCCATCGTCAGGACCCACCCAGTTGTTCTCGCCTCCACCAGCTTGCGCAGGACGTTGCAGCTGGTGCCACCGCCGAGAGTACAGGTATTCCTTCGGAGCAGTGGGCCGCGATACGCGACGAGATTGTTCGGATGGTGGTTACCTTACTCGAGGACGCGTTTGGGCCGATGTTGAGTCAGCGCTCGGCTGCTCAGGTATACTTCGTTTTAAATAAAAATATATATTCTGCATGTTATTTAATTTTCATTTAGTTATCTTTAACTGAATCATATATATGGACTAATGCGTTACATTATATTGTATCAACAGGGTGACGAGCGGACTGACGGGGGCAGGATGATGATGAGGGCGATTTTCATACTCCAGAGCAGCGTCCACGCCCGCCCGATGATTCTCCTCACACCGGGGGCTCTACTAGCTTGACTTAGTTTACATTCTTTTGTACTTTAAAATTCTTTTGTAGTTTACATAACTTTTGATGTACATATTATATTTTAAACCTTATCATTACTTTGCGGTTTCTAACGGAGTTTAATTTAGCTTAATGGGATGTGAATGTTTGTTATAGTTTTGTTTAGATTAGTTTTGATATATTGTTGGATGAAGTGATTGTAATTGTAAAATGTTAGCTTGTGTATGTGATGTTGGGAAAACAGGTACAGGTACAAGATGTGGGTTAAATCCCTGGACATTACAAAAATAAATAAAACATTTTAAAAAAAAACCCTTAACCTCGACGGAATATAGTTAGTCTCAACGGACTTCCGTCGATTTTAAGAATTTCATCATCTTTCCCAGGCTGTCACGCGGCAGAGTAAGCACCGACCGAATATCCTCGACGGACTCTTTTCAGTCGGACATAGACTATCTCCGACGGAATATTCCGTCGGAATTAATTCCGTCGACCCAAAGTATTTTCGACGAAAATATCGACGAACTTAAGATCGACGCTCTTATATACGACTGAATTCTCGACGGAATATTTCGTCGGAAATAATGTCATCCTCGACGGAAAAGACTTATTCCCTACGGAATATTCCGTCGGAATTAAGCCTTTTTGTTGTAGTGTTCGTACTCCAATTTGGATTATATAATTGGATTATATAATCGAAGAGTTACACTAAATATCCTTTGTGGATTCCTATGCATTCTCAAGCCCTAAATTCCTCCACCATAATTACCAAAATCTTAATATATATATATATAGAGAGAGAGAGAGCACTACTACAAAACAGTAAATAGATAACGCGTAAAAAATGTTGTGATTTCTATCAGAAAAACGTCGTGGTTAAGGGTGTCATCTATTTGATACCCTTATACAACGTTTTTTAAGAAAACAACGTTGTAGATTTGTTTTTCATAAATTAGTAGATGCTTGAAAACGTTGTAGTTTAATATATTAGATAACGTTTAGACACATTTATAATATAGATCTATTTATTTAAAACCACATACATTAAACTTAAAAGTCAACCAATTTCAAATATTAATTATATAAATTCCTGCATTGTTATGTAATACAAAGTTATCATTGTGATGTTTACACACAGAAGTTAAGAAGTAATAAATGGTCTTTTTACATCAGAACTCTACTAGTAATAAGGGAAAAATGGATTCAAAAGTTAATCTACCCTCCAGATAAAATTTGACTCCAACAGAAATCATCCAATTCCTTTGATAGCAAACTCCAGTCACGACGAACCATATCAAGGCCTTTCCGTTCAATAACCTACAGCAAAGAGCCCAAATTCACTGATCTATGTCGAACTAGATACAAATTTCAAAAAATCTTAAATTTTAATTTGGAAACTAAAACCCACCTCTTGAATGACCTTTCCTGAAATTGCTTTAGTTTTGTGATATCATCAAGTCCACTGTAAATCATAATCGAATCTGTATCACCATATATCACCTGATAGAAACAAGGTCAAACATGCTTCAGGTGATAAAGTGACGATGTATCTTGCTAAAGTAGGAGTGCAGGAATAATCAATGCCTTGTAATAAAACTAAAATTTGCATTGTAGCCTCTCATGTGGCATCCTCACATGGCTCCTAGTAATATCCTTTAAAGTCGGGCAACCAGAAAGGGCCATGGTAAGCTCAAGCTCATCTTTTAGCATCTCATGACTCGTCCCACACCATATGCTCCCTTCACTGCCAACCCATAAATGATTGGCCGTCCAATCTTCAATAATCATGACAAAACATGAGCACCAGGAAAATATCAGGAGGCAGCATGGAGTGAAGACTGAAGATAATTAACAGAATTCTTAATGTTACCAGAACAGCTTGCGCGCCAAGTGCCAAGGCCTTGAATATATTTGTTCCCCGCCTCACTCCTCCGTCAAAGAGAACCGGAATTTTACCTCCAACAGCAAGAACAACCTGCACCATCATGATCTTGCAAATAAGCTCATATATTGCACAACCAAGTTATTTTCACAAATATGCAACTAAACTTTTTCCAATTGGTCCATGGAAAATGCATTTATCAGGAACAACTTAAATGTGTAATTGATTTGTTACATTAGTTCAAAAATAATTTATAGAATTAATTACTTCACCTATTTTGACTTTTAATAATAATAATAAAATTAATATATTTTAATTCTGGTCTTACTTGATTGGGGCCTTGTATGAGATATAGTAGTGATTACCATAATAGCAAACTCAATCTCAAATAGGATGCATGTCATGGATTTGAAACACCACAAAAGCAGTTTTTTTAAGCCAAGGGTTTGCCACACAGTGCATCACTAATATATTAATAGTGTTCCCATTATTGAAGATGATGGAGTTCAATGTGCAGAATCTAACATCACCAGAGAGTGCATATACGTATGTATGTGACTCTGTGTGTGTATATATACATGTGAAAAATGCACATGGTATATTTCTTATCCAGACGCCTTAACACTTGACAACTATACAACATTAAGCATCCTCAGCAAATAAAATTTAAATTGAAGAAGTGATGTGCATCACTGCAAACAAATCTAAAAATTTCAAATAAAAGTTGAAGGACAAACAACTGAGGAATATGCAAATATATGATTATGATCCCTCGAATATATGTGGCATGCTTTATACCCGCTCATATCAATTAAGAAGTATGATCGTGGACAGCGCTTCTGTCTGCCCCATTTAATATCAAAGCCATCCAAAAAATGCAATAATGAGCACTTAAAAGAGAATATAAAGGGCAGAAACCACACAAAAATATGCTATAACTAAACCCTCACCGCTAAAATGGACCTAATGTATTACCAGCCCGGCTCAAACCCCAACAATTACTCTACCGCCGGCCGTTCCACCTACCAGTGAGGCTACTCCTCCTGTCTCGTCTCCGTCGGTTACTCTGCCGTCGTCTGAAACCCCAGTGAGCGCCCCCTGAATCATCGACTCCGGCGGAAGTTCCAAGCATTGCTTCCACTTCCGCAACGCCGACAGAGACACCGGGAATGTTTGACAACCCCTCCAGACCAAGTTTGGCGCTGGGATCGACGGTGGCCGACGAGTCAGGTTCGATCCGCAAGTACGACGAACGCAGATTCATTTTAAGTGGGCTGGCTGTCGAAGAGGAGAACGCGAATGAGGAGAGAGAAACTAGCTTGAGAGTTTTCTATGGAGGAATTTGGGTTTTTTCTGTAGTGATTGAGATTTTTCATAGCGAGAAAGAGGCTTTATCAAAGAGGAGAGCTCGAGCTCTGAGTTGGAGCTGAATTTGAGCCCTAGTTTTTGAGATGTCGATTCTGTGCTTTAAATTACTCCCTTCCGCCCCTCCGTGTTTTTTAAATGGATAACGTTTTTTAAAAAAACGTTATCCATTTAAAATCAAAAATTGGCCTTTCTAAATTCACAACGTTTTTGTCGATCAAACTACAACGTTTTATTAAAAAAACGTCATGCAAAAAAATACCACAACGTTTTTTATAAAAACGTTGTGGTTTAAGTGTTGTCTATTTACTATTTTGTACTAGTGGAGAGAGAGAAAGAGAGGATACAATCAGCTCTATTATATGTGGAGGGGAGAGAAAGAGGGAAAAAAATCAGTTGCAGAAAGATAAAAAGATGAAGAAACTATGCGAGATCTCAATATTGGATCGATGGTCACCACCAGGAAAGCTCATAATGATGTTCTTGACTTCTTCAAGACCAAATGACTTAACGTTCTTTTTACTCAAATTGAAGAATTTATTCAAAACTCTTTTATCACCCATCCACCCTCCCTCTCTCTCTCTCTATATATATATGCATGCCTGTATGTGTGTATTTAATACCTTATTAAAAACAATGTAGCTAGAGACTAGGGCAAAATCCCCACTCAAAAATTAAAATGACAAGAACAACATTTCACAATTTAAAAGGTTTGCAACTGAATAATTTGTCATCTAATATATATATTAATACCTTATTTATTATTTTGACTGAAGATAATAATATTGCTTGCATGCATGACAAAGGCACAAAGCAATTTCACCAGGCTAATTATTACAATAGAGACAAGTACATAAATCCAATGTTGGGTCATTAGGTCGAAAACAATACGCTTCTAAAGGTTTCTTATGATATGTATGCGTACACCAATGCCAGCACTTCTTCGAAGTGCATTCTTCAAGTATATCTCTAGAGTAGCACGAAGGATCATCCATATTCCCATCTGTTACAAAATATATATTAATTTCAAGTAGAACAAAATCCATCATGCATATCATAAGGAAATATATAATAAACAAAATTGCTAACTACCTAGGTTCTTGAAATTTTACGTTCATGACTGATATTGTCAGATTAAAAATAATATTGTCAGAGTGATTAGTGTAGTTAAGACAATTGTAAAATTATCGTTAAATGTATATTTACTTTGACAATATCATTTTTATTATAACAATATTAACAACCTATATTTAGGAGATTTAACCAAAAAATATTAGAAAACTGCAGATAGAAATTAATTAGGTTAGATGTTGTCTTTTATTTGTTAATCAAACAAAGCACAATAATATATTATACTTCTTCCATTCTAAATTATAATATTATTATTGACTTTTGAAAATTAATTTGAGATATGTTCAAACTTAAAATTGAGACAATTTATTAAAAATTATGAAACAATAAATATTACAATTAGTAATAAGTTTTTAGATAGTTTACTATATTTATCATTATGAGTTTGTTTGATTCGCTATATACCAGCGTTTGAGGTGGTAGCGTTTGCAGCTTTTGGACCTCCAAACGTACGACACCAATTTTGATGTGTTGTGTTTGAGATCCAAACGTTAGATTTATGAGTTAAATAAGTTACGTTCAAAATAAATGCTATAAACGAATAAGATTTTCAAGTGCGATTGAACTTTCAAACGCTCTAAAACGCACCAAACATTGCAAACACCAAGTATCCAAATATACACAATATTGATTAAAATTAACTAAATCTATGTTAATATTGGATTTAAAAAAAATTTAAATTGATTTTAAAAAGTTAATAATAATTTTATATTTTGAAAGAGAGCCGGGAGTATTAGTTAAATATGATGTTTACCTGCTGTCAAAAGGAAATTCATGTCGCAAGTAGCATAAAGCAGGAGTATGCAGATGATGCATGAAAAGCGCTTGTCCATGGTGTCTGATTCTTGGAGAAAATATCGAGAGAGAGAGAGGGAGAAAATGGGTATATTTGAAGAATACTTTGATTCTACTTGATATAGAATACCACAACTTCAAGGCATTTTATAGTCCTAGAGCTGAGATGGTATATATTATCCAGATTTTGCATTGCAATGGTCTCGGGTTCAAATCGCCCTTCCTGGTTATATCACCTTGTGATAACAAGGATTTAGAAGTATTAAAAAAATTAAAAAATTAATTTTTTTTACCAAATTTAAATTTTTTATTTTTACGATGGTAAACTATTTAATAATTATAAAATTATAAAATCATATTAATTTTCAACTTAAAGATATTTACAATTAATTTTAAAAAGTTAAAATTAATCTTATTTTATTTTTTTAGAACAGAAAAAGTGTTAAGTGAGAGACTCTGCTTGTGTGGCAACTCTCACCTTTTTCTTCTTCATTAAAGAAAAGATCGAAATAAAAAATCTTAAGAGATGGACTACATTCAAGATTATGATATCTAAGATAATAAATGCTGGTTTGGATAAAGATTATCTCATTGTAGTGTATTAAATAAGGATAGCAAGCTAGTGATTTATAAATCTTTGAATAAATTTATATCCACGCCAGAACTTACTAGGTAGCACTCCCTTATATAAATTAATAACCTATCGGTATCTGAAAAATTAATACCCTATTCGTATTCTATTTGGTATTCAACAGATTTTAAAATATTATCTGTCTTGACTATTCGAAATAATAGCCGAATACAAATAATATTTATTTATATTTATTTTATTCAAACGAACAAATTATTCGAATATTCGGATATCTGAATTCGTTTATCAATCACCTAATAAACAATTCATTTCAATTATTTACAAAAATTAGTTTAGTTGTCAAATTTTTTTATAAACTTATTTTTTAGACAACTGGAACATTTTAAAAATAATAACATAGATGAAAGTGGGTACAACAAAACTCATAACTAAAATATTTCAATGTACATTATATGTGTAGCAGTAGTACCGTAGTGTGTACAAATATTATATAATTTATAAATAAAGTATTAATTAAGTAAAATAGGTTCTTTCATTGATATTCCTTTATAGTAGATGCTATCACACGTATCCTCAAAAACATGGATTACATATTTATAAAATATGTATTTTATTTCATTATATGCAACAGTTTATGGATAGCTTGAGTTATAATGTATTCATTTCAATTTATTAACATTATACTTAAAAGTGTTATTTCCTATTTTATAAAAGTGAAATGACATAATTTTAAAATAATTTTTATATGATAGTAAAAACTAATTATTTTATATGTAAGAAATATCATTGGAAAATATTATTTTTACTTAATATATGATTATTGATAATTAAATTATTAATTTATATACACACAAATTTAAAAATTAATTTTTTATCTAATTTAATTTTTTTAAATGGTAAACTATTTAATAATTATAAAATTTATTGTTTAAGTTAGTTAAATCATATTAATTTTAAACTTAAAGATATATATTTACAATTGATTTTAAAAAGTCAAAATTAATCTTGTTTTATTTTTTTAAAAAACAGAAAAGGTATTAAGTGAGACTCTGCTTATGTGGCAACTCTCACCTTTTTCTTCTTCATTAAAGGAAAGGTCAAAATAAAAAATCTTAAGAGATGGACCATATTCAAGATTATGATATCTAAGATAATAAATGCTTGTTAGGATAAAGATTATCTCATTGCATTGTGTTAAATAAGGATAGCAAATGATTTATAAATCGTTGAATAAATTTATATCCACGCCAGAACTTACAAGGTATCTCCCTTGTAATTTATGTCTCTATTTTTCGAGTTTTTATTAGGAGGTTCAGGTCTTCCAACTAGGAAAAGGACCTTCCTATACATTTTCAACACGTGTACAATAATTTCTTTTTTAACCAATAACCCATAACACGTGGGGGCCAATTTGTATTAATTATGTATGACCATTACACGTGTCGAAAATGTAATGGAAGGTCCTAGGAAGACCTGAACCTTCTAATAAAAATTCCTATTTTTCGGACCCTACTCCTTTAGATAGCCGTAAACATATATATACAGAGTCGAATATAATGATATCCGTATCAATATTTGAAAAATTAATATCTTATCCGCATTCATAATTAGTATTCGACAAATTTTAAAATATTATTTGCATTTGATATTCGAAATAATATCCGAATACGGATAATATCTATTTTCGTTTATTTTATTCAAGTGAACAAATTATTCGAATAAGTGGGTATTCGAATTCGTTTATCAATTGCCTAATAAATAATTCATTCAAATTATTTACAAAAATTAAAGGAAAAAATGAATTCTATACTTATATAATTTATTTAATTGTCAATTTTTTTATTAACTTATTTTTAAGACAACTGGAACATTTTGAAAATAAGAACATAAATGAAAGTGGGTACAATTAAACTCATAGTTAAAATATTTCAATGTACATTTTATATGTGTAACAGTAATACTGTAGTATATACAAATATTTATAATTTTTAAATAGAGCATTAATTAAGTAAATAACTTCTTTCATTCAAGAACTTACATTAAGTATTTGAATATTTTTTTTCAAATATTTAATTAAAACTTTAATAATATACGTATAGAGAGTTTTATTTATTATTTATCCTCAAAAACATAGATTATATAGTTATAAAATATGTATTTTATTTCATTATATGAAACGGTTTATGCACACCTTGAGTTATGATGTATTCGTTTCAATTTTAGTTATACTCGAAAGTGTTATTTTATATTTTTTAAAAGTGAAATGACATAATTTTAAAATAATTTTTGTATCATAGTAAAACGCTAATTATTTTATATTAGGAGTGTACAAAAGGCGTTCGGTTTGGCCTTAGTTCGACCTGGACTCGACCTGGTCAAAGTCCAACTTGGTCAAGGTCTGGATTGGTCAGACCCAACCTAAAAGGCTTACAAAAGCTGTTCTTTTAAGACAAAAATTTGGTCTAGCCTGATTTGCAAAAAAATCTGGTCTAGCCTGACCTGGTCCGACCTGATTATTTATCTAATTATTTGTAATTTTTGAACTTTAAGGTTATAATCATTCATCAATGAATTATAAATTTTTACTTATTCATTATTATAATTTGTAAGCTGTAATACATTAGTTTTAATTATTCATTCTTGATTTCTTGTAAATACATTTAATTAATATATATCTTCAATGAATAGAACTAGTTAGTATATTTAATATTAATAATAAATTAGTTGTTTAAATATTAATAATAAGTTAGTTTATTGTAAATACTAATATTTAACATTAAAATTTTATTAATATTCCTTCTACTTTTAATGTTAAATATTAACATAAATTAATGCATCAATAAACTAATTTCAATATTATTGATTAAACTAAATATATAATTTTAATATTATCCTTCTTTGAAAATATGAAAGAGAAGCAAATTAGTATTTAATTAATAGAAAGACAAAATGGAAATTAAGTCATCAATATTTTTTTAAAATCTACAAACTATAAATAATAAAGAACAAATTTCACGCTCTAAAAAAACAAAAGAAACAGTGGGAGTAATGAATTTCTTTAAATGTACATATAATAAATTGGGGATGACTTGATACGTATTTAATGATCTGCTCAACCTATCAAAAAGACAATAATATAAATCGACCAGTAAAAATGTAGAAAATAGGACAAATCCCCGGTCAAAATTTAAAATGACAAGAACATTAATTTAAAATTGTCATCTAATAATTAATAGCTTATTCATTATCTTGACTGAAAATTAATATTATTAATTTCTTGCACGACAAAGCAATTAAACTAAGCTAATAACAAAAAATACAAGAACATATATCAAATTCCGGGTCTGTATTTGAGAAAATACAGCTCCAATGTACAACTTTATCATGAAACATATCCAAACACGCACTCCTGCACTTGTCGGGGGTGCAATTTTCAAGTCCCATTTTGTTATCGCATTCAGGAAAATCTTCCATAATCCTACCTGTCACAAATTAAGTTCTTGAATTTTTAGCCACTGATATTATTAGAGCATAAATTATGTCATCAGATCGATGATAGAACAATTGTACGTGAACGTGTCGCACCAAATTAAAATAAAGAAAATATTAAAGTTATTGAATATTTACGAGATTTTACTAAAAAATATTGATAAAATATAGACTAATATTTTATCAAATGTTGTCCTTAATAGTGTAGGCAAGGAATTTTGTACCTTGCTAGGGTTAGGGTTCGTAATAATGGTGGATGCGAGAAATCTACGAAGAATACGGAATCGGTCAACGGATTGGAGAGGGAAGAAGAACTAGTGAGCAACTACCCGAGTAACACGTGGCAGAACTCTCGGGGTCCTAGCGTAATCGCCAGTGTCCAAGAGCCTTGTCAAGTATTAGGTGATCCCGAGTGAATTCAAGATAGGCTACGCCAACACTTGATTCTAAGTTAATCACAAGTCCAGAGAATTCTTCTAGCTCTCTTGTCTCCAGAGAGAGAATCCTCCAAGTGTTTTTCCAAAAGATCCCCCTTCTTATAAGAATGAAGAGTTATTTATAGAGTTGCCTAGCACATGGGTCATGTGCCAGACACATAATTCTAGAAAAATTCCAGAAATACTTGTATGTGTGCAGTATATACTTGTATTTATACTTATTTTTCCTTTATTTCTAGAATCATAACAACATGAAGGAGAAATCAGACATAAAGAGAGGATAGAGAAACAAACCCTACCCAACAATTAGTGGATATACTCTTAGGAGCCTTACAAGGTCGTCAACCAAACCAACCTAATGCAATTACCCCACAGGGCACCGTATTTAAAGACTTTAAACTTGTAGGTCCACTTGAGTTTAAAGGGATCGCAGAACCCGTTGAGGCTCAAACCTGGATTACTAAAATAGAAAAGTTCTTTATTGTAACTAATGTCAGCGAAGACCAAAAGACGGTCTTTGTCAACTTTTTCCTCAAAGGTGAGGCGAATCATTGGTGGGAAACCAATAAGATTCGTGTAGGTGTAGGGATAGTTTCTTGGGATAGGTTCAAGGAACTATTCTTTGAGAATTATTTTCCCCAATCAATGCAAGATCGTATGGAGGTACGATTCCTAGAGTTGAAACAAGGGGAGCTTACTGTATCTCAGTATACAGCTAAGTTCCATGAACTAGCTAGGTTTGCCCTGCATCAAGTAGATTCGGAGGCAAGGAAGACGTGGAGGTATGAAGAGGGTTTGAAACCCCAAATTCGTAGTAAATTGTCAGTGTTCCAAGTAAAACTCTTTCCAAAAATTCTCGAAAATGCTATCATAGCTGAGAACGAGAATGAGTCCCTTATAAAATCTCACAAGGATAAAAAGAGTCAAAATACAGGGGGAAGGTTTAACGGATAAGCAAGTACATGTGAGTTTAATAATAATAATAACAAGAGAAAGTGGGATACCACTTTTTCTAATAATTTTGGAAGAAGGGAAAATAACTACAACAACAACAATAGAAACAACAATAGAAATGACCTTTGTGCTATATGTGGGAAGAATCATAGAGGAGTGTGTCCTAAAAAGAAGGTGACTTGTTACAAGTGTAGTCAGGAGGGACACTTTACCCCTGAGTGTCATACAACCAATAGGAGTAGGTGTTTCAACTGTGGGTCAATGGATTACATAGTTAGAAATTGTCTACGAACCAGGAATTAAAATGGAGTGGGAAACCAAATAACCAACAATAGCTTTAAACCAACAGTAGCAGGAACTGGAGATCAGAGTCGTCCAACCGCTAGAACAGTTAATATGACTATGAGGGATGCTATTGCTTCACAGGACATGGTGACAGACATCATCCCTATTAACACTTTAAATGCATATGTGTTATTCGACTCTGGTGCTACTTGTTTATTCGTGTCCAATAGCTTTGCTAAAAACTTGAATATGCCATGTGAAGACTTAGACATACATTTCAGTGTAGAAATTACAAATAAAGAGATAATTCCCGTTAAAACCATATATAAAAATTGTAACGTAGAGATTAAGGGACACAAGTTTCTTGTGAGCCTTATTCCTATACAGCTGGGGGAATTCGACATAATTTTAGGCATAAATTGGTTAGTTAATCATAATGCAATGATTGATAGCCATCAGAAGCGTGTAAATCTGTTGTTCACCTAAACGATCTCGATGTCTGACAGTCATGTAGGCAGAAAGATTACTTAGGAAGGGTTGTACAGGTTATTTAACATATATAGTGGATACTCGAAAGGAAAGAGTAAAGCTAGATCAAATACCTATAGTTGGGAAATTTCAAGATATGTTTCTCGATGAGTTACCAGGTCTTCCTCTAGATAGGGAGATCGAGTTTATTATCGATCTTGCACCTGGTATGACGCCAGTTTCGAAGGCACCTTATAGGATGGCACCAGTTGAGTTGAAGGAGTTACTTATGCAGTTATAGGAACTCTTAGACAAGAAGTACATACAACCTAGTGTTTCACCTTGGGGAGCACCAGTGTTGTTTGTAAAGAAGAAGGATAAAACTTTAAGGTTATGTGTCGATTATCGAGAACTAAATAAGTTAACCATAAAGAATAAATATCCTTTACCGAGAATTGATGATCTGTTTGACCAGTTGAAAGGGGCCGAACACTTTTCGAAGATCGACCTACGATCAGGTTATCATCAATTAAAGGTACGAAACGAAGATGTGCCAAAGAAACGTTTAGGACACGCTATGGACATTATGAGTTTCTTGTGATGTCTTTTGGATTGACGAATGTACCGGCAACATTTATAGACTTGATGAACCGAGTGTTCAAACTATGCTTAGACAAATTTTTGGTAGTGTTCATCGATGATATTTTAATATACTCGAAAACACGGGAGGAGCATGCAGAACATTTGAGGAGCGTATTGGAGATATTACGAAAGGAACAACTTTATGCAAAATTTTCCAACTGTGAATTCTGGTTACAACGAGTCCAATTTTTGGGTTATGTGATTGACAAAGATGTGATCGCGATAGATCCAGCGAAGATAGAGATAATTGTGAATTGGGATATCCATAGGCCTCTTGATTGAGTAGGACTATGAAATGCATGACCATGCTCAAATAGTGATTTGTTTCATATAGTCTACTCATTGATCAAGAAAACTCAGATTAAATTATGAAGAGTATGACACATTCCATGGCTCGAGTTTAATCTAGGATGTCAAGGTTAAAAGGATTAAATTACATTGAAACATTGGTCACGAAAAGGTTGCATCGAATCATCGATCTTATTATTATTTGGGTAGCAGTGATGCATTACTAGATGCCACTCACTGTTTATAATTTTATAATATGATTTTAAAATTATTGCCAATATAATAATAACCTATAGGGTCACACACTTAGAACGTAATTAAAAGAGAATTAATTTAAATTGTAAGGATTTAAATATATCAATATGATTGATAGTATTTAAATTAACAAGATAATTTGTATATATATGTATATTAATTAAGTAAGACTTAATTAAAATATAATATATATAAATTCGGATTTTACTTTTCTAATAAGATTAGGGTTTTGATTAATTACTTTTTGGACTCTATATATATCAGATATATCAGCAGTCTTGTTTACGTAAAAAACCAAAAAGAAAAACCCTAGCCATTTTAGAAAAGAGAGTTGAGAGCAACACTTGGGAAAATCCAGATCTTGGCGGCTAGTACCGGAATTCTTTTTGCTGCAGATCGTGTGACGATTTGTGGGACGTTCGTGTGGATACCGTAAAGACGCAGTTCCGTTGGATTGCGTTGGAGATTCGAAGCCGTTCCAGAATTTCATCGTTGCATTCAAGCTTGGATAATCGTTAAAGCAAATCTAAACCTCTGAATTAATTTGTTTTCGCATGGATCCTGTTTTAGGGTTTCGGAAAAATTGTTTTAAAATTTTTAAATTCCGCTGCGTTTATGTGTCCAAAACCCTACAGTGGTATTAGAGCTACTTGCGAAACAATAATTCAGATTACGTGTTTTGATTGTATTCGATATATATATGATATTTCTGATGCATGTTTACCGATCTGAAAATTAAAAATACCCTATTCTGCATGTATGCGAATTCTGGAAAAACAGTAATATATATATGCATGTATAAGATGTTTTCTTAATCGTATCCTAGAAGGTGGAATAACAATACAACTACTGTTCTAATTGGATTAGAAATATGATTAGGTTTAATATGATTAACCTAATCTGGACATATATGATATGTTCTGAATGTATTGTTATTATGTGTGTTTTCCCCGGACCACCGCCAGGGGGGAACCCCCCTTGGACCCCCCGTCGTAGCGCACGATGGTCGTAACCCTAATATTTGATATTTTTTTATTATATAAAATTGTGTTATGTGCTTATTGTGATATGCATGGTGCACAGTTATGGCCCTTTTGACCCATAGGTTAGTGGTTTTTGTTTTTGAAATACGGCTTGCATGTCGTGCCTCTCTATAAAGTCTAATGTAATATTTTTTTCTCATCTAAATCCCCTCGAATGTAACTCGAGGTTTCTTTATCACATGTAATGTACAAATGTAACCTATCAAGATGACAAGATGATGATGGAGAGGAGACACATACACGAGGAAGGCCCGAGGAAGCTACTATTTTAAAGTTTTTTTTATCACCTTAGACTGACCTTCAATCTTTTCATTAGCTTGAGAAGATTGACATAGGGTTAGGCCATAACTGTGACACATTTAATTTTGCACTTTATTTATGCTTGTATACGATATGATATGATAAATAATGTGCATGCTTAATGAGATTAATAATTGGTGAGATCTAAATTAATTAATAAAATCCCTCATAAAATTATTAAGTCTAAATCAGATGCCTTTCAATGAATAACACTCATCAAGACCTTAATCGATGGATGTAGGTTTGCCAAAGCAAAGTACCCTATTTATCTTGGTAAGATGCGATAGGATAATTGTGATATCCAAATTGTTAAAATCATTGGGCCTGACTTAACTAAGTTATCTCAATAGGATTGTGGACTTAGAGGCATTAAGTTTGGTAGGTACCATTAGATGGACTTAGAACAAATGTTGTTCACCAAACTATCTAAGAGTTATATATACGATATAATTGACAAAGGGTTATCTACCTAAATAATTATGTTTTGAGAGAATAGCCAAAGCTAACTTAAGGCATAATGAAATATGGATCTTGGCTCACTAGAAAGATTTAAATAACAAAATGCTTTCCGAATTAATGGTGAGGGCTATTAATTTGAATAAAATAGTGGGAGGTATATTTTGAATGTACTATTATCAATTTCATAATATCAAAAACTCTGCAATTTGACTTATTATTTTTGCACTTATAAATTGTAGATATCAATGGCAAACAACAACACAAATAATCTTTCACTACGATCAGTCCTTGAGAAGGAAAAACTGAGTGGAATTAATTTCCTAGACTGGCATAGGAACTTGAGGATTGTCCTCAAACAAGAGCGCAAGCTATATGTCTTTGATGGGCCCATTCCTGCAGCACCAGCTAACACTGCACCACGTGCAGAGCATAATGCTTACAAGAAGCATCAAGATGATGCTCTGGACGTGAGTTGTCTCATGCTAGCAACTATGAACTCTGAGCTTCAGAAGCAACATGAGTTAATGGATGCTTATGAGATGATCGAGCATCTCAAGAAATTGTTCGAAGGGCATGCTCGACAGGAGAGGTATGATACAAGCAAAGCGTTGTATCACTGCAAGATGGGTGATCGTGATCCAGTTGGTCCACATGTTCTGAAAATGATTGGGTATATTGAGTACCTTGATAGGTTGGGTTTTCCAATTACTCAGGAAGCCCAAACTGATCTTGTTTTGCAATCTTTGAGCAACAACTACTCTCAATTTGTTATGAATTATCTCATGAATGAAATTGAGAAACCACTTACTGAGTTGTTGAGCATGTTAAGAACTGTTGAGAACAACATGAAAAAGGCAGGACCCGATCCCATAATGATGGTGCAAAAGGGGAATGCTAAGGGAAAAGGGAAAGGCAAGAAAAAGATAAGATCTAAATCTGGTGCCAAACCCAATTTCAAAAACAAACGGGCTTTAAAGCCTACAGGTGGGGTGGCTAAAGAAGGTGATTGTCACTTCTGTGGAAAACCTGGACACTGGAAGAGGAATTGTCATGCTTATTTGGAAGAGCTGAAGAAAAAGAAAGGAAGTGTGACTTCTGATTCAGGTATATATGTTATAGAAGTCAATTTTTATACTTCTACATCATGGGTATTGGATATTGGATGTGGTTCTCACATTTGTGTTAATGTGCAGGAACTCCGAAGGAGTAGGACTTTGGCGAAAGGAGAAGTTGACCTACGAGTTGGGAATGGAGCAAAAGTTGCTGCACTAGCCGTAGGGACTTATCATTTATCATTGCCCACTGGGCTAGTATTAGAATTAGAGGATTGTTATTATGTGCCTGTTATGAGCAAAAACATTATTTCTGTTTCTTGTTTGGACAAGAAAGGTTTTTCATTTTTAATAAAGAACAACAGTTGTTCGTTTTACTTAAATAAAATATGTTATGGTGTTGCACAATTGTTTAATGGTCTTTATATTCTTGATTTTGAAATGCCTATCTATAACATAAATACAAAACGATTTAAATCAAATGATTCAAATCCGACATATCTCTGGCACTGTCGTTTAGGCCATATAAATGAGAAACTCATATCCAAACTCCATAAAGATGGGTTTTTGGATTCATTTGATTTTGAATCATATGAGAAATGCGAGTCTTGTTTATTAGGCAAGATGACTAAAGCCCCTTTCACTGGTCATAGTGAACGGGCTGACGATGTATTGGGACTTATACATAGTGATGTATGTGGACCAATGAGTTCGTTAGCAAGAGGTAGGTTCTATTACTTCATTACATTTACTGACGATTTTAGTAGATATGGATATGTGTATCTTATGAGACACAAATCCGAATCCTTTGAAAAGTTCAAGGAATTCAAGAATGAAGTTCAAAACCAATTTGGCAAAAGCATAAAAGCCCTTCGATCCGATCGAGGAGGTGAATACTTAAACCAAGACTTTGATGACCTTCTAAAGGAGTGTGGTATTATATCACAACTCACTCCACCTGGAACACCACAATGGAATGGTGTGTTTGAGAGGAGAAATCGCACCTTGTTGGACATGGTACGATCAATGATGAGTCATGCAGATCTTCCGATAAGCTTTTGGGGTCATGCCCTAGAGACAGCTGCATTCACACTTAACCGTGTTCCTACAAAGACGGTTCAAAAGACACCATATGAGATGTGGACTGGAAAACGTCCTAGTTTGTCTTTCATAAAGATTTGGGGTTGCGAGGCGTTTGTGAAACGTCTGGCTTCTGACAAGCTCGGACCCAAATCTGAGAAATGTAATTTTGTGGGATACCCTAAGGAAACAAAAGGGTATTATTTCTACAAACCTTCTGAGAACAAAGTGGTTGTTGCTCGAACTGGTATTTTTCTAGAAAGAGAATTTGTCTCTAAAGGAAACAGTGGGAGGAAAGTAGAACTCGAAGAAATTCGAGAACCACAAAATATCATTGAACCTGAGTTGGAACATGAGCAGGGACCACAAGATGTTGTGGAAAGTGAACCTGCTCAAATTACACAAGGCATTCGTAGATCTAGTAGGACACGCCATGAGCCCGAGAGATATTATGGATTGCTTGTGACTCAAAACGGCGATGTGATGCTCATAGATCAGGATGAGCCTGCTTCCTACCAAGAAGCTATGAATGGACCAGATTCTGAGAGATGGCTTGAAGCCATGAAATCTGAGATGGACTCCATGTATACTAACCAAGTATGGACTTTGGTTGATCCACCCGAAGGGGTAAAACCAATCGGGTGCAAATGGGTTTTCAAGAAGAAAACCGACATGGATGGTAATGTACAAACCTATAAAGGCCGACTTGTAGCAAAAGGTTTCAAACAAGTTCAAGGTGTTGACTATGATGAAACCTTCTCTCCAGTGGCAATGGTTAAATCCATCAGGATCTTACTTGCTATTGCAGCCTTTTATGATTACGAAATCTGGCAGATGGATGTCAAAACTGCTTTCCTTAACGGAAATCTCCTTGAGGATGTGTATATGACACAACCTGAGGGTTTTGTCACTCCAAAGGATGCTGGAAAGGTATGTAAGCTGCAGCGATCTATTTATGGATTGAAGCAAGCCTCTCGGAGTTGGAATCTTCGTTTTGATGAAGCAGTCAAAAAGTTTGGCTTTATAAAAAATGAAGATGAACCTTGTGTATATAAGAAGGTTAGTGGGAGTCACATTGTATTCCTGGTATTATATGTGGACGACATATTAATTATTGGGAATGACATTCCTTCCTTACAGGCTGTAAAAACATGGCTAGGAAAATGTATCTCCATGAAAGATTTGGGCGATGCAACCTACATTTTAGGTATCAAGATCTATCGTGATAGATCGAGAAAAATGCTCGGCCTAAGTCAAAGTACATATATTGATAAAGTGCTGAAACGGTTCAGCATGCAAGAGGCAAAAAGAGGATACTTACCCATGTCTCATGGTGTAAAGATGTCTAAGGCCCAATGTCCTAAATCACAAGATGATGAGGACCGTATGAGAAAGATCCCTTATGCTGAAGCGACAATTGGATCTATCATGTATGCAATGATATGTACTCGTCCGGATGTCTCGTATGCTTTGAGCATGACGAGCAGATATCAGTCGAATCCAGGTGAAGGTCACTGGACAGCAGTCAAGAATATCCTCAAGTACCTGAAAAGGACTAAGGATTCATTCTTGGTATATGGAGGTGAAAACGAACTGGCAGTAAAAGGTTACACAGATGCTAGTTTCCAGACTGATATTGATGACTATAAGTCTCAATCAGGTTTTGTGTTTTGTCTTAACGGTGGTGCTGTTAGCTGGAAAAGTTCGAAGCAAGAGACAGTAGCCGATTCTACAACAGAGGCTGAGTATATTGTTGCTTCTAGTGCGGCCAAGGAGGCTGTATGGATTAAAAAGTTCGTCACTGAACTTGGTGTTGTTCCAACCATTGTTGATCCAGTTGAGCTATACTGTGATAATGATGGAGCCATTGCACAGGCTAAGGAACCTAGATCTCACCAACGATCCAAGCATATACTTAGGAGGTACCATCTCATCCGTGAAATCATTGGTAGAGGAGATGTACACATATGCAGAGTGCCAACAGATGATAATATTGCAGATCCACTGACTAAGGCTTTGTCATAGCAGAAGCATGAAGGTCACACTAGTTTCATGGGTATTAGATACATGAGTGATTGGTTCTAGTGCAAGTGGGAGATTGTTAGAGTTTATGCCTTAGAGACCAATTATTTAATGTAATTGCTGAACATTTCTTTTGATATTTGATTGAATAAATGAATTATTTTATTATGGTTTCATTTACTGTGTTATATAAATGTTAGCATAATAAAAGTCCTTAGAATAATGATACAAATTATATAGCTTCAAGTATGTGACTTGAACATGAGATTATATATAATTACAATAAATATCATTACTCTTAAATGTCCCTAGTCGAGTATCATTGAGAATGGGACAACAATGATATATTGAGACTAGTATGTGGATTGACTGATGGCCAAATCTCATTGGTCATTAATATTTGAGATATTAAGTCAATGTATAGGTACATGTTAGAGAACAATGTATTGGACAGACCCAACATGAGAATTCTACGTGGAGCATTATGCAAAGTGTCATAAGCAATTCTCATAGTGACAATGATGTAATGGTCCTCCGACCTGAAATCACTATATTACTATACGAGAATTTATGTACTTTGATATCATCAAAGGTCACCTTTAATAGGGTGGACAATAAAGGTGATTATTGGGTACATCATGAATCGTGTGAGGAATATGAGTGATCTAGATGGAATTTAACCCTCCTATATATTAGGAGTGATATCCATAGGCCTCTTGATTGAGTAGGACTATGAAATGCATGGCCATGCTCAAATAGTGATTTGTTTCATATAGTCTACTCATTGATCAAGAAAACTCAGATTAAATTATGAAGAGTATGACACATTCCATGGCTCGAGTTTAATCTAGGATGTCAAGGTTAAAAGGATTAAATTACATTGAAACATTGGTCACGAAAAGGTTGCATCGAATCATCGATCTTATTATTATTTGGGTAGCAGTGATGCATTACTAGATGCCACTCACTGTTTATAATTTTATAATATGATTTTAAAATTATTGCCAATATAATAATAACCTATAGGGTCACACACTTAGAACGTAATTAAAAGAGAATTAATTTAAATTGTAAGGATTTAAATATATCAATATGATTGATAGTATTTAAATTACGAATTTAAATTAACAAGATAATTTGTATATATATGTATATTAATTAAGTAAGACTTAATTAAAATATAATATATATAAATTCGGATTTTACTTTTCTAATAAGATTAGGGTTTTGATTAATTACTTTTTGGACTCTATATATATCAGATATATCAGCAGTCTTGTTTACGTAAAAAACCAAAAAGAAAAACCCTAGCCGTTTTAGAAAAGAGAGTTGAGAGCAACACTTGGGAAAATCCAGATCTTGGCGGCTAGTACCGGAATTCTTTTTGCTGCAGATCGTGTGACGATTTGTGGGACATTCGTGTGAATACCGTAGAGACGCAGTTCCGTTGGATTGCGTTGGAGATTCGAAGCCGTTCCAGAATTTCATCGTTGCATTCAAGCTTGGATAATCGGTAAAGCAAATCTAAACCTCTGAATTAATTTGTTTTCACATGGATCTTGTTTTAGGGTTTCGGAAAAATTGTTTTAAAATTTTTAAATTCCGCTGCGTTTATGTGTCCAAAACCCTACACCTTCTGCCTTGGGACACGTGACAACACCTCCAATCAGTCTCGTATATTTATTGTTATGTATTCATTCCCGTCTTATTCGCTTTGATTAAATTAATTAGGTCAAATGTAAACCCTAATTTTATCATGGGCTCACATTTGCCCCCTGCACGTGAGTCGCGCCTTAAAGTGACGATCGTGCACAAAATCATACAAGGATGATTCCTTATAATTACTTTATTGTGAATCCATGCTAACTAATCTCCTATAACAAAATCCTCAATCAATCTCTCCGCAAATTATCCTTTCAGAATTGTTAACTCGAAAACAAATCTTTTGAAAATCTCATGGAAATAAAATCAATATCTTCTAATTTTGGTAAAAAGAATTTGCTTCCATATTTCTTGCACTTGGAATATTATATATAGATAGCTCAAGCTATTCCTATACAAGTAGCAATTAACATCATCATCTTCGCTAGTTTGACAGAACAACATCCCGCTCTCATTAAGGTGACTTTTTTTTTCTTTTTGAACAGTGGCATGGCATATGAATATATATATATATATATATATATATATATATGCATTCCGATTGACGTCTCTTCAAGTAGTAATATTATACTACTATACATATAATACAGTAAGGATCTTAAGCTCACCCTTAAAAAGCTCACCCCGAGCTCACCCCGAGCTCACCCCTCTTTTGCGACGGACCCGGCGACGGTTTGGGTGTTCAACCGTCGTCTATACTTTTAGCGACGGACAATATATAGCGTCGCTAAAAGTATAGACGACGGTTGTACACCCAAACCGTCGCCGGGTCCGTCGCAAAAGGGGGGTGAGCTCGGGGTGAGCTTTTTAAGGGTGAGCCGAAGAAATGGACTGACATATAATATATATTTATATATATATATATATATATATATATTATACGATATATGTACAGTATATATTATACTATATATATACAGCATATATTATACTACATATATATAATATAGTAATATTATACTATATATATATATATATTATAGTATATATTATACTATATATACACAACATATATTATACCGCATATATATATATATATATATATATATATATAATATAGTAATATTATACCATATATATAATATAGTATACTACATATATTAGCAGTATATATTATACTATGATATAGTACTATTATACCGTAATATAGTATAATATTATATATATACATATTTATTATTATTAAAATAATAATAATTGTTTACTCGTACCTTTTCTTTTCAGGTTTTCTCAATCTCTTTACCGGTCCAAGTCTACTCATTGAGCGTCAGACTTAGTTTTCATCGGCTATTGTCAAAGAGACGTTTCTTTAAGGCACCTTATTGCTTCACGATACACTATGGTAAACAAGTTAATTACTTCATGTGCTTTCTTTCCATAAGTTTCTCATATCAACTATTCATTCTTATATCAAGTTTTCATGGTTGTAAGCTAATTTCGAAGATCGGTCCATGGACAACAAAACCCCCAAGCCACCCCTTGCTCTTAAGTATTGGGGAAGGGCACCCTTCTTCGGGGATCCTGATATTTTTTGGGATCGCGTCAAGAACTACGACCGACATTCTTTCCCTTGTCCTGACAAAGAGGGCTTGTTTCTCTATGTCGCGACTTACGAAAGTCAGGATAGTTATCCTCGTGCTAGTAGTATTCCCCGCATGCGCATTGAGACACAGGCATATCCATACAGCCCGGTTCGTTTCCAGCAAGATTCTTTCGTTCGACTCCAAGGATGGCAACATTGGACCGACGAAATTATGAAAAATTCGGAACATGTGAAAATACTTGAAAGCGCTGGCATTCTGCGGTGTATTCATTTGTGTAGAGATCTCCGCATTTATCATGACCAAGATGCACTTCGTACCTTACTTTTCCGTTGGAGTTCTTCGACTTCCACTTTCGTCACAGCTTGGGGAGAGTTTACCCCCACCTTGGAGGATGTATACGCCATTTATCAGTAAGCTTCATTTTTCATTGCCTCTTTTATCCATTCCTGCTTTTTTTTTTTTTTTAAATTATACTTATTTTTTATTCCCGCTTCCTTGTCAGCCTTCCTGTTGACGGTGAATTTTCATGTGTTCCCTCCAATTTATCACAAAGGGATGGCGAGTGCGTGACCTACTTGGGAGAAGCTTTCAAACGTGCCTCGCGTTTGGGTTCGCGATACAAAGGAGATGAGCTACTTCCAGATTTTGACACTTCTGGCCGCGAACGGACCTCTTGGCTTTCTTGGGTATATTATTTCTTTCGTGATTACAAACCAACTAATTGGGATAGTTCCGTCTATAGTGAATCAGTCCTCAATGTTCGTGGCACCCCATGCCCCTTTCCGTTGGCCGCCTATCTTGTCATGTGGTTGTCCCACTTTATTTTTCCTGGCTCACTAATGGACGGACCTTCAACTCGTATGTTTTGCATGGCTACTTTACCAGCTCGGGGTTTATCGGTCCCCCTTGCCCCTCTGTTCTTAGGGACCCTATATCGTCGGTTGGATGAGACTATCATGGCCATGGAGGAGTCTGTTGGGAGGTATCTATTTCCTTCATTCATTCCTTTATTCCGCTTCTTTTTCATAATACGTTCCTTTTATTTACCAATTCCTTTTGATTTTCAGGTACGAAGTAACTTGTTTTGCTCCGGGCTCTTTTCTTCAAATTTTTCTTTTTGAGCGTTTCCCAAGCCACGCTGACTTATTGCCTATTTCAAAGAAGAGAAAAACGTCATCCATTCCTTTTTCGTCGCCTACCATTGTTCCTCGCACTTCAAGGTGGATTGACCATAAGCGCACCTCTGACTTGCGGTTGTACATTGACGACTTCTTATCCTTTGTTACCCGTCCTTTTACCATAGTTCCTGAGGGTGGTGTTCTTCCTCATTATTATAGACTTGAGTCACGCCATCTTGCAACTATCAAAGACCTAAAAGGCTCAAACCTCTCTTGGTTCCTCTTCCTCTGTTCTGTCGAATTGCCATACTTCGCAGAGGATGACGAATTTGGGACTGTGTTTTATTCTCCTCAGAGGGTGATGAGACAATTTGGTTTTGATCAGCATGTCTCCTTCAACACATCTGATGGTGGTGATTATGAGGAGGCTTTGGAAAATTTCATTCCTTCATCCACCTCTTTTTATGGGAGATTCCTACACCACCTAATGCCCGTGGTGATCCTTTGCCTTTTCATTTGCCTTTTATAATTCCCGGTGCCTCCCGACAAGGACACTACTCTGCCGGTGAACGAAATCGTTGGGTTTTTGTCATAAAATTGTGGTTAGATGAGACTTTATTGACTGCACAATCAGCCCCTCCTCCCAGACAACTCGAATGGGCCAAGCTATTATGTCCCCCTAGGTCAAACTCACATCCAGAAAAATGGTCTGTCAGTGCCCGACTTTCTGAGCGTTAGACTTCTATGCGTCAGCCTTCTCCACATCATGCTGCTTCTGCTTCCCGTCGTCCACCTCCTCGAGTTCCTCCCCAGGGGTCCTCTGCTATCGAAGAGACGAGGATTACACGTTCGAGAGCAAAGGAACCCATTGTCTCTACACCTGATGTGGTACCTCCGATGGCAACCAATATAAATCCCGGTGATGATGGTATCGTTAGGCGGACAGTTAAGGGGACCACAATTGTTTTGAAGCCTTTGTCCAAACGACCAAATGACGATTCGAGTCCTAGCATAACAGTCGTTGATGATCCCACTAAGAGACGTCAAAAATTTATGGTAAACTCTGTATGATTTGTGCTCATTTTCTTTCAATAATTATATATTTACCTGTATATATATATACATATTTTAGGTTATAGAGGATGAGAAAGAAGATGATGAAGATAATGTTCCCATTGCACTTCGCCAAGCTTCTAGAAATAATATGGGTTCCACCACTAACAAGCTTTCTCAGCCCCTCAGGACTATAGTCGAAGCTTCTTCCCCAGATGACCCCCGCGTCAGTCTCAGTGCAGATGATTCTCCATCTGATGCGGGTTCAACTTTAGCCAGAGGTAGCATAGTTCCTGATAATCCTGAGAGTACCAGTGACAGTCATGACATGGAATCTAGAATAGTGAATCCCATTCCTCCCCAGAAGGATGCTGCCGAAAGGGTGTCTGCAAGGGAAGGCGCAACTGCTAATTTTGTGGGAGAGGCGTCTCATGATATTCTTTCTCCTGAACAGTTGGTAAGGACTTTCCTACATTTGTTGTCGTTGTTTGTTCTTTATACACACACACACACACACACATATATATATATATATATATATATATATATTTCTGCCATTTCTTATTCCGTTTCATTTTTCTTTCTAGGCCAGGGAAATGGATACTTTGGATATACCCTTCGGGGATCTTGCTTCTTTTGATCTGCACCATCAGGTTGGCGACCTGCCTTTTGGTGACATCAACGATCTTCTCAACATTCCAGCTCCAACAACACATGTGCCTCAAGATACAACAATTTCTTCAAAAATACCTCCTGTCAGAGTTCCCTTCAATCCAACTGAAATGTTTGTCCCTTGGAAAGACTTTCATGTTGCTGCCCCCAGTCAAGAGATTCTTAAAAGTCTCTTGACCCGTTACCCACATATCCTCGGTCGATTCAATCTTCGTAGTCCTTTCTTCCAAACTGTGGCACTAGACCGACTTGCCAATCTGGTTCTTGAGATGCGCCAATTTTCTATCCTGTCACTGCAATCCAAAGATTTAGAGCATCAAAATTACCAGGTTGATGACCTCTCTTTTTTTGGTTTTGATATGTCTCCCTTCCGTTCTAGGCTGGACCTTATTGGCAGTAATCACCGTGCCATTGGACTTCGTTCAAGGATCAATTTTTGTCACCAAGAATAGGAGAATCTTTCAAAAACATTGTTGGAGGTTCATGACACATTGGACAAGTTAAAAGCTAGAGTTCAAGAGTTTGAGTCAGCTGAACAAGAGATCGAAAAGAGAATTTTAGTTGCTACGAAAGATCATGATAGTGTCGTTGCTGACTTAGAGATCTTATCTTTGCCCCCTGTCCTATTTGATGTATCATGGCCTTTGGATCATGACTTCCTTTAGCTTTCCTTTCCTGTAAAAAGAACTCTCAAAACACATTTTTTTTAATGTCTTTGCCTTTAACTCTAATTCTCATGAATTTTTTTTTCTTATATCATAAGTTGTTAAAGTTAATGTTCCAAGGCAATATGATATTAAATTATTTTTGCAAACTAACACTTTGATCTATACTTTCAAGCAAGAAATTCATTCAAGTATAAGTGAAAGTTCCAACAATTTTATTACTAAATCATAATTTTTACAAATCGAATAATGTTTATCACATCATTCCTGCTTTTAACATGTAAAGCATAACGTTTCCCAATTTTAAAGCTAAAGGGTAACTAGTAAATCTGAGGACTTATAGGTTCAGGTGCCTCATCACTTTTGAAGATAAAGTGTAACTTGTCGGGTCCGAGGACTTGATCAGGTCGGGGTGCCTCGGTCACTTTTAAAGATTAAGTGTAACTTTTCTTGATTCGATGTCTACCTCACGTATAATATTTCTTTACCCACTTTAGGTTCATGGGGCCAGAGATAGCATCAGATTCCACACGAGATATTTTACAATACCCGCTTTTGGAGACCTCTCGTACCCTATACGGGCCTTCCCATTTGGGAAAGAATTTGGTGGTTGGTGTTCCCCTCATGACTGGACTCGCTGTCTTGAGCACCAAGTCCCCCACCAAAATTTGTCGAGGTACTACTGCAGTATTATATTGTCGCTGTAATTTTTCGTGGTACCGTTCCAGTGTTTCTTTAGCTTTATCTCGGAAGTCAGCTAAGGCTTCTAGAGCAGCTGGTCGGTTCTCTTCCTCGACTAGGCTTCGAAGTCTCATCTTGGCAGATGGAATCTCTATTTCTGCGGGCAAGACAGCTTCTTCACCATACACTAGGGCATATGGAGTTTCACCCGTAGGTTTTCTTTTTGAAGTTCGATAAGCCCATAGCGCCATTGGTAACTGTTCTGCCCATGCCTTCGGATGATCGTCCATGGTTTTTGAGAGGATCTTGATCAGGTTTTTGTTGGTTGCTTCTGCTTGGCCGTTGCCTTTCGGGTAGTATGGTGACGATTTGTAATGTTTCACCCTGTATCTGTCCATCAATCTCTTGACATCCTTATTTATGAAGGGTGTCCCATTATTCGACAAGATAATTTTTGGAATCCCGAAACGGCAAATAATGTGCTCCTTCATAAAGTTTGCCACTGCTGGTCCTGTAGCTTTCTTTAAGGGAACTGCTTCCACCCATTTCGTATACATCTCTGTTGCAGTCAGGATCCAAATGTTCCCCTTAGAATTAGGATGAATGGGCCCTATGAGATCCATCCCCCATGTATGAAATGGCCAAGGCGTTGCTACAGTTCGTAGATCCACAACAGGGGCATGTATCAGGTTCCCATGGATTTGGCAAGCATGACACTTCTTAACAGACTCTAGGCAGTCTCCCTCCATTTTTGGCCAATAGTACCCATGATCAATCAGTTGTTTGTACAATTTGGCTCCCCCCTGATGTTCGTCTCTATGCATCTGGTAGACCAAATCATTGGCCTCACCTATATCTAAACATCGTAAAGGTTTGCCGTTGAATCCTCTTCTAAACAGTTCCCCATCATGCAAGAAAAATCTTTGTGATTTCTTCTGTATTATCATTGCATCCTTCTTTTCAACAGGGAGGATGCCGCTCTGTAAAAACTCCACATACGGAACTCGCCAATCTGATGTGTCATCAATGAAAGCGCACTCCTCCTCCCCAGGGTATTCTTGGCACGAAAGACATTGTCGCTGTAATTCCTCCGCTTCTTTCTTCATTTCGGGCCAATAATACGCTTGTCGCTGTAACCGCCGATACAACCTAATATCTGCCAATCCACAATTTTCTTCATGCACATGATGTAGAATTTTCCCTGATTCATTCCTCCTTAAGCATCTTGCCAGAACTCCATTCGCTTCTCTATGGTACAACATTCCTTTAATTATACAGTACTTTTGAAGTTCTGCCAACGGTATTGTCCCCTCCTTTGTTTGTAGTTGATGAGAAATTGAATGTCGCCAATCATTTGTCAACTCCTTGGGGAATAATTCCAGTACCGTGGTAGGGAGGGTTCGTTTGATCACCTTCACATTCATGTCCTCACCCGAAACATATACTCTGGATGCTATTATTGCCAATGCATCAGGCTGTTTATTTTGTTCCCTCGGCACATACTCGATTACCACCTTTCTGAAGGCCTCCATCACTTTTTGCGCCACAGTTCGATAAAGTGCCAAGGTAGGTTCCCTAACTGCGAATTGCCCACGTAGTTGTTGCACTATCAAGTTAGAATCTCCCCTTACTTTGAGGCATTTTGCTCCTAGGTCTCGGGCTACCAGTAAACCCAATATGAATGCTTCATATTCTGCTTCATTGTTCGTGTAGGGAAAATCCAACTTGTAGGACAATGCCACCTCCTTTCCTTTCTCAGTAGTCAAAACTACTCCTGCTCCTCCTGTTCCCTCTACAGATGATCCGTCAAATGCCAAGTTCCACCATTCTGAGTCTTCTTTTTCCACGTCGATCAATTCTACTTCTTCTCCCAGAAGATCTTCAGATGGGGGTTCATATTCTCCGTTCAGAAATTGAGCGAGCAGGTCCACCAAAGCTTGACATTTGATTGCCTTCGGTGTTACACATTTGATGTCATACTCTGAAAGGATCATCATCCACCTTGCAGGCCTTCCTACTAATGCAGGCCTAGTCAGTAAGTACCTGATCGGATCAGTCTTTGTCACAAGCTGCACCTCATGTGCCAGAAAATAATGTCGCATTTTCTGTGCAATAAACACTAATGCTAAGCAATGTCGCTCCAATAATGAGTATCTGGTCTCCGGTCCTCTAATCATCCGACTGATGTAGTACACAGGCTTCTCCTCCCCGTTTACCTCTTGTGTAATCACTCCTCCTATAGATTTCGCAGTCGAAGTGATGTACAATTGCAGTGGGCTTCCTCTTTGTGGTACTGCCATCGTCTTTACCGAAACCAATATCTCTTTTACCCGTTCAAAGGCTCTTTGTTGTTCCTGCCCCCAGTTCCATTCCGCCTTCCCTTTCAATAGCTTCCCGAAGGGTTCTGACACTTCTGCTAATGCTGGCATAAACCTTCTCAAGTAAGAAACCCTGCCCAAAAAGCTCTTCAACTGTTTCTGCGTTTTCAGTGGGGGCATTTCCGTGATTGCTTTAGTTTTTTCTGGATCCACTTCCAATCCTCTGTTATGTACGAGGAAACCCAAAAATTTTCCAGCCGTCATTCCAAAAGCACATTTCTTCGGATTCATTTTTAGCTTGTACTGTCTACATCGCTCGAAAACCTTCCTCAAATCTTCCACATGGGTTGCCTTTTTTTTTGACTTCACCACCACATCATCCACGTAATCTTCCACTATATCATGTATCATATCATGGAAGATAGCATGCATCGCTCGCTGATAAGTCGCTCCGGCATTCTTCAACCCAAATGGCATTACCACATAATAAAAATTCCCAAAAGGAGTTCGGAAAGCCGTCATCTCAGCATCTTCTATGGACATCTTTATCTGGTTATAACCTACAAACCCATCCATGAACGACATCATCTCATGGGCAGCCGTTGCATCCACCAAAGTATCTATGTTAGGTAACGGGTACATGTCTTTCGGGCACGCCTTATTCAGATCCCTGAAATCCACACATATACGCAACTGCCCATTAGACTTTTTAACTGGTACAATACTGGATAGCCATACCGGGTGTTGAATCGGCTTGATGAACTCTACTTCTAACAGCTTCTGAATTTCCTCCTTGATCTGTGTCTCCACTTCTGGTGCATAATTTTGAGGTGCCTGCCTCACTGGCTTTACTCCCAGACTTATGTTCAGTTTGTGCTCTACTAATTCTGCATCAATCCCAGGCATCTCATCATAGCTCCATGCAAACACATCCCGGTACTCCCGCAACAATTTTACCAGTTCTTCTTTCTGGACAACATCTAATTCCCTATTGATATGAATCAGCCTTGATGTCCCTTCCTCTGTTGATAGCTTTACTTCTTCCAATTCATTCTGTTGAGGCCTAGGTCGATCTTCAAAGTACTTTGGAGCTGGCTCCACCTTTTGGTGTACCACTTCCTTTTTTCCACTGCTGTTGGAGTGGGGGACTTCTCCTGAGTCCTTAGGCCTGAATGTGCCTTCAGACTCTTCCCCCTTGCACCGTCATAACCGAAACACAACTTTCCCATCAGGTTTCACAACCCTCTTCCAACTTGCATTTCTTCATCTTTTCTCTTTGTCCCCGCTAGTTTCTGCCTTTCAGGTTCTGCCTTTTTAGCATTAATCAAATTTCTAGCATCATCTGGGGCTAATTCTTGTTTCCCTTGTTCTTTTCCTTCTTTCTCCAAGTCAACCACCATCGGTTGCTTCCCTTTGGAGCTTTCCCTCTGTTCTGTGGCTGGTTTCTTCTTCTTCTCTTTCTTCTCAGGAACAAACTTGTTTGCCTGTACGTCTTCCCAGTTTGCCAATTTTAATGAAGTAGGCTTGGCGATGTTGTTCTCTCCTTCCTCAGCCACATCATCGAAGAAGGCGACTTCAATAATGTGGGCTTCTTTTGGCGCAAAGGGGTTCTTAGTTGCCGACACCCTCACTTCATTTCCTTTCTAAATGGCCTTGATGCACTGATGAAACGCAGAAGGTACTACCCCATAATCATTTTGCCATGTCCGTCCTAACAGTACATGATAAGCAACATCTATCTCTACCACATGAAACGTCACAGGTCCTCTTATCTTCCCAACTTGCATGTCTACCCTCACATGACCAAGGGTCCTCGTGCACTGGTTGGCGAATCCTGTAATGCTTGTTCTTTCCTTGATGAGCTTCTTCTCTGACAACCCCAACTACTTAAATACGCTATAGGGCATGATGTTCACATACGCCCCATTGCCGATGAATGCCCTCCTAACTTCTATGCCATTAATGATTGATGTCACATATAGTGGCCTGTTGTGGGGGTATTTCACCTCTCTATCTGCCTTGGAGAAAGAAATCTTGCCTTCCTCCTGCTCCCTCATTCTGACAAAACTTTTATTGGTCGCCATGCATATCTCCTGGGTTTCAGCAACCTTTATTATTGTCTTTGTTACCTCAATCCTCGCTTCCTTGGACAACCCAAGCTGATCAAAAAAATTTCGAAACTTTACTCCGTTCATCAGTGTCGTCACTTGCATCCCCAGCTCAGGAACTTCCACCTCTTCCGGTACTTCCACAGTTTCTGCCATCATGACTTCTCTGGCTCCCGACACATCGACATGAACCACAGTGTTACACGTCTCCTTGCCTTTATGGTCGGGTAATGGTTTATCATGGACACTGTTTCCTTGCCCCAACTCGATCTCTCCCGCTGCCAGCTTCTCATGGTAAATTCTCCGCAAGCTATAACAGTCCATTGTAGGGTGCCCTACATACTGATGATATACACAAAAATTCGGATTCCTCTTCATTTCTTCAGTCACTAAAAATCTAGCTCGTGGTGGTTTCACAACCCCATGTTCTACCCACTGCTCATACAAGCCTCTGAATGCCTTCTCGCTACAAGTGATTACTTCTGGGATAGGTAACCCTAAATACTTATCTCCTGGCTTGCCTTTTCTTCCCTCATTTGTCTATGTCTTCTCCTTCTTGCCCCCCTGTGGCTTTTGTCGAGCATCTGCAAAAGCCACAGTTGCAGTTCACTTTCCTTTCCATGTAGCCGTTGAGTGATTCACCGGGACTGCTACAATTCCTCCCAAGTCTTGCGCAAAAATGGAGAGTGTGGCAAATGAGTCACAAGCTTTAGTAATCAAATAAGGCTTAAAAGTATCTAAGGCCCCATTATTACATATGTTCACCAGGTTTTTCTCTTCGATGGGCTCTACACACTTTTGTGCCTGGGCCCGAAATCTATCAACGTAGTCAGACAGTTGCTCATTCATTTTCTGTTCAATTCTCATCAACTCAACAATCGTCACTTACTTATGAACATAGAAAAACTTTTTAAAGAACTGAAGTTTCATTTCATCCCAATCTCTAACTGACCCTTTCTCCAGATTATAATACCAACTGAAGGCTCCATCAGTAAGTGTCTTGTTAAACTCCCTTAACAAAAGATTGTGATTGCTTACTTCATTAATCCCCAACCATGGAGACATTGACTCCACAAATCTTGCGATGTGTTCTCTCCCATTTCCCTTCTCTCCACTATATTTTGGGAATTGCAGTGGGTGTTCGACGTACCCAGCAGGGTATGGTTGCCTCCTCACGTGCGCCGGGTATGGTGGGGCGAAATCCAATTCCGCAGGCCTGGTTGTCTGCCTTTTCATTTGATTGATCAAGTCCATCATGTCCTCCTTTGTCACATACTGATTGATTTCTGGACCCTTTTGAGGTGTCGCCACATACTGATTCATCGGGGGTGTTGGTGTGATAGACACACGCTGGTGTATACTGGCATCTTGTAGAGCCGGTTGCTGGTTGTGTTGTTGGTGACAGATTGGTGTAGGGGGCAAATGCACTTGTGGGTTAATCGGAATAAGTGGTTGTTGGGTGGGACTCACTTCTTCCCTTTGTTGTACTCCTTCACCATTTTGTTGACGTTCAAGATTTATCACTGGAATCTGTGGGGCTTCTCTTCCTTGCGACCCATTCTGATGATTTTTATCACTTTCATCCATCTCTACCTGTTGTTGCTGCTGCGAGCTTCCTGGAAATATAGCTTTAAAGGCAGGTACTTGCATCATTTGTTGTCGAAAACTAGTCATCTCCTCCTGTTGCTTTTGCATGTCAAGCATGATGTTCATCATCATTCCCTGACCTTCACGTGCCTCCTTCAGTGCCTTCAACATTTCCAACTGCACATTCATCGACACGATTTGTTCTCCAACAGCTTCCTCACCTGACCTTCCAACGCCTCCTTGTGCATTATTGGTCTGTCTCTGATCTGCCATCGGGGAAACAAAACTACTATCCGAAGCTTCTTCAACAATCGGTCGATTGAGGTCTGCTTGTCTTTCTGCAAAATTTGGTGAAGTGATGCTCACTGTCGGCGAAACTCTTCCCGTAGCTCTTCCACTCTGAGTTGTGGGCATACCCTTCACAAATTCTCACCTCCCCAGCGGAGTCGCCAAAATAATGTAGGCAAGGAATTTTGTACCTTGCTAGGGTTAGGGTTCGTAATAATGGTGGAGGCGAGAAATCTACGAAGAATACGGAATCGGTCAACGGATTGGAGAGGGAAGAAGAACTAGTGAACAACTACTCGAGTAACACGTGGCAAAACTCTCGGGGTCCTAGCGTAATCGCCAGTGTCCAAGAGCCTTGTCAAGTATTAGGTGATCCCGAGTGAATTCAAGATAGGCTACGCCAACACTTGATTCTAAGTTAATCACAAGTCCAGAGAATTCTTCTAGCTCTCTTGTCTCCAGAGAGAGAATCCTCCAAGTGTTTTTCCAAAAGATCCCCCTTCTTGTAAGAATGAAGAGTTATTTATAGAGTTGCCTAGCACATGGGTCATGTGCCAGACACATAATTCTAGGAAAATTCCAGAAATACCCTTAGTAATAGGGAAATTTCTAGAATATCTTTGGTTATTCGGGTAATGCCCAGATCGTCCAGTTCTTCTAGCCACCAATCCAATCCCTCAATCGATTCTCAATTAATGAGTTGCCCTCACGTACCATCTGCCTTGGGACACGTGACAACACCTCCAATCAGTCTCGTATATTTATTGTTATGTATTCATTCCCGTCTTATTCGCTTTGATTAAATTAATTAGGTCAAATGTAAACCCTAATTTTATCATGGGCTCACAAATAGTATACTAGTTAACTGCACACACTACACGTATTATAATATAAAACGATAAGAGCGATAAGAGAATGGGAAAGAGTAAGAGAGCAAAACGAATAAGAGAGTGGGAGAGAGAAAGTGGGGATGAAAAACTAAACAACGATTAGTTTGAAAGATTTAATATAATGGAAAAGACAAAAAGGGAAAGAGAAAAAATTTCACATAATTGTTTATACCAAAAAAATTGTCAACTTTTCCTCCAATTTTATAATATAGATAAATAAATATATTCGATAAATATATATGATGTTTACCTGCTGTCGCAAGGAAATTTATGTTGCAGGTATTATAAAGCACGACTAGGCAGATGATTCAAGAAAAGAGCTTGTTCATGATGTCTGATTTTCGGGGCATAATTTTTGAAGAAGTTGTATTGTAAAATAAAGAAGAGGATATTAAAAAAGAGGAAGTGAGTATATTTGTGAAATACTTTTATTCCGTTTGATTGAGAATACCACAATTTTAAGGCATTTTATAGCCTATACAGAACATTCTAGTCTTGTTGTAATACATGCAAAGACTTTGTGCAATTAATGAAACTCCTTAGTTAGATACATATCCCTAATACCGTGTGTGTGTGTGTGTATATATATATATATATATATATATATATATATATATATATATATATATATATATATGAGAATGTAATCAGTATTAATTATGAGTATTATTACAATTAATATTTTTCACCGTTCATAATTAAATAAAAAATATATGTGATTTTTTTAAACATAATAACTGTAAAATTAGTTGAAATATTATGGTAGATTCATTACTAACAGATTATCATAACTAAATTAAAACTTATTAAACTTGAATTTCATACTTCGATTCGAATTAGAATTTTAAGCAAATTTTGTCAATATAAACACTAATATATAATTTTATTATAAATTTAAATAAAATTAAAATAAGAGAAAATGGGATATTACGTCCACAGGGTTAATACGTTCATTTTTAGGCTTTTTTTTAGATAAATTTAACCGTAAACATTGAAAGAACATATAAAAATATTTGAACATATGAATTTTTATATGATTTGTTGATGTCTATTATCGACTTTATGATAATGAAAGTTAAATTAATCTTAGTCGTCAAATAATATACTTATTTTATAATGTTATAACAATAGTGCTACACAACCTCAAATTAAATAAAAATTTTGTTTAATCATATTTTTGCATGATCTTTTCATCCGTAAGATTAAATTTTACTAAAACACTTGAGATAAACTCGTTTATATATATATATATATATATATATATATATATATATATATATATATATATATATATATATATCCTAGTGGGTATCTCCCTCAAGCCCTTAAAAATAATTATTTTCTCAAAACCATAACTAAATTAATATGCAATCAATTCAAATGTTTAGCTTACTAATTGATGAGAAAACCTATAATATATATATATAATTTAATAATTTATTATTTAAATAAATATTTAATAATTTAATAACTATAACTCTCTTCTCAATATACTAATTAAATATTTATCTATTTAATAATATAATAAATCATTATCCATGCTGCTCATGCTTCACACGATATAGAGTTGATGAACTTATACACATTTAACGACATAAAGATTACTTTAAGCACACTGATCGATATACATCAATATTAATATATAACAAGCCGTAAGACGATCCCAATTTGAGTCGACTCTTAATTAATTAAGAGTCATTTTCGTTCGTACCGAGTTATTTTTATCGAGTTATAGGTAAAAATAAACTAAATTGGTTTTGGCATTAACTTTTGTACGTAAAAATACAACTAAGTTGATTTCGTTTGTACAAGTTGTGATATTCCAGACCTTCATAAGACTCGTATATGTAAATTATGTGATTATTAAATGAAATTTCTTATTCCGACTCTGTATTATGTGATTGTATACTCTAATGAAGAATTAGGTCAAATAAATTTTTTTTCGAAGCTGCTTAGTCGTGCTTACATTGACAAAATGATTTGTCGTGCTTTCCACGATTTCACCAAGAAGCATCCCAACAAATTATTTTTGACAAGTTGTTGTGTCGTGCTTGGGAATGACAAAGTGATTTGTCGTGCTTACGGTATCAAGCTGCATTGTCGAGCTTGGAAGATATTTTCATTAAGGAGCTTAGAAGATAGGTTCACTTGCAAACTACATTGTCGAGTTTGGAAGATATTTTCATTGAAGAGCTTAGATTGCAAGCTGCATTGTCGAGCTTGGAAGCTATTTTCATTGAGGAGCTTAGAAGATAGGTTCAATTGCAAGCTGCATTATCGAGCTTGGAAGATATTTTCATTGAGGAGCTTAGATTACAAGCTGCATTATCGAGCTTAGAAGATATTTTCATTGAGGAGTTTAGAAGATAAGTTCAAATTGCAAGCTGCATTGTCGAGCTGGAAAGATATTTTCATTGAGAAGCTTAAAAGAATATTCTAAGAATATGCTAGGGTGCAAAGTGTAATAAGCCGAGTCCCTAACGTGTAATTAATGAAACTTAGTTTTTCTATAAATAGCAAGCTTAGTTCATTCATTCTTTACTATTTTTCAAGAGCAGTTCAAGAGCAAAAACACTCAATATTTATTTTTTGAGAGATATTGTGAGATAAAAAAAAATTACTTTTGAAGTATCGAAGGGCTACGCGATTGGAAGTAAAGTTAGCAACTACAAGAGGTATACTCTAGTAGCTATTATTTTCTTCTTTACATATTTAGTAAAAATATACTTTTATAAGCAGTTATAATGCCCAAATTATTTTAAGTATATATAGTACAAAAGTCCTATTTACAAGCAATTATAATGTCCGATTTATTTCTCTTATAAAGTTGAAAATATACTTTTACAAGCAGTTACTATGTCCGATTTTCTTCAATTATTTAGAACCGAATATTCATTTTATAAGTAGTTATAATGCCCAATAGATTTCAAACATAGTAAACGAATATTCATTTTGCAAGCAGTTATAATGCTCAATTTATTTTAAATATAGTTGAGAAATATTCATTCTATAAGCAGTTATAATGCTGAAATTATTTCATATATAGTAGAAAAAGTCTTAATTATAAGCGTTAATTATTAAACGTTTAACAAGTTATGTACGCCGATAATCGTATAGGATTTACGACGAACGTTTATACCATTATATTTATCTTTAAAAGATATACGAGACAAGCCTTCTATTCATTTAAACTATGTGCAAGTATTCTAACGCTTATTATTGGTATAAATAGACATAAATAGACTACGTGACGTAGATAGACAACGTGAACTAAACGTACTACGCACAAGCAAGTCTCCAAACCTTGTTACCTTTATGCAAGTATTATACATCTTGCTATCAATTGTTATGAAGTTATTGCTTCTTGATTCAGCATAACTTAAAATTGAATCATTATTCATATATTGTTTATTCGAGCATGAATTGTTGTGTCAAGCCAAATTGTTTGGTACGACATCTTATAACTGAGTATACAAACACCCTATATGGGTTGTTATTGTCAATAATATATTGACGTTTAGTGCATGTTGGGTACGATTAGGATGGTATGTATACTCCTAGGATATCGAATAGGCTGATCCCCTATAAGATATCTAAACAAAGCTATTCTAAGTCATTAAAGGCTGACAAAACTTGTTGAAACATGGTTCATGTATTGAACCCTCAGTTGGCAAAAGCTTTTGAACTTCTTTCAAATCAAACACATTTTGTTTATATTTTTGAAATAAACTTGATGAGCATTTTGTAGCTCATCCTTGCATAAAACTTTCCTTTGCATTTTTCGATGGTAATTCCGGAACTTCAGAGACGAACAAGGGAACGAGGTCGTGTTAATTAGTCTTATCTTACTGTTTTAGTAAATTCAAGTCTTATAAGACTTTGTTATAATAAAGAACATAGTACTGAGAATGTTGTAATAAAATTTAAAGTTATGAAATCTATTATCATCTTTTGTTATATCGATTACGTTGTATTTACATTCTTAGTTAAGTTAGAAAGTAGTATTGGTGTAGTACAATATCTATATGAACTATACATCTGAATGAGGGTATTTAAATGATACTAGGAGTTCTGTAAGCGTTCAGGTTACACTTAATGAGCGCCGGTAAGGTGCCACCTTTACCGGAATGTGCCCCTCAGTTCCAAGAATAATCTTAATTATCATTGATACTGTGAATGTCAGATAGATAGGGAATATCGATATGGAAGAGATATCCATAAGATATGAATCTATACATCCAAGTGAGGGTATCCAAACACAATTAACGTTCTGACGAGAACTATTATCTGTTATGGGATACTGTGAACCTTGGATAGATAGAAGTTATATATTATGGAATATTTATAGTTAAATAGTTTCACGTGAGCACCAAATCTGCTACAGGGAGTGTAGAGAATTTGGGAGCTTCACAAGTTGGTATCAGAGCTATAGATTATAGCTCTAAGGTAGGTAGGAGGTACCTTAGGATATAATCTTTGAGTCCGTAAAATACTTAATTATACATGAAATAACCTTAAAAGCTTTATATTTATGTGTAAACCTGCCTTACTATAATACTAAATAAGTAAAATTCTTTTATAGGATGTACAAGTGCAGTTAGATCGAGTTGTTTGAGGGTGTCGTAACTCATTCGACGACTTAGAGCGCCGAGTGATTAGATATCAAGTAGAAAATTAAAAGGTGGACTATCTGATAGATCAATCAGTGGTATACCACATAATCTAGGATGCCTATGATGAGGCACATGGTCGTTAAGTATGGGATAGTACTTAGGTTTATGTTCAATAATGTGTACTATAAAAATTTTGGTTGTAAATAGGGAACCTTTTGTACCCACTAGTGGTAGTATAAACCACTAGTCAAATATGTAAACTTTCATATGTAATATACAAATTATGTTTGTACAAATCAAGTTGTTAACTATGTGTGCAGTATATACTTGTATTTATACTTATTTTTCCTTTATTTCTAGAATCATAACAACATGAAGGAGAAATCAGACATAAAGAGAGGATAGAGAAACAAACCCTACCCAACAATTAGTGGATATACTCTTAGGAGCCTTACAAGGTCGTCAACCAAACTAACCTAATGCAATTACCCCACAGGGCACCGTATTTAAAGACTTTAAACTTGTAGGTCCACTTGAGTTTAAAGGGATCGCAGAACCCGTTGAGGCTCAAACCTGGATTACTAAAATAGAAAAGTTCTTTATTGTAACTAATGTCAGCGAAGACCAAAAGACGGTCTTTGTCAACTTTTTCCTCAAAGGTGAGGCGAATCATTGGTGGGAAACCAATAAGATTCGTGTAGGTGTAGGGATAGTTTCTTGGGATAGGTTCAAGGAACTATTCTTTGAGAATTACTTTCCCCAATCAATGCAAGATCGTATGGAGGTACGATTCCTAGAGTTGAAACAAGGGGAGCTTACTGTATCTCAGTATACAGCTAAGTTCCATGAACTAGCT
Source organism: Aralia elata (assembly GCA_034770075.1). NCBI lineage: Eukaryota > Viridiplantae > Streptophyta > Magnoliopsida > Apiales > Araliaceae > Aralia > Aralia elata. Next base: position 83,253,416 of record CM068388.1, read on the forward strand.
AGGTTTGCCCTGCATCAAGTAGATTCGGAGGCAAGGAAGACGTGGAGGTATGAAGAGGGTTTGAAACCCCAAATTCGTAGTAAATTGTCAGTGTTCCAAGTAAAACTCTTTCCAAAAATTCTCGAAAATGCTATCATAGCTGAGAACGAGAATGAGTCCCTTATAAAATCTCACAAGGATAAAAAGAGTCAAAATACAGGGGGAAGGTTTAACGGATAAGCAAGTACATGTGAGTTTAATAATAATAACAAGAGAAAGTGGGATACCACTTTTTCTAATAATTTTGGAAGAAGGGAAAATAACTACAACAACAACAATGGAAACAACAATAGAAATGACCTTTGTGCTATATGTGGGAAGAATCATAGAGGAGTGTGTCCTAAAACGAAGGTGACTTGTTACAAGTGTAGTCAGGAGGGACACTTTACCCCTGAGTGTCCTACAACCAATAGGAGTAGGTGTTTCAACTGTGGGTCAATGGATCACATAGTTAGAAATTGTCTACGAACCAGGAATTAAAATGGAGTGGGAAACCAAATAACCAACAATAGCTTTAAACCAACAGTAGCAGGAACTGGAGATCAGAGTCGTCCAACCGCTAGAACATTTAATATGACTATGAGGGATGCTATTGCTTCACAGGACATGGTGACATACATCATCCCTATTAACACTTTAAATGCATATGTGTTATTCGACTCTGGTGCTACTTGTTTATTCGTGTCCAATAGCTTTGCTAAAAACTTGAATATGCCATGTGAAGACTTAGACATACATTTCAGTGTAGAAATTACAAATAAAGAGATAATTCCCGTTAAAACCATATATAGAAATTGTAACGTAGAGATTAAGGGACACAAGTTTCTTGTGAGCCTTATTCCTATACAGCTGGGGGAATTCGACATAATTTTAGGCATAAATTGGTTAGTTAATCATAATGCAATGATTGACAGCCATCAGAAGCGTGTAAATCTGTTGTTCACCTAAACGATCTCGATGTCTGACAGTCATGTAGGCAGAAAGATTACTTAGGAAGGGTTGTATAGGTTATTTAACATATATAGTGGATACTCGAAAGGAAAGAGTAAAGCTAGATCAAATACCTATAGTTGGGAAATTTCAAGATATGTTTCTCGATGAGTTACCAGGTCTTCCTCTAGATAGGGAGATCGAGTTTATTATCGATCTTGCACCTGGTATGACGCCAGTTTCGAAGGCACCTTATAGGATGGCACCAGTTGAGTTGAAGGAGTTACTTATGCAGTTATAGGAACTCTTAGACAAGAAGTACATACAACCTAGTGCTTCACCTTGGGGAGCACCAGTGTTGTTTGTAAAGAAGAAGGATAAAACTTTAAGGTTATGTATCGATTATCGAGAACTAAATAAGTTAACCATAAAGAATAAATATCCTTTACCGAGAATTGATAATCTGTTTGACCAGTTGAAAGGGGCCGAACACTTTTCGAAGATCGACCTACGATCAGGTTATCATCAATTAAGGGTACGAAATGAAGATGTGCCAAAGAAACGTTTAGGACACGCTATGGACATTATGAGTTTCTTGTGATGTCTTTTGGATTGACGAATGTACCGGCAACATTTATAGACTTGATGAACCGAGTGTTCAAACTATGCTTAGACAAATTTTTGGTAGTGTTCATCGATGATATTTTAATATACTCGAAAACACGGGAGGAGCATGCAGAACATTTGAGGAGCGTATTGGAGATATTACGAAAGGAACAACTTTATGCAAAATTTTCCAACTGTGAATTCTGGTTACAACGAGTCCAATTTTTGGGTCATGTGATTGACAAAGATGTGATCGCGATAGATCCAGCGAAGATAGAGATAATTGTGAATTGGGATATCCATAGGCCTCTTGATTGAGTAGGACTATGAAATGCATGGCCATGCTCAAATAGTGATTTGTTTCATATAGTCTACTCAGTGATCAAGAAAACTCAGATTAAATTATGAAGAGTATGACACATTCCATGGCTCGAGTTTAATCTAGGATGTCAAGGTTAAAAGGATTAAATTACATTGAAACATTGGTCACGAAAAGGTTGCATCGAATCATCGATCTTATTATTATTTGGGTAGCAGTGATGCATCACTAGATGCCACTCACTGTTTATAATTTTATAATATGATTTTAAAATTATTGCCAATATAATAATAACCTATAGGGTCACACACTTAGAACGTAATTAAAAGAGAATTAATTTAAATTGTAAGGATTTAAATATATCAATATGATTGATAGTATTTAAATTACGAATTTAAATTAACAAGATAATTTGTATATATATGTATATTAATTAAGTAAGACTTAATTAAAATATAATATATATAAATTCGGATTTTACTTTTCTAATAAGATTAGGGTTTTGATTAATTACTTTTTGGACTCTATATATATCAGATATATCAGCAGTCTTGTTTACGTAAAAAACCAAAAAGAAAAACCCAAGCCGTTTTAGAAAAGAGAGTTGAGAGCAACACTTGGGAAAATCCAGATCCTGGCGGCTAGTACCGGAATTCTTTTTGCTGCAGATCGTGTGACGATTTGTGGGACGTTCGTGTGGATACCGTAGAGACGCAGTTCCGTTGGATTGCGTTGGAGATTCGAAGCCGTTCCATAATTTCATCGTTGCATTCAAGCTTGGATAATCTGTAAAGCAAATCTAAACCTCTGAATTAATTTGTTTTCGCATGGATCCTGTTTTAGGGTTTCGAAAAAATTGTTTTAAAATTTTTAAATTTCGCTGCGTTTATGTGTCCAAAACCCTACAGTGGTATCAGAGCTACTTGCGAAACATTAATTCAGATTACGTGTTTTGATTGTATTCGATATATATATGATATTTCTAATGCATGTTTACCGATCTGAAAATAAAAATACCCTATTTTGCATGTATGCGAATTCTGGAAAAACAGTAATATATATATATATGCATGTATAAGATGTTTTCTTAATTGTATCCTAGAAGGTGGAATAACAATACAACTACTGTTCTAATTGGATTAGAAATATGATTAGGTTTAATATGATTAACCTAATCTGGACATATATGATATGTTCTGAATGTATTGTTATTATGTGTGTTTTCCCCGGACCACCGCCAAGGGGGAACCCCCCTTGGACCCCCCGTCGTAGCGCACGATGGTCATAACCCTAATATTTGATATTTTTTTATTATATAAAATTGTACTATGTGCTTATTGTGATATGCATGGTGCACAGTTATGGCCCTTTTGACCCATAGGTTAGTGGTTTTTGTTTTTGAAATACGGCTTGCATGTCGTGCCTCTCTATAAAGTCTAATGTAATATTCTTTTCTCATCTAAATCCCCTCGAATGTAACTCGAGGTTTCTTTATCACATGTAATGTACAAATGTAACCTATCAAGATGACAAGATGATGATGGAGAGGAGACACATACACGAGGAAGGCCCGAGGAAGCTACTATTTTGAAGTTTTTTTTATCACCTTAGACTGACCTTCAATCTTTTCATTAGCTTGAGAAGATTGACATAGGGTTAGGCCATAACTGTGACACATTTAATTTTGCACTTTATTTATGCTTGTATACGATATGATATGATAAATAATGTGCATGCTTAATGAGATTAATAATTTGTGAGATCTAAATTAATTAATAAAATCCCTCATAAAATTATTAAGTCTAAATCAGATGCCTTCTAATGAATAACACTCATCAAGACCTTGATCGATGGATGTAGGTTTGCCAAAGCAAAGTACCCTATTTATCTTGGTAAGAAGCGATAGGATAATTGTGATATCCAAATTGTTAAAATCTTTGGGCCTGACTTAACTAAGTTATCTCAATAGGATTGTGGACTTAGAGGCATTAAGTTTGGTAGGTACCATTAGATGGACTTAGAACAAATGTTGTTCACCAAACTATCTAAGAGTTATATATACGATATAATTGACAAAGGGTTGTCTACCTAAATAATTATGTTTTGAGAGAATAGCCAAAGCTAACTTAAGGCATAATGAAATATGGATCTTGGCTCACTAGAAAGATTTAAATAACAAAATGCTTTCCGAATTAATGGTGAGGGCTATTAATTTGAATAAAATAGTGGGAGGTATATTTTGAATGTACTATTATCAATTTCATAATATCAAAAACTCTGCAATTTGACTTATTATTTTTGCACTTATAAATTGTAGATATCAATGGCAAACAACAACACAAATAGTCTTTCACTACGATCAGTCCTTGAGAAGGAAAAACTGAGTGGAATTAATTTCCTAGACTGGCATAGGAACTTGAGGATTGTCCTCAAACAAGAGCGCAAGCTATATGTCCTTGATGGGCCCATTCCTGCAGCACCAGCTAACACTGCACCACGTGCAGAGCATAATACTTACAAGAAGCATCAAGATGATGCTCTGGACGTGAGTTGTCTCATGCTAGCAACTATGAACTCTGAGCTTCAGAAGCAACATGAGTTAATGGATGCTTATGAGATGATCGAGCATCTCAAGAAATTGTTCGAAGGGCATGCTCGACAGGAGAGGTATGATACAAGCAAAGCGTTGTATCACTGCAAGATGGGTGATCGTGATCCAGTTGGTCCACATGTTCTGAAAATGATTGGGTATATTGAGTAGCTTGATAGGATGGGTTTTCCAATTACTCAGGAAGCCCAAACTGATCTTGTTTTGCAATCTTTGAACAACAGCTACTCTCAATTTGTTATGAATTATCTCATGAATGAAATTGAGAAACCACTTACTGAGTTGTTGAGCATGTTAAGAACTACCGAGAACAACATGAAAAAGGCAGGACCCGATCCCATAATGATGGTGCAAAAGGGGAATGCTAAGGGAAAAGGGAAAGGCAAGAAAAAGATAAGATCTAAATCTGGTGCCAAACCCAATTTCAAAAACAAACGGGCTTTAAAGCCTACAAGTGGGGTGGCTAAAGAAGGTGATTGTCACTTCTGTGGAAAACCTGGACACTGGAAGAGGAATTGTCATGCTTATTTGGAAGAGCTGAAGAAAAAGAAAGGAAGTGTGACTTCTGATTCAGGTATATATGTTATAGAAGTCAATTTGTCTACTTCTACATCATGGGTATTGGATATTGGATGTGGTTCTCACATTTGTGTTAATGTGCAGGAACTCCGAAGGAGTAGGACTTTGGCGAAAGGAGAAGTTGACCTACGAGTTGGGAATGGAGCAAAAGTTGCTGCACTAGCCGTAGGGACTTATCATTTATCATTGCCCACTGGGCTAGTATTAGAATTAGAGGATTGTTATTATGTGCCTGTTATGAGCAAAAACATTATTTCTGTTTCTTGTTTGGACAAGAAAGGTTTTTCATTTTTAATAAAGAACAACAGTTGTTCGTTTTACTTAAATGAAATATGTTATGGTGTTGCACAATTGTTTAATGGTCTTTATATTCTTGATTTTGAAATGCCTATCTATAACATAAATACAAAACGATTTAAATCAAATGATTCAAATCCGACATATCTCTGGCACTGTCGTTTAGGCCATATAAATGAGAAACGCATATCCAAACTCCATAAAGATGGGTTTTTGGATTCATTTGATTTTGAATCATATGAGAAATGCGAGTCTTGTTTATTAGGCAAGATGACTAAAGCCCCTTTCACTGGTCATAGTGAACGGGCTAGCGATGTATTGGGACTTATACATAGTGATGTATGTGGACCAATGAGTTTGTTAGCAAGAGGTAGGTTCTATTACTTCATTACATTTACTGACGATTTTAGTAGATATGGATATGTGTATCTTATGAGACACAAATCCGAATCCTTTGAAAAGTTCAAGGAATTCAAGAATGAAGTTCAAAACCAATTTGGCAAAAGCATAAAAGCCCTTCAATCCGATCGAGGAGGTGAATACTTAAACCAAGACTTTGATGACCTTCTAAAGGAGTGTGGTATTATATCACAGCTCACTCCACCTGGAACACCACAATGGAATGGTGTGTCTGAGAGGAGAAATCGCACCTTGTTGGACATGGTACGATCAATGATGAGTCATGCAGATCTTCCGATAAGCTTTTGGGGTCATGCCCTAGAGACAGCTGCATTCACACTTAACCGTGTTCCTACAAAGACGGTTCAAAAGACATCATATGAGATGTGGACTGGAAAACATCCTAGTTTGTCTTTCATAAAGATTTGGGGTTGCGAGGCGTTTGTGAAACGTCTGGCTTCTGACAAGCTCGGACCCAAATCTGAGAAATGTAATTTTGTGGGATACCCTAAGGAAACAAAAGGGTATTATTTCTACAAACCTTCTGAGAACAAAGTGGTTGTTGCTCGAACTGGTATTTTTCTAGAAAGAGAATTTGTCTCTAAAGGAAACAGTGGGAGGAAAGTAGAACTCGAAGAAATTCGAGAACCACAAAATATCATTGAACCTGAGTTGGAACATGAGCAGGGACCACAAGATGTTGTGGAAAGTGAACCTGCTCAAATTACACAAGGCATTCGTAGATCTAGTAGGACACGCCAAGAGCCCGAGAGATATTATGGATTTCTTGTGACTCAAAACGGCGATGTGATGCTCATAGATCAAGATGAGCCTGCTTCCTACCAAGAAACTATGAATGGACCAGATTCTGAGAGATGGCTTGAAGCCATGAAATCTGAGATGGACTCCATGTATACTAACCAAGTATGGACTTTGGTTGATCCACCCGAAGGGGTAAAACCAATCGGGTGCAAATGGGTTTTCAAGAAGAAAACCGACATGGATGGTAATGTACAAACCTATAAAGGCCGACTTGTAGCAAAAGGTTTCAAACAAGTTCAAGGTGTTGACTATGATGAAACCTTCTCTCCAGTGGCAATGGTTAAATCCATCAGGATCTTACTTGCTATTGCAGCCTTTTATGATTACGAAATCTGGCAGATGGATGTCAAAACTGCTTTCCTTAACGGAAATCTCCTTGAGGATGTGTATATGACACAACCTGAGGGTTTTGTCACTCCAAAGGATGCTGGAAAGGTATGTAAGCTGCAGCGATCTATTTATGGATTGAAGCAAGCCTCTCGGAGTTGGAATCTTCGTTTTGATGAAGCAGTCAAAAAGTTTGGCTTTATAAAAAATGAAGATGAACCTTGTGTATATAAGAAGGTTAGTGGGAGTCACATTGTATTCCTGGTATTATATGTGGACGACATATTAATTATTGGGAATGACATTCCTTCCTTACAGGCTGTAAAAGCATGGCTAGGAAAATGTTTCTCCATGAAAGATTTGGGCGATGCAACCTACATTTTAGGTATCAAGATCTATCGTGATAGATCGAGAAAAATGCTCGGCCTAAGTCAAAGTACATATATTGATAAAGTGCTGAAACGGTTCAGCATGCAAGAGGCAAAAAGAGGATACTTACCCATGTCTCATGGTGTAAAGATCTATAAGGCCCAATGTCCTAAATCACAAGATGATGAGGACCGTATGAGAAAGATCCTTTATGCTTCGGCAATTGGATCTATCATGTATGCAATGATATGTACTCGTCCGGATGTCTCGTATGCTTTGAGCATGACGAGCAGATACCAGTCGAATCCAGGTGAAGGTCACTGGACAGCAGTCAAGAATATCCTCAAGTACCTGAAAAGGACTAAGGATTCATTCTTGGTATATGGAGGTGAAAACGAACTGGCAGTAAAAGGTTACACAAATGCTAGTTTCCAGACTGATATTGATGACTATAAGTCTCAATCAGGTTTTTTGTTTTGTCTTAACGGTGGTGCTGTTAGCTGGAAAAGTTCGAAGCAAGAGACAGTAGTCGATTCTACAACAGAGGCTGAGTATATTGCTACTTCTAGTGCGGCCAAGGAGGCTGTATGGATTAAAAAGTTCGTCACTGAACTTGGTGTTGTTCCAACCATTGTTGATCCAGTTGAGCTATACTGTGATAATGATGGAGCCATTGCACAGGCTAAGGAACCTAGATCTCACCAACGATCCAAGCATATACTTAGGAGGTACCATCTCATCCGTGAAATTATTGGTAGAGGAGATGTACACATATGCAGAGTGCCAACAGATGATAATATTGCAGATCCACTGACTAAGGCTTTGTCACAGCAGAAGCATGAAGGTCACACTAGTTCCATGGGTATTAGATACATGAGTGATTGGCTCTAGTGCAAGTGGGAGATTGTTAGAGTTTATGTCCTAGAGGCCAATTATTTAATGTAATTGCTGAACATTTCTTTTGATATTTGATTGAATAAATGAATTATTTTATTATGGTTTCATTTACTGTGTTATATAAATGTTAGCATAATAAAAGTCCTTAGAATAATGATACAAATTATATAGCTTCAAGTATGTGACTTGAACATGAGATTATATATAATTACAATAAATATCATTACTCTTAAATGTCCCTAGTCGAGTATCATTGAGAATGGGACAACAATGATATATTGAGACTAGTATGTGGATTGACTGATGGCCAAATCTCATTGGTCATTAATATTTGAGATATTAAGTCAATGTATAGGTACATGTTAGAGAACAATGTATTGGATAGACCCAACATGAGAATTCTACGTGGAGCATTATGCAAAGTGTCATAAGCAATTCTCATAGTGACAATGATGTAATGGTCCTCCGACCTGAAATCACTATATTACTATACGAGAATTTATGTACTTTGATATCATCAAAGGTCACCTTTAATAGGGTGGACAATAAAGGTGATTATTGGGTACATCATGAATCGTGTGAGGAATATGAGTGATCTAGATGGAATTTAACCCTCCTATATATTAGGAGTGATATCCATAGGCCTCTTGATTGAGTAGGACTATGAAATGCATGGCCATGCTCAAATAGTGATTTGTTTCATATAGTCTACTCATTGATCAAGAAAACTCAGATTAAATTATGAAGAGTATGACACATTCCATGGCTCGAGTTTAATCTAGGATGTCAAGGTTAAAAGGATTAAATTACATTGAAACATTGGTCACGAAAAGGTTGCATCGAATCATCGATCTTATTATTATTTGGGTAGCAGTGATGCATTACTAGATGCCACTCACTGTTTATAATTTTATAATATGATTTTAAAATTATTGCCAATATAATAATAACCTATAGGGTCACACACTTAGAACGTAATTAAAAGAGAATTAATTTAAATTGTAAGGATTTAAATATATCAATATGATTGATAGTATTTAAATTACGAATTTAAATTAACAAGATAATTTGTATATATATGTATATTAATTAAGTAAGACTTAATTAAAATATAATATATATAAATTCGGATTTTACTTTTCTAATAAGATTAGGGTTTTGATTAATTACTTTTTGGACTCTATATATATCAGATATATCAGCAGTCTTGTTTACGTAAAAAACCAAAAAGAAAAACCCAAGCCGTTTTAGAAAAGAGAGTTGAGAGCAACACTTGGGAAAATCCAGATCTTGGCGGCTAGTACCGGAATTCTTTTTGCTGCAGATCGTGTGACGATTTGTGGGACGTTCGTGTGGATACCGTAGAGACGCAGTTCCGTTGGATTGCGTTGGAGATTCGAAGTCGTTCCAGAATTTCATCGTTGCATTCAAGCTTGGATAATCGGTAAAGCAAATCTAAACCTCTGAATTAATTTGTTTTCGCATGGATCCTGTTTTAGGGTTTCGGAAAAATTGTTTTAAAATTTTTAAATTCCGCTGCGTTTATGTGTCCAAAACCCTACACCTTCTGCCTTGGGACACGTGACAACACCTCCAATCAGTCTCGTATATTTATTGTTATGTATTCATTCCCGTCTTATTCGCTTTGATTAAATTAATTAGGTCAAATGTAAACCCTAATTTTATCATGGGCTCACATTTGCCCCCTGCACGTGAGTCGCGCCTTAAAGTGACGATCGTGCACAAAATCATACAAGGATGATTCCTTATAATTACTTTATAGTGAATCCATGCTAACTAATCTCCTATAACAAAATCCTCAATCAATCTCTCCGCAAATTATCCTTTCAGAATTGTTAACTCGAAAACAAATCTTTTGAAAATCTCATGGAAATAAAATCAATATCTTCTAATTTTGGTAAAAAGAATTTGCTTCCATATTTCTTGCACTTGGAATATTATATATAGATAGCTCAAGCTATTCCTATACAAGTAGCAATTAACATCATCATCTTCGCTAGTTTGACAGAACAACATCCCGCTCTCATTAAGGTGACTTTTTTTTTTTGAACAATGGCATGGCATATGAATATATATATATATATATAAATATATATGTATATATGTATATATGCATTCCGATTGACGTCTCTGCAAGTAGTAATATTATACTACTATACATATAATATATATTTATATATATATATATTATACGATATATGTACAGTATATATTATACTATATATATACAGCATATATTATACTACATATATATAATATAGTAATATTATACTATATATATATATATTATAGTATATATATTATACTATATATATACACAGCATATATTATACCGCATATATATATATATATATATATATATATATATAATATAGTAATATTATACCATATATATATAATATAGTATACTATATATATTAGCAGTATATATTATACTATGATATAGTACTATTATACCGTAATATAGTATAATATTATATATATACATATTTATTATTATTAAAATAATAATAATTGTTTACTCGTACCTTTTCTTTTCAGGTTTTCTCAATCTCTTTACCGGTCCAAGTCTACTCATTGAGCGTCAGACTTAGTTTTCATCGGCTATTGTCAAAGAGACGTTTCTTTAAGGCACCTTATTGCTTCACGATACACTATGGTAAACAAGTTAATTACCTAATGTGCTTTCTTTCCATAAGTTTCTCATATCAACTATTCATTCTTATATCAAGTTTTCATGGTTGTAAGCTAATTTCGAAGATCGGTCCATGGACAACAAAACCCCCAAGCCACCCCTTGCTCTTAAGTATTGGGGAAGGGCACCCTTCTTCGGGGATCCTGATATTTTTTGGGATCGCGTCAAGAACTACGACCGACATTCTTTCCCTTGTCCTGACAAAGAGGGCCTGTTTCTCTATGTCGCGACTTACGAAAGTCAGGATAGTTATCCTCGTGCTAGTAGTATTCCCCGCATGCGCATTGAGACACAGGCATATCCATACAGCCCGGTTCGTTTCCAGCCAGATTCTTCCGTTCGACTCCAAGGATGGCAACATTGGACCGACGAAATTATGAAAAATTCGGAACATGTGAAAATGCTTGAAAGCGCTGGCATTCTGCGGTGTATTCATTTGTGTAGAGATCTCCGCATTTATCATGACCAAGATGCCCTTCGTACCTTACTTTCCCGTTGGAGTTCTTCGACTTCCACTTTCGTCACAGCTTGGGGAGAGTTTACCCCCACCTTGGAGGATGTATACGCCATTTATCAGTAAGCTTCACTTTTCATTGCCTCTTTTATCCATTCCTTTTTTTTTTTTTTAAATTATACTTATTTTTTATTCCCGCTTCCTTGTCAGCCTTCCTGTTGACGGTGAATTTTCATGTGTTCCCTCCAATTTATCACAAAGGGATGGCGAGTGCGTGACCTACTTGGGGGAAGCTTTCAAACGTGCCTCGCGTTTGGGTTCGCGATACAAAGGAGATGAGCTACTTCCAGATTTTGACACTTCTGGCCGCCAACGGACCTCTTGGCTTTCTTGGGTACGTTATTTCTTTCGTGATTACAAACCAACTAATTGGGATAGTTCCGTCTATAGTGAATCAGTCCTCAATGTTCGTGGCACCCCATGCCCCTTTCCGTTGGCCGCCTATCTTGTCATGTGGTTGTCCCACTTTATTTTTCCTGGCTCACTAATGGATGGACCTTCAACTCGTATGTTTTGCATGGCTACTTTACTAGCTCGGGGTTTATCGGTCCCCCTTGCCCCTCTGTTCTTAGGGACCTTATATCGTCGGTTGGATGAAACTATCATGGCCATGGAGGAGTCTGTCGGGAGGTATCTATTTCCTTCATTCATTCCTTTATTCCGCTTCTTTTTCATAATACGTTCCTTTTATTTACCAATTCCTTTTGATTTTCAGGTACGAAGTAACTTGTTTTGCTCCGGGCTCTTTTCTTCAAATTTTTCTTTTTGAGCGTTTCCCAAGCCACGCTGACTTATTGCCTATTTCAAAGAAGAGAAAAACGTTATCCATTCCTTTTCGTCGCCTACCATTGTTCCTCGCACTTCAAGGTGGATTGACCATAAGCGCACCTCTGACTTGCGGTTGTACATTGACGACTTCTTATCCTTTGTTGCCCGTCCTTTTACCATAGTTCCTGAGGGTGGTGTTCTTCCTCATTATTATAGACTTGAGTCACGCCATCTTGCAACTATCAAAGACCTAAAAGGCTCAAACCTCTCTTGGTTCCTCTTCCTCCGTTCTGTCGAATTGCCATACTTCGCAGAGGATGGCGAATTTGGGACTGTGTTTTATTCTCCTCAGAGGGTGATGAGACAATTTGGTTTTGATCAGCATGTCTCCTTCAACACATCTGATGGTGGTGATTATGAGGAGGCTTTGGAAAATTTCATTCCTTCATCCACCTCTTTTTATGGGAGATTCCTACACCACCTAATGCCCGTGGTGATCCTTTGCCTTTTCATTTGCCTTTTATAATTCCCGGTGCCTCCCGACAAGGACACTACTCTGCCGGTGAACGAAATCGTTGGGTTTTTGTCATAAAATTGTGGTTAGATGAGACTTTATTGACTGCACAATCAGCCCCTCCTCCCAGACAACTCGAATGGGCCAAGCTATTATGTCCCCCTAGGTCAAACTCACATCCAGAAAAATGGTCTGTCAGTGCCCGACTTTCTGAGCGTTAGACTTCTATGCGTCAGCCTTCTCCACATCATGCCGCTTCTGCTTCCCGTCGTCCACCTCCTCGAGTTCCTCCCCAGGGGTCCTCTGCTATCGAAGAGACGAGGATTACACGTTCGAGAGCAAAGGAACCCATTGTCTCTACATCTGATGTGGTACCTCCGATGGCAACCAATATAAATCCCGGTGATGATGGTATCGTTAGGCGGACAGTTAAGGGGACCACAATTGTTTTGAAGCCTTTGTCCAAACGACCAAATGACGATTCGAGTCCTAGCATAACAGTCGTTGATGATCCCACTAAGAGACGTCAAAAATTTATGGTAAACTCTGTATGATTTGTGCTCATTTTCTTTCAATAATTATATATTTACCTTTATATATATATATACATATTTTAGGTTATAGAGGATGAGAAAGAAGATGATGAAGATAATGTTCCCATTGCACTTCGCCAAGCTTCTAGAAATAATATGGGTTCCACCACTAATAAGCTTTCTCAGCCCCTCAGGACTATAGTCGAAGCTTCTTCCCCAGATGACCCCCGCGTCAGTCTCAGTGCAGATGATTCTCCATCTGATGCGGGTTCAACTTTAGCCAGAGGTAGCATAGTTCCTGATAATCCTGAGAGTGCCAGTGACAGGCATGACATGGAAGCTAGAATAGTGAATCCCATTCCTCCCCAGAAGGATGCTGCCGAAAGGGTGTCTACAAGGGAAGGCGCAACTGCTAATTTTGTGGGAGAGGCGTCTCATGATATTTTTTCTCCTGAACAGTTGGTAAGGACTTTCCTACATTTGTTGTCGTTGTTTGTTCTTTATACACACACATACACACACACACACACACACACACACACACATATATATATATATATATATATATATATATATATATATATATTTCTGCCATTTCTTATTCCGTTTCATTTTTCTTTCTAGGCCAGGGAAATGGATACTTTGGATATACCCTTCGGGGATCTTGCTTCTTTTGATCTGCACCATCAGGTTGGCGACTTGCCTTTTGGTGACATTCCAGCTCCAACAACACATGTGCCTCAAGATACAACAATTTCTTCAAAAATACCTCCTGTCATAGTTCCCTTCAATCCAACTGAAATGCTTGTCCCTTGGAAAAACTTTCATGTTGCTGCCCCCAGTCAAGAGATTCTTGAAAGTCTCTTGACCCGTTACCCACATATCCTCGGTCGATTCAATCTTCGTAGTCCTTTCTTCCAAACTGTGGCACTAGACCGACTTGCCAATCTGGTTCTTGAGATGCGCCAATTTTCTATCCAGTCACTGCAATCCAAAGATTTAGAGCATCAAAATTACCAGGTTGATGACCTCTCTTTTTTTGGTTTTGATATGTCTCCCTTCCGTTCTAGGCTGGACCTTATTGGCAGTAATCACCGTGCCATTGGACTTCGCTCAAGGATCAATTTTTGTCACCAAGAACAGGAGAATCTTTCAAAAACATTGTTGGAGGTTCATGACACATTGGACAAGTTAAAAGCTAGAGTTCAAGAGTTTGAGTCAGCTGAACAAGAGATCGAAAAGAGAATTTTAGTTGCTACGAAAGATCATGATAGTGCCGTTGCTGACTTAGAGATCTTATCTTTGCCCCCTGTCCTATTTGATGTATCATGGCCTTTGGATCATGACTTCCTTTAGCTTTCCTTTCCTGTAAAAAAAACTCTCAAAACACATTTTTTTTAATGTCTTTGCCTTTAACTCTAATTCTCATGAATTTTTTTTTCTTATATCATAAGTTGTTAAAGTTAATGTTCCAAGGCAATATGATATTAAATTATTTTTGCAAACTAACACTTTGATCTATACTTTCAAGCAAGAAATTCATTCAAGTATAAGTGAAAGTTCCAACAATTTTATTACTAAATCATAATTTTTACAAATCGAATAATGTTTATCACATCATTCCTGCTTTTAACATGTAAAGCATAACGTTTCCCAATTTTAAAGCTAAAGGGTAACTAGTAAATCTGAGGACTTATAGGTTCAGGTGCCTCATCACTTTTGAAGATAAAGTGTAACTTGTCGGGTCCGAGGACTTGATCAGGTCGGGGTGCCTCGGTCACTTTTAAAGATTAAGTGTAACTTTTCTTGATTCGATGTCTACCTCACGTATAATATTTCTTTACCCACTTTAGGTTCATGGGGCCAGAGATAGCATCAGATTCCACACGAGATATTTTACAATACCCGCTTTTGGAGACCTCTCGTACCCTATACGGGCCTTCCCATTTGGGAAAGAATTTGGTGGTTGGTGTTCCCCTCATGACTGGACTCGCTGTCTTGAGCACCAAGTCCCCCACCAAAATTTGTCGAGGTACTACTGCAGTATTATATTGTCGCTGTAATTTTTCGTGGTACCGTTCCAGTGTTTCTTTAGCTTTATCTCGGAAGTCAGCTAAGGCTTCTAGAGCAGCTGGTCGGTTCTCTTCCTCGACTAGGCTTCGAAGTCTCATCTTGGCAGATGGAATCTCTATTTCTGCGGGCAAGACAGCTTCTTCACCATACACTAGGGCATATGGAGTTTCACCCGTAGGTTTTCTTTTTGAAGTTCGATAAGCCCATAGCGCCATTGGTAACTGTTCTGCCCATGCCTTCGGATGATCGTCCATGGTTTTTGAGAGGATCTTGATCAGGTTTTTGTTGGTTGCTTCTGCTTGGCCGTTGCCTTTCGGGTAGTATGGTGACGATTTGTAATGTTTCACCCTGTATCTGTCCATCAATCTCTTGACATCCTTATTTATGAAGGGTGTCCCATTATTCGACAAGATAATTTTTGGAATCCCGAAACGGCAAATAATGTGCTCCTTCATAAAGTTTGCCACTGCTGGTCCTGTAGCTTTCTTTAAGGGAACTGCTTCCACCCATTTCGTATACATCTCTGTTGCAGTCAGGATCCAAATGTTCCCCTTAGAATTAGGATGAATGGGCCCTATGAGATCCATCCCCCATGTATGAAATGGCCAAGGCGTTGCTACAGTTCGTAGATCCACAGCAGGGGCATGTATCAGGTTCCCATGGATTTGGCAAGCATGACACTTCTTAACAGACTCTAGGCAGTCTCCCTCCATTTTTGGCCAATAGTACCCATGATCAATCAGTTGTTTGTACAATTTGGCTCCCCCCTGATGTTCGTCTCTATGCATCTGGTAGACCAAATCATTGGCCTCACCTATATCTAGACATCGTAAAGGTTTGCCGTTGAATCCTCTTCTAAACAGTTCCCCATCATGCAAGAAAAATCTTTGTGATTTCTTCTGTATTATCATTGCATCCTTCTTTTCAACAGGGAGGATGCCGCTTTGTAAAAACTCCACATACGGAACTCGCCAATCTGATGTGTCATCAATGAAAGCGCACTCCTCCTCCCCAGGGTATTCTTGGCACGAAAGACATTGTCGCTGTAATTCCTCCGCTTCTTTCTTCATTTCGGGCCAATAATACCCTTGTCGCTGTAACCGCCGATACAACCTAATATCTGCCAATCCACAATTTTTTCATGCACATGATGTAGAATTTTCCCTGATTCATTCCTCCTTAAGCATCTTGCCAGAACTCCATTCGCTTCTCTATGGTACAACATTCCTTTAATTATGCAGTACTTTTGAAGTTCTGCCAACGGTATTATCCCCTCCTTTGTTTGTAGTTAATGAGAAATTGAATGTCGCCAATCATTTGTCAACTCCTTGGGGAATAATTCCAGTACCGTGGTAGGGAGGGTTCGCTTGATCACCTTCACATTCATGTCCTCACCCGAAACATATACTCTGGATGCTATTATCGGCAATGCATCAGGCTGTTTATTTTGTTCCCTCGGCACATACTCGATTACCACCTTTCTGAAGGGCTCCATCACTTTTTGCGCCACAGTACGGTAAAGTGCCAAGGTAGGTTCCCTAACTGCGAATTGCCCACGTAGTTGTTGCACTATCAAGTTAGAATCTCCCCTTACTTTGAGGCATTTTGCTCCTAGGTCTCGGGCTACCAGTAAACCCAATATGAATGCTTCATATTCTGCTTCATTGTTCGTGCAGGGAAAATCCAACTTGTAGGACAATGCCACCTCCTTTCCTTTCTCAGTAGTCAAAACTACTCTTGCTCCTCCTTTTCCCTCTACAGATGATCCGTCAAATGCCAAGTTCCACCATTCTGAGTCTTCTTTTTCCACGTCGATCAATTCTACTTCTTCTCCCGGAAGATCTTCAGATGGGGGTTCATATTCTCCGTTCGGAAATTGAGCGAGCAGGTCCACCAAAGCTTGACATTTGATTGCCTTCGGTGTTACACATTTGATGTCATACTCTGAAAGGATCATCATCCACCTTGCAGACCTTCCTACTAATGCAGGCCTAGTCAGTAAGTACCTGATCGGATCAGTCTTTGTCACCAGCTGCACCTCATGTGCCAGAAAATAATGTCGCATTTTCTGTGCAATAAACACTAATGCTAAGCAATGTCGCTCCAATAATGAGTATCTGGTCTCCAGTCCTCTAATCATCCGACTGATGTAGTACACAGGCTTCTCCTCCCCGTTTACCTCTTGTGTAATCATTCCTCCTATAGATTTCGCAGTCGAAGTGATGTACAATTGCAGTGGGCTTCCTCTTTGTGGTACTGCCATCGTCTTTGCCGAAACCAATATCTCTTTTACCCGTTCAAAGGCTCTTTGTTGTTCCTGCCCCCAGTTCCATTCCGCCTTCCCTTTCAATAGCTTCCCGAAGGGTTCTGACACTTCTGCTAATGCTGGCATAAACCTTCTCAAGTAAGAAACCCTGCCCAAAAAGCTCTTCAACTGTTTCTGCGTTTTCAGTGGGGGCATTTCCGTGATTGCTTTAGTTTTTTCTGGATCCACTTCCAATCCTCTGTTATGTACGAGGAAACCCAAAAATTTTCCAGCCGTCATTCCAAAACCACATTTCGTCGGATTCATTTTTAGCTTGTACTGTCTACATCGCTCGAAAACCTTCCTCAAATTTTCCACATGGGTTGCCTTTTTTTTTGACTTCACCACCACATCATCCACGTAATCTTCCATTATATCATGTATCATATCATGGAAGATAGCATGCATCGCTCGCTGATAAGTCGCTCCGGCATTCTTCAACCCAAATGGCATTACCACATAATAAAAATTCCCAAAAGGAGTTCGGAAAGCCGTCATCTCAGCATCTTCTATGGACATCTTTATCTGGTTATAACCTACAAACCCATCCATGAACGACATCATCTCATGGGCAGCCGTTACATCCACCAAAGTATCTATGTTAGGTAACGGGTACATGTCTTTCGGGCACGCCTTATTCAGATCCCTGAAATCCACACATATACGCAGCTGCCCATTAGACTTTTTAACTGGTACAATACTGGATAGCCATACCGGGTGTTGAATCGGCTTGATGAACCCTACTTCTAACAGCTTCTGAATTTCCTCCTTGATCTGTGTCTCCACTTCTGGTGCATAATTTTGAGGTGCCTGCCTCACTGGCTTTACCCCCAGACTTATGTTCAGTTTGTGCTCTACTAATTCTGCATCAATCCCAGGCATCTCATCATAGCTCCATGCAAACACATCCCGGTACTCCCGCAACAATTTTACCAGTTCTTCTTTCTGGACAACATCTAATTCCCTATTGATATGAATCAGCCTTGATGTCCCTTCCTCTGTTGATAGCTTTACTTCTTCCAATTCATTCTGTTGAGGCCTAGGTCGATCTTCGAAGTACTTTGGAGCTGGCTCCACCTTTTGGTGTACCACTTCCTTTTTTCCACTGCTGCTGGAGTGGGGGACTTCTCCTGAGTCCTTAGGCCTGAATGTGCCTTCAGACTCTTCCCCCTTGCACCGTCATAACCGAAACACAACTTTCCCATCAGGTTTCACAACCTTCTTCCAACTTGCATTTTCTTCATCTTTTCTCTTTGTCCCCGCTAGTTTCTGCCTTTCAGGTTCTGCCTTTTTAGCATTAATCAAATTTCTAGCATCATCTGGGGCTAATTCTTGTTTCCCTTATTTTTTTCCTTCTTTCTCCAAGTCAACCACCATCGGTTGCTTCCCTTTGGAGCTTTCCCCCTGTTCTGTGGATGGTTTTTTCTTCTTCTCTTTCTTCTCAGGAACAAACTTGTCTGCCTGTACGTCTTCCCAGTTTGCCAATTTTAATGAAGTAGGCTTGGCGATGTTGTTCTCTCCTTCCTCAGCCACATCATCGAAGAAGGCGGCTTCAATAATGTGGGCTTCTTCTGGCGCAAAGGGGTTCTTAGTTGCCGACACCCTCACTTCATTTCCTTTCCAAATGGCCTTGATGCACTGATGAAATGCAGAAGGTACTACCCCATAATCATTTTGCCATGTCCGTCCTAACAGTACATGATAAGCAGCATCTATCTCTACCACATGAAACGTCATAGGTCCTCTTATCTTCCCAACTTGCATGTCTACCCTCACATGACCAAGGGTCCTCGTGCACTGGTTGGCGAATCCTGTAATGCTTGTTCTTTCCTTGATGAGCTTCTTCTCTGACAACCCCAACTACTTAAATACGCTATAGGGCATGATGTTCACAGACGCCCCATTGTCGATGAATGCCCTCCTAACTTCTATGCCATTAATGATTGCTGTCACATATAGTGGCCTGTTGTGGGGGTATTTCACCTCTCTATCTGCCTTGGAGAAAGAAATCTTGCCTTCCTCCTGCTCCCTCATTCTGACAAAACTTTTATTGGTCGCCATGCATATCTCCTGGGTTTCAGCAACCTTTATTATTGTCTTTGTTACCTCAATCCTCGCTTCCTTGGACAACCCAAGCTGATCAAAAAAATTTCGAAACTTTACTCCGTTCATCAGTGTCGTCACTTGCATCCCCAGCTCAGGAACTTCCACCTCTTCCGGTACTTCCACAGTTTCTGCCATCATGACTTCTCTGGCTCCCGACACATCGACATGAACCACAGTGTTACACGTCTCCTTGCCTTTATGGTCGGGTAGTGGTTTATCATGGACACTGTTTCCTTGCCCCAACTCGATCTCTCCCGCTGCCAGCTTCTCATGGTAAATTCTCCGCAAGCTATAACAGTCCATTGTAGGGTGCCCTACATACTGATGATATACACAAAAATTCGGATTCCTCTTCATTTCTTCAGTCACTAAAAATCTAGCTCGTGGTGGTTTCACAACCCCATGTTCTACCCACTGCTCATACAAGCCTCTGAATGTCTTCTCGCTACAAGTGATTACTTCTGGGATAGGTAACCCTAAATACTTATCTCCTGGCTTGCCTTTTCTTCCCTCATTTGTCTATGTCTTCTCCTTCTTGCCCCCCTGTGGCTTTTGTCGAGCATCTGCAAAAGCCACAGTTGCAGTTCACTTTCCTTTCTATGTAGCCGTTGAGTGATTCACCGGGATTGCTACAATTCCTCCCAAGTCTTGCGCAAAAGTGGAGAGTGTGGCAAATGAGTCACAAGCTTTAGTAATCAAATGAGGCTTAAAAGTATCTAAGGCCCCATTATTACATATGTTCACCAGGTTTTTCTCTTCGATGGGCTCTACACACTTCTGTGCCTGGGCCCGAAATCTATCAACGTAGTCAGACAGTTGCTCATTCATTTTCTGTTGAATTCTCATCAACTCAACAATCGTCACTTGCTTATGAACATAGAAAAACTTTTTAAAGAACTGAAGTTTCATTTCATCCCAATCTCTAACTGACCCTTTCTCCAGATTATAATACCAACTGAAGGCTCCATCAGTAAGTGTCTTGTTAAACTCCCTTAACAAAAGATTGTGATTTCTTACTTCATTAATCCCCAACCATGGAGACATTGACTCCACAAATCTTGCGATGTGTTCTCTCCCATTTCCCTTCTCTCCACTATATTTTGGGAATTGCGGTGGGTGTTCGACGTACCCAGCAGGGTATGGTTGCCTCCTCACGTGCACCGGGTATGGTGGGGCGAAATCCAATTCCGCAGGCCTGGTTGTCTGCCTTTTCATTTGATTGATCAAGTCCATCATGTCCTCCTTTGTCACATACTGATTGATTTCTGGACCCTTTTGAGGTGTCGCCACATACTGATTCATCGGGGGTGTTGGTGTGATAGACACACGCTGGTGTATACTGGCATCTTGTAGAGTCGGTTGCTGGTTGTGTTGTTGGTGACAGATTGGTATAGGGGGCAAATGCACTTGTGGGTTAATCGGAATAAGTGGTTGTTGGGTGGGACTCATTTCTTCCCTTTGTTGTACTCCTTCACCATTTTGTTGACGTTCAAGATTTATCACTGGAATCTGTGGGGCTTCTCTTCCTTGCGACCCATTCTGATGATTTTTATCACTTTCATCCATCTCTACCTGTTGTTGCTGCTGCGAGCTTCCTGGAAATATAGCTTTAAAGGCAGGTACTTGCATCATTTGTTGTCGAAAACTAGTCATCTCCTCCTGTTGCTTTTGCATGTCAAGCATGATGTTCATCATCATTCCCTGACCTTCACGTGCCTCCTTCAGTGCCTTCAACATTTCCAACTGCACATTCATCGACACGATTTGTTCTCCAACAGCTTCCTCACCTGGCCTTCCAACGCCTCCTTGTGCATTATTGGTCTGTCTCTGATCTGCCATCGGGGAAACAAAACTACTATCCGAAGCTTCTTCAACAATCGGTCGATTGAGGTCTGCTTGTCTTTCTGCAAAATTTGGTGAAGTGATGCTCACTGTCGGCGAAACTCTTCCCGTAGCTCTTCCACTCTGAGTTGTGGGCATACCCTTCACAAATTCTCACCTCCCCAGCGGAGTCGCCAAAATAATGTAGGCAAGGAATTTTGTACCTTGCTAGGGTTAGGGTTCGTAATAATGGTGGAGGCGAGAAATCTACGAAGAATACGGAATCGGTCAACGGATTGGAGAGGGAAGAAGAACTAGTGAACAACTACTCGAGTAACACGTGGCAAAACTCTCGGGGTCCTAGCGTAATCGCCAGTGTCCAAGAGCCTTGTCAAGTATTAGGTGATCCCGAGTGAATTCAAGATAGGCTACGCCAACACTTGATTCTAAGTTAATCACAAGTCCAGAGAATTCTTCTAGCTCTCTTGTCTCCAGAGAGAGAATCCTCCAAGTGTTTTTCCAAAAGATCCCCCTTCTTGTAAGAATGAAGAGTTATTTATAGAGTTGCCTAGCACATGGGTCATGTGCCAGACACATAATTCTAGGAAAATTCCAGAAATACCCTTAGTAATAGGGAAATTTCTAGAATATCTTTGGTTATTCGGGTAATGCCCAGATCGTCCAGTTCTTCTAGCCACCAATCCAATCCCTCAATCGATTCTCAATTAATGAGTTGCCCTCACGTACCATCTGCCTTGGGACACGTGACAACACCTCCAATCAGTCTCGTATATTTATTGTTATGTATTCATTCCCGTCTTATTCGCTTTGATTAAATTAATTAGGTCAAATGTAAACCCTAATTTTATCATGGGCTCACAAATAGTATACTAGTTAACTGCACACACTACACGTATTATAATATAAAACGATAAGAGCGATAAGAGAATGGGAAAGAGTAAGAGAGCAAAACGAATAAGAGAGTGGGAGAGAGAAAGTGGGGATGAAAAACTAAACAACGATTAGTTTGAAAGATTTAATAGAATGGAAAAGACAAAAAGGGAAAGAGAAAAAATTTCACATAATTGTTTATACCAAAAAAATTGTCAACTTTTCCTCCAGTTTTATAATATAGATAAATAAATATATTCGATAAATATATATGATGTTTACCTGCTGTCGCAAGGAAATTTATGTTGCAGGTATTATAAAGCACGACTAGGCAGATGATGCAAGAAAAGAGCTTGTTCATGATGTCTGATTTTCGGGGCATAATTTTTGAAGAAGTTGTATTGTAAAATAAAGAAGAGGATATTAAAAAAGAGGAAGTGAGTATATTTGTGAAATACTTTTATTCCGTTTGATTGAGAATACCACAATTTTAAGGCATTTTATAGCCTATACAGAACATTCTAGTCTTGTTGTAATACATGCAAAGACTTTGTGCAATTAATGAAACTCCTTAGTTAGATACATATCCCTAATACCGTGTGTGTGTGTGTATATATATATATATATATATGAGAATGTAATCAGTATTAATTATGAGTATTATTACAATTAATATTTTTCACCGTTCATAATTAAATAAAAAATATATGTGATTTTTTTAAACATAATAACTGTAAAATTAGTTGAAATATTATGGTAGATTCATTACTAACAGATTATCATAACTAAATTAAAACTTATTAAACTTGAATTTCATACTTCGATTCGAATTAGAATTTTAAGCAAACTTGTCAATATAAACACTAATATAGAATTTTATTATAAATTTAAATAAAATTAAAATAAGAGAAAATGGGATATTACGTCCACAGGGTTAATACGTTCATTTTTAGGGTTTTTTTTAGATAAATTTAACCGTAAAGATTGAAAGAACATATAAAAATATTTGAACATATGAATTTTTATATGATTTGTTGATGTCTATTATCGACTTTATGATAATGAAAGTTAAATTAATCTTAGTCGTCAAATAATATACTTATTTTATAATGTTATAACAATAGTGCTACACAACCTCAAATTAAATAAAAATTTTGTTTAATCATATTTTTGCATGATCTTTTCATCTGTAAGATTAAATTTTACTAAAACACTTGAGATAAACTCGTTTATATATATATATATATATATATCCTAGTGGGTATCTCCCTCAAGCCCTTAAAAATAATTATTTTCTCATAACCATAACTAAATTAATATGCAATCAATTCAAATGTTTAGCTTACTAATTGATGAGAAAACCTATAATATATATATATATAATTTAATAATTTATTATTTAAATAAATATTTAATAATTTAATAACTATAACTATCTTCTCAATATACTAATTAAATATTTATCTATTTAATAATATAATAAATCATTATCCATGCTGCTCATGCTTCACACGATATAGAGTTGATGAACTTATACACATTTAACGACATAAAGATTAATTTAAGCACACTGATCGGTATACATCAATATTAATATATAACAAGCCGTAAGACGATCCCAATTTGAGTCGACTCTTAATTAATTAAGAGTCATTTTCGTTCGTACCGAGTTATTTTTATCGAGTTATAGGTAAAAATAAACTAAATTGGTTTTGGCATTAACTTTTGTACGTAAAAATACAACTAAGTTGATTTCGTTTGTACAAGTTGTGATATTCCAGACCTTCATAAGACTCGTATATGTAAATTATGTGATTATTAAATGAAATTTCTTATTCTGACTCTGTGTTATGTGATTGTATACTCTAATGAAGAATTAGGTCAAATAAAATTTTTTTCGAAGCTGCTTAGTCGTGCTTACATTGACAAAATGATTTGTCGTGCTTTCCACGATTTCACCAAGAAGCATCCCAACAAATTATTTTTGACAAGTTGTTGTGTCGTGCTTGGGAATGACAAAGTGATTTGTCGTGCTTACGGTATCAAGCTGCATTGTCGAGCTTGGAAGATATTTTCATTAAGGAGCTTAGAAGATAGGTTCACTTGCAAACTGCATTGTCGAGCTTGGAAGATATTTTCATTGAAGAGCTTAGATTGCAAGCTGCATTGTCGAGCTTGGAAGCTATTTTCATTGAGGAGCTTAGAAGATAGGTTCAATTGCAAGCTGCATTATCGAGCTTGGAAGATATTTTCATTGAGGAGCTTAGATTACAAGCTGCATTATCGAGCTTAGAAGATATTTTCATTGAGGAGTTTAGAAGATAAGTTCAAATTGCAAGCTGCATTGTCGAGCTGGAAAGATATTTTCATTGAGAAGCTTAAAAGAATATTCTAAGAATATGCTAGGGTGCAAAGTGTAATAAGCCGAGTCCCTAACGTGTAATTAATGAAACTTAGTTTTTCTATAAATAGCAAGCTCAGTTCATTCATTCTTTACTATTTTTCAAGAGCAGTTCAAGAGCAAAAACACTCAATATTTATTTTTTGAGAGATATTGTGAGATAAAAAAAATTACTTTTGAAGTATCGAAGCGCTACGCGATTGGAAGTAAAGTTAGCAACTATAAGAGGTATACTCTAGTAGCTATTATTTTCTTCTTTACATATTTAGTAAAAATATACTTTTATAAGCAGTTATAATGCCCAAATTATTTTAAGTATATATAGTACAAAAGTCCTATTTACAAGCAATTATAATGTCCGATTTATTTCTCTTATAAAGTTGAAAATATACTTTTACAAGCAGTTACTATGTCCGATTTTCTTCAATTATTTAGAACCGAATATTCATTTTATAAGTAGTTATAATGCCCAATAGATTTCAAACATAGTAAACGAATATTCATTTTGCAAGCAGTTATAATGCTCAATTTATTTTAAATATAGTTGAAAAAATATTCATTCTATAAGCAGTTATAATGCTGAAATTATTTCATATATAGTAGAAAAAGTCTTAATTATAAGCGTTAATTATTAAACGTTTAACAAGTTATGTACGCCGATAATCGTATAGGATTTACGACGAACGTTTATACCATTATATTTATCTTTAAAAGATATACGAGGCAAGCCTTCTATTCATTTAAACTATGTGCAAGTATTCTAACGCTAATTATTGGTATAAATAGACATAAATAGACTACGTGACGTAGATAGACAACGTGAACTAAACGTACTACGCACATGCAAGTCTCCAAACCTTGTTACCTTTATGCAAGTATTATACATCTTGCTATCAATTGTTATGAAGTTATTGCTTCTTGATTCAGCATAACTTAAAATTGAATCATTATTCATATATTGTTTATTCGAGCATGAATTGTTGTGTCAAGCCAAATTGTTTGGTACGACATCTTATAACTGAGTATACAAACACCCTATATGGGTTGTTATTGTCAATAATATATTGACGTTTAGTGCATGTTGGGCACGATTAGGATGGTATGTATACTCCTAGGATATCGAATAGGCTGATCCCCTATAAGATATCTAAACAAAGCTATTCTAAGTCATTAAAGGCTGACAAAACTTGTTGAAACATGGTTCATGTATTGAACCCTCAGTTGGCAAAAGCTTTTGAACTTCTTTCAAATCAAACACATTGTGTTTATATTTTTGAAATAAACTTGATGAGCATTCTGTAGCTCATCCTTGCATAAAACTTTCCTTTGCATTTTTGGATGGTAATCCCGGAACTTCAGAGACGAACAAGGGAACGAGGTCGTGTTAATTAGTCTTATCTTACTGTTTTAGTAAATTCAAGTCTTATAAGACTTTGTTATAATAAAGAACATAGTACTGAGAATGTTGTAATAAAATTTAAAGTTATGAAATCTATTATCATCTTTTGTTATATCGATTGCGTTGTATTTACATTCTTAGTTAAGTTAGAAAGTAGTATTGGTGTAGTACAATATCTATATGAACTATACATCTGAATGAGGGTATTTAAATGATACTAGGAGTTCTGTAAGCGTTGAGGTTACACTTAATGAGCGCCGGTAAGGTGCCACCTTTACCGGAATGTGCCCCTCAGTTCCAAGAATAATCTTAATTATCATTGATACTGTGAATGTCAGATAGATAGGGAATATCGATATGGAAGAGATATCCATAAGATATGAATCTATACATCCAAGTGAGGGTATCCAAACACAATTAACGTTCTGACGAAAACTATTATCTGTTATGGGATACTATGAACCTTGGATAGATAGAAGTTATATATTATGGAATATTTATAGTTAAATAGTTTCACGTGAGCACCAAATCTGCTACAGGGAGTGTAGAGAATTTGGGAGCTTCACAAGTTGGTATCAGAGCTATAGATTATAGCTCTAAGGTAGGTAGGAGGTACCTTAGGATATAATCTTTGAGTCCGTAAAATACTTAATTATACATGAAATAACCTTAAAAGCTTTATATTTATGTGTAAACCTGCCTTACTATAATACTAAATAAGTAAAATTCTTTTATAGGATGTACAAGTGCAGTTAGATCGAGTTGTTTGAGGGTGTCGTAACTCATTCGACGACTTAGAGCGCCGAGTGATTAGATATCCAGTAGAAAAGTAAAAGGTGGACTATCTGATAGATCAATCAGTGGTATACCACATAATCCAGGATGCCTATGATGAGGCACATGGTCGTTAAGTATGGGATAGTACTTAGGTTTATGTTCAATAGTGTGTACTATAAAAATTTTGGTTGTAAATAGGGAACCTTTTGTACCCACTAGTGGTAGTATAAACCACTAGTCAAATATGTAAACTTTCATATGTAATATACAAATTATGTTTGTACAAATCAAGTTGTTAACTATGTGTGCAGTATATACTTGTATTTATACTTGTTTTTCCTTTATTTCTAGAATCATAACAACATGAAGGAGAAATCAGACAGAAAGAGAGGATAGAGAAACAAACCCTACCCAACAATTAGTGGATATACTCTTAGGAGCCTTACAAGGTCGTCAACCAAACCAGCCTAATGCAATTACCCCACAGGGCACCGTATTTAAAGACTTTAAACTTGTAGGTCCACTTGAGTTTAAAGGGATCGCAGAACCCGTTGAGGCTCAAACCTGGATTACTAAAATAGAAAAGTTCTTTATTGTAACTAATGTCAGCGAAGACCAAAAGACGGTGTAACGATCGCGGATCGCGGGTAGCTTTGTAACGCGAGCCTATGAATTTTATTGAATAAATTGAACTTTTATTAATATTATTCCGTGTTATATGTGTGAATATTTTATTACTACATATGATGTGTAGGTGATAATTTTTGATTGTTATTATTTTTATTGGAGTTGATTAAATCATTAGAGAAATAGCGCTAAAGCGCTATTTACACCAAAGATGCCTTTTCGATTTTATGACTTTTCATAATTTCACCAAAGCGTTAATGAGAGGGGTTAATAATCCAAGTGTGGGATTTTATTTTAGCCCAATTGATTTTTATTAGAAGCCCAATTGGTATTAAATTTGGAGTCCAAGAGAAGCCCAAAAGGTTACTAAGTGAAGCCCAAAACCCATGGACCTAATCCATGAACCAAACCCACCATCCACGACCCAAACCCATGACCCATGAAGGGAAATGGGTTATAACAATCAGCTGAGAATTGGAGGAGAAGAGTACGGGAGAAGAGTGAAGAAGAGAGGAGAAGAGGAGGAAGAACGTGGTGCTTTTGGGGAGGAGGAAATTCTGCATTTGGTGAAGGAAGAATGTCAGAAAGCAAACTCGGGAGAAGGGAGGGGGAGAGCCCAATGGCTGACCACACCTTGGAGGAGCCGAAGCTCTCCTACCCGAGTATTGGGAGCTGCCATGTCTGGCATGCTCAGCCCTCAACCCATCCATGAAGCTCTGATCACTTCTTCTATATATACTCTCCCATTGCAAGCCTTCCATCCCTTTCTTGTTGCTAAGTGTTGAAGCTGAAAATTGAGAGAGTGTAAGAATTGAGTGTGTACGGGTGATTTGAGGAAGAAGAAGGAGTATAGTAGCAGCTGGCTTTAGCTCATTAGCAACCTTAGAACAAGCTCAAGAGGTATGCAATATAGAGCTTAGCTCATTTCCACATTCTTTCCAAGTTTCTAGTTTTTGCTATGGTTGCTTGTTGGAGTAATGTTGCTGATATTGCTTGGTTGTGCATGAACATGTATGGTTGTTAATTAGCTCTATTAAAACCTTATTAATGGTATGTAAAAGTGGAACAATGAATGAGAATCAAACCTATGCGTAAGGAATCAAGAAATGGACTGAAATGGATATTAGAGGACTGTTATTCATATTTTGTTAATAATGAAGTTATAACCATCATGGTTTAGTTATGTACATTGGTTGTGTATTGTTGGTATATGCCAAGAAGGTTTGAGTAATGATTTCAATGGGAAATCTGGACTAGAGTATAATGAAACTCTACTCCAATGTGAGTTTTCAACTCATGCCCACCAACTATTTGGTTTAATGTCTAAGAGAATGATTTCTCTAAGGAACATGAGAATTAGAGATGATTAATTGATTAAATGATGTTATGATGCATAGCTCAGTTGTAAAAGTATGTTTTGAGTCATATAGACTTGTTGTATAATGGCTAAGAAGCAAATGGGACGGAAATCAAGAGTTTGGATTTTTGGGTTCTGCAGTAGCAGAACTTGAAGGTCCCTGGATGCAGAGTGGCGCAGTTGCGCCACTCCCAAGCATAGCACCTGCGCAGCTGCGCAGGGTGCCAGACCTGAAAGTCCCTGAACGCAGAGTGGCGCAGCTGCGCCACTCCCAAGTACAAGACCTGCGCAGCTGCGCCGGTCTGCAGAACTGCAATGCAAAGTTGTTTCGTGTTATTGATTTGATGCATGTTTACATAGGCCTAACATGTTATAAATACCCTAAGACATATGTATGATATGTTAGTGTAATAGTTGAATGACCCCAAGCATGAAATGACTAAGTCACGTGAGATTTGCTTAAATGAAATGAATAACATAGTTGCATTTTTCGTTTGGCTTTCAGGGGGCGCTGCCCCCTACTCCCCCGCCAGCTCACCGGGGAGCCGCTCGCTCACCGGGGAGCGAGACCCCCGTTTGGGTAAGCGTAGTGGCAATCAATGTTCGTAATGATTATAATGTCTTGATTAATGTAAGCCAATGTTTGGTGTCTATTGTGAGACTAATTGGTATGTGAATATATGTTTAAATGCGTACGACATATTTGAAGGACGATTAACGTCAACTAGTAGCAAGCGCTTAAGGCAAGTTTCCTAAACCCTTGTCTAACCCTTGTGTTGGGCAAGTTCTCTAGCTTCATTCATTTTCAGTATTGAATGCAAGTTTCGTATCTTATACAATAGACGTATATTGTGCAAGTTTATTTGATTCATTTGATTATATTCTCTTGACTCTCATGCGATGTTTGAAGTTTCGATTTACGCAATACATATATGGTTGTGTGAATTCCTTACTTATGTAAATTTTTCAGTATTTGCACAAGTATTCGAGCTATGTTATGACATAAATTGTTGAAGCTTTCAAGTTCACATATATATGAACTGTTATAGAGAACGTCGATGCCATTTGTTTCGGCTAGACAGATATTGAAATATTTTATTGATTTGATAATAAATCCTTGAAATGTTATTGATGATTAAGTAGAGCTATCTAACCGAATTGCTTTGGTTAGGATTCCGAGACATGAATGAGATGAACAACCCTAATATTGGGGGCAGTTTTTAGTCAGTTATTCTGACAAGGCATCGAGCGCCTAAACAAACGCATATAGTCGTTTCCAGCTAGAGTGTTGATCAACATAGAGTACAATAGGCTGATCACCTAGAAGTGCTCGTAAGTAAGACGGTTTGCAGTTATAATGCTGTGTACCTTTTCAAGAAAGCAAAAGAAAGTTCAAGGTCTTATGACCACTCAATGTCGTTTCAAAAATATATTTTTAAAACGAAAGCAAAGTATTATTCTTGTTTATTCAGAATATTTCACAACTATTGTTCAGTTGTCGAAGAGAAGTGATATTGTAGACACCCAAATTTTGCACTTCGTATACTAACCTTGACAGGAGGGCAAATTCGTCAAATGGACCGGCCTGCGGGAGCAAATGACAGGAAAAGTATAGACGCTCGACGCCCCCATGACAATGTGCAACCGAAATCGACGTGACAGCAAGGCTATCCGAATTTGGCATTCCCGGAGGGTGTGGCACGCCTCCCAATGATTCCCGGACTGTAAAATACGAGCCTGTCAGCGAAAACCAGCGTCACGGCACGAGAATCGAGGCATAGCACAAAAATTGAGAAAGTCAAGCCAGCCAGCCGCGGATTGATCTGCGGCCAAGTGGGTGCGCCAGCACGGAAACCAGGAAATCAGCACTATCAGCTGAGTGCGATGGGAAGTGGGCCAGCCAGCCGCAGATCAATCTGCGGCTGGCTCTGGCCAGCCTATTTCAGCCCAGTTTCGTGCAGCATACAGGGGCTCAGCAGTTTGGCGGAAGAAGAAGAAAATCAGCAGCAGTTTTAGCTCGGAAATAGAGAGAAATAGCAAAAATTCTTGCAACAATTGAGAGAAAAAAGAGAGGAATTTCCTTTGTTGTTAGATTATATCAATACATCTTATATTTCACTCAATACACAAGTTTCTACACAATTTTGGTATCATTTGCAAGGTGAAAATCTCATTATCTTTGCAACTTCTATCATGTCATTTGGCTAAATTTAATTGTAATTTTCAAGAATATTGTTGAACAATCATGGATTAGGGATTATTGGTGAGGGTTCCATTGGAACAAAATTCTTCCTAATAATCTGATGATATCTAATTGGTGAAATTTCTAGCTTGTTTATGGATATATATTAGGCGTAGTTTAATTGATTGTATTTTTAGGATGTGTTAGGCAATCTACGTTGTTATTATTGTAGTATTCATTTTGTGAGTATGTAGTAATCGTGGTTGTGAGCCTAGGAAAGCGACCCCGTGGTTCAAATCCGATGATGGACGTTTTGGTGTATGTAATAGATTCAAGAGGCTTGTTTTGGAATGTGTAACTGTCGGGCCTTAAAACGACGCTAAGGCGAGAATCGGGTTTAAGGCCCCGTATTAGTGGAATATGTGATTGTTGGCGTTCGGGGATATTTTGATGGCTTACATGCCCATGGATAGCCCCGACGCATGTTTATGCTTGATTAGATTTTGAGACGCCAAAAGAATTTCAAAAAGATTGAACGATGAAGATCTTTTCTAAAAACAATCAAAGTAGGAGATTAGCATCACGAGGTTAAAAATTTGGAAATGCTAACGAAAGTCGATTCCTATCCTACGGGAAAGCTAAAAGAGGTTATTTTCAAATGTCACGAAAAATGGGTTTTATAAAAGAACGAAACGTTTTATTAAACCTTGATACATAGGGTGAAAGAGATTCTAGAAATTGCCCATCAATTATGAAAGCAACGTATAAATCTCGATTCCTATTTGGCTAAGGTTTAACGAATTCATGTCTTCCCAAAACGACACTTAATAAAAAATCTCATAATTTTTGCCATTTAAAATCGAACCTTTCCCATAAAAAAGCTTTCTCGTATTAAAGGAAAAGACATCCTAGAGCACTCTCCAAAATAAAGCACGCCTTTTTCATAAAATACCCAAAAGAATTTCTTCCATACAAACTCACCACAACATTCATTCAGGCACATAGACACACACACACACGCACACATACACATTTTATGAAATAAAGGATAGGAAAGCATCAAGATTGCGGTAACCGTGTTTCACGGAAGTCGGGGGGTGCCTAACACCTTCCCCTCACTTAAGCAAGCCCCCGAACTCTATGAATCTCGGTTTGCAGACCAATTAATTCGGAGTCACATATGAGCCAGCGATTTATACAAAATGAAGACTCGGATGAGTTGGTACATCCATTTCAAAATATACCAACTGGCGACTCTGGTTAATTGGCTCATCACAAAAAACGATCTTTCAAAACCCCGTCGACATCAATGCCGACCTTTTCCAAAAATCATCTAAACCAAAAGGCTAAAATTGGAAAAGACCAGGATGACGAGAAAACCCGGCGTCGACAGATATGATTGATGATATTGTTGTTATTCAACTGTTATACTTGCTGGGCAATTGAATGCTCATTCTTGCTTTATATTAAACATTGCAGCTAAGTCCGAGCGGGCCGAAGGTTCCGGTAAGGACAAGGGAAAGGGCAAGATGAACGTCTAGATGGCGTCATAGTTTATTTGTAGTAGTAATGATGTAATATTAAGACTTATTATGTATTTGGAATGATGTTATGGTATTAGAACCTGGGGATTGAGAGTAAGACGTGTTGTAATAATATATTAATTACATTCATGTCTATTATATTGTATGGAATGGGATGTACCGTGGAGCACCGAATTCGGGTTTGAGGTACCCGGATTTGGGGGCGTCACAGGTTGGTATCAGAGCTGATAGGTTATAAACCTTAGGTTGGGGAAAACCTTAGGAATATGACCGTAGAGAGAATAGTAGAGTTAGTAAATGAACTCAAATAGAGTTGTTAAGGGTGAATTGAGGAAATTCATCAAAAGAGCTAAGAGTATACTTAGAATAAACTATATTTGTTATGTGTTATAATATTAATTGTTATTGCTATGTACTAATTGAGTCAGTATATTGGTTTGTAGATGTCTGGAGAAGAACCCGAGTATAGAGATATCCATGTAGTGAGCGAGGAGCTGATCGCTCCACCCGAGCCAACACCCGAGCCAGTAGTAGAGGCTGAGGCTCAGATAGAAAGTGACCCGGAGGAAGATCCGGAGGAGGAACCGGAGATGGACCTTTCACTTGATGAGGATCCGTCCGAGCATGAGGAGGAAGCAGATGATATATTATCGGATGCTGTGCCTTCTAAAGAAGAGGAAGTGGCACCATCAGACATGAATAATCTGTTTGAAGTGGTACTTGACAGGAATGTAGCACTAAGAGGTAGAGTTCAAGCCTTAGAGGCGAGGGTTCAAGAACTCTTGCAGGAGAGGCATGAGTTAGAGGCCTACTGGGAGGCAGAGATCGATGATAGGATCAGGGCCGAAGATCGGGCCGATGACCTGGAAGAAGAGGCAAGGATCAAGAGGGTGAGGACCGATAGGTCCAACTATGCCTTCAGATCGTCACATGGGCGATTTCAGCGTAGGGTGACCCATTACCCAGCTGAGGAGGGCCAGACCAGGCACACCATTAGTAGGGATCTGGTGATGGCCATAGCAGATGACGAGTATGCAGACGCCATTAGGCGTGGTCTAGTTCAGTGATTAGACGAGGTCTAGATGTGTACCTTGTAAGGATGTAAATCCTAAATTTTGTATATGTAATAGATTATCTGGTGTAAATCCCATCTTTTTAGTAATAGAGGGATATATTGTATGCGAATAGCAGAAGCTATGTGTTACAAGATGTATGAAGTAAGAAGCATGTTAATATAAGTATGTTTATTTTAATGTGCTTTGTGATGAGTATGTTTATTCCAATGTGCCTTGCGATTAGTATGAGTACGTCTTAGTATTTACTATAGTGCGCAAGGATGAGTAGTAGATTAATAGTGGCATAATCTGTTTAGCAGAAAAATGTCGCCGAGATGGAGAGGAAGAGGAAGACAGGGAACACGGAGGAATGAGGATAGAGAATCCGATAATGAGAGTGAGACTAGAGAAACAGCAAACCCTATGCAGCAATTCATAGACTTACTGGTAGGAGCTTTGAATAGAGTTCCAACTGTACCACCTGTCGTTCCTCCAGTTGCGCGTGTTGCCAACTTTAAGGACTTTAAGAGCGTGGGACCGCCCGAATTTAAGGGGACCACCGAGCCTATAGAGGCTCAATCATGGGTTAAGGAGGTGGAGAAAGCATTCATCATTGCTGGAGTTGGGGAGGAGCAGAAGACCACTTTTGCTACCTACCTATTGAAGGGCGAGGCCAACTTCTGGTGGGAAGCAAACCAGAATAGGGCTGGGGAAGGAGTCATTGCTTGGTAACGGTTCAAAGAGTTGTACTTCGAGAACTACTTTCCCAAAAGCATGCAGAGTCGCATGGAGATGCGATTCTTAGAACTGAAGCAAGATAACCTGACAGTACCCCAATATGCTGCTAAGTTCAACGAGCTGGCTCGGTTTGCTCCACACCAAGTGGACACCGAGGAAAGGAAGGCGAGGAGGTTTGAACAGGGCCTGAAACCCTGGCTCTACAGTAAGGTGAGTGTGTTACAGATCGATACCTTTGGATCAATCTTGGAAAAGGCTATCATAGCCGAAGGAGGGAGTGAGGCACTGAGCCTCTACAATAGGGAGAAGAAAAATAAGGGTAAAAGCGAAGGCGGAAGTAAAGCTGATGTAGCCAGTGGTAGTAACCAGAAGAGGAAATGGAACAATTCCGGGAATACCGGGAACAAACAAGGAGACCCAAAGAAGAGGGTAGAGCCGTGTAAGACCTGCGGGAAGAATCACCTAGGGGTCTGCTTGAAGGGAAGGACAGCATGCTATAACTGTGGGCAGGAGGGACACATCTCTCCTAGCTGCCCTAACCCGAAGAAGATCGGTGGGTGTTTCGTTTGCGGAACACCAGGCCACATGGCAAGGAATTGCCCTAAGAAGGGGACAGACGGGGGAGGCAATGGGAATAGCAGTGGCAGGCTGACTATGACTAGTCCAGCTCCACCGATTAGACCATCAGCCCGGACCTTCAATATGACGGTCCAAGATGCAGTGACATCAGGAGACGTAGTCTCAGGTATCATTCCGATCAATAATATTAATGCATATGTGTTGTTTGATTCGGGTGCGACCTGTTCTTTTGTATCATGTGAATTTGCTCAACGTTTAAGCTTACCTCTAGAGAAACTAGAGTCTCCCTTGAACATAGAAGTTGCGAATAAGGAAGTAATCCATGTTGAACATGTTCATATGAATTGTTGCGTTGAAATTAGAGGGAGTAAGTTATCGGTAGATTTAATTCCGATTAGACTGGGAGAATTTGACGTAATACTGGGAATGGATTGGTTGTTTAACCACGGGGCAGTAATCGATTGCCAGAAGAAAAGCGTAAACCTTCAGACTTCGAAACAGTCTAAGGTAGTGTTCTACGGTAGTAAATCTCCTAGACGTTCGAGTTTGCTATCGACGATGCAAGCCAGGAAGTTGTTAAGAAAAGGGTGTGTAGGTTATCTGTGCCACATTGTTGATACCCAACGAGAGGGAGCCGAAATGGGGCAGATACCTATCGTGAATGAATTCGCGGATGTATTTCCGGACGAATTGCCAGGACTCCCACCAGATAGGGAGATCGAATTCGTGATAGACGTAGTGCCTGGAACGACACCCGTTTCAAGGGCACCATATAGAATGGCGCCAGTAGAGATGAAAGAGTTGATGGTTCAACTGCAAGAATTGTTAGATAAAAAGTATATCCAACCGAGTTTGTCTCCATGGGGAGCGCCAGTGTTATTTGTGAAGAAGAAGGATGGATCGCTGAGGCTTTGTATCGACTATCGGGAGTTGAACAAAGTAACGATCAAGAACAAGTATCCGTTGCCCAGGATCGACGATTTATTTGATCAGTTGAAAGGGGCAAAATACTTTTCTAAAATAGATCTGAGAACGGGATATCACCAGTTGAAGGTGAGGGGAGAGGACGTACCTAAGACAGCGTTCAGGACTCGTTACGGCCATTATGAGTTCCTGGTGATGTCATTTGGGTTAACGAATGCACCAGCCGCATTTATGGATTTAATGAATAGAGTGTTCAAGCAGCATTTAGACAAATTTGTAGTGGTGTTCATAGATGATATTCTAGTCTACTCTTTGACACAGGAAGATCATGCTGAACACCTAAGGATAGTGATGGAAACCTTGAGGAGGGAGAAGTTGTATGCGAAATTCTCGAAATGCGAATTTTGGCTAGAGAGAGTCCACTTTTTGGGACACGTGATTGACAAAGATGGTATATCCGTAGACCCAGCAAAGGTGGAGGCGGTTATTAATTGGGAACAGCCGAAGACGCCGACAGAAGTGCGTAGTTTCTTAGGGTTAGCGGGCTACTATCGAAGATTTATTCAGGATTTTTTGAAGATAGCAACCCCATTAACCCAATTGACGAGGAAGGCAGTAAAGTATGTTTGGACAGAGAAGTGCGAGGAGAGCTTCCGAGAGCTCAAGAAAAGGTTGAGTGAGGCGCCAGTATTATCATTACCGGATGATACAGGTGATTTTGTAGTTTATAGTGACGCGTCACACAAGGGACTTGGATGCGTGCTTATGCAGCACGGTAAAGTCATTGCGTATGCGTCACGATAGTTGAAAGATTATGAGAGGGGATACCCTACTCATGATCTCGAATTGGCAGCAGTCGTGTTTGCCCTGAAGATTTGGAGGCATTACTTATACGGCGAGAAGTGTGAGATATACACGGACCATAAAAGTCTAAAGTATATCTTCACACAGAAGGAGTTGAATATGAGGCAGAGGAGGTGGTTATAATTGATCAAAGACTATGATTGTGAGATTCTATATCACCCAGGGAAGGCGAATGTAGTGGCCGACGCCTTAAGTAGGAAGGGTCGGGGGAAGTTGTCAATGTTAACGGCTCAAGATGAGCTAATAACAGAGATGGCTAAACTGGAGATAGAAGTAAGGTTCCCGACAGAATCGGGAGAGAAGTTGTTCACCATAGAGACTCGTCCAATCTTATTGGACCGAGTAAAAGAAGCACAACTTAGCGATGAGGAGTGCGAGGGAATAAGGCAGAGAATTTCCCAAGGAGAGGAAATTAAGTATAAACTCGATAATGATGGAGTGATGAGATTTGAAGGAAGAATTTGGGTACCGCCAGTACCCGAGTTACGAGAGGAGATTTTGCAAGAGGCCCATAGTTCGAGGTACTCGATCCATCCGGGAAGTACAAAGATGTATCAAGACCTCCGACTACATTTTTGGTGGCCGAATATGAAGAAAGAAGTCGCAAAGTGCGTTAGTAAGTGCTTGACTTGTCAGAGAGTCAAGGCCGAGCATCAGAGACCAAGTGGGTTGCTTCAACCCTTAGAGATTCCAGAGTGGAAGTGGGAGCATATCACGATGGATTTCGTGGTAGGACTCCCAACAACGCAGAAGGGATACGACGCTATATGGGTCATAGTGGATCGTTTGACGAAATCGGCGCATTTCTTGCCGATCAGAATTAGGTTCAAATTAGACCAACTAGCTAAACTCTATGTTAAGGAAATTGTTTCTAGACATGGAGTGCCAATTTCGATTGTGTCGGATCGGGATCCGCGTTTCACGTCGAATTTTTGGAAAAGTCTGCAAGAGCAATTGGGAACACAGTTGAGGTTGAGCACGGCGTATCATCCTCAAACAGACGGGCAGAGCGAGCGGACGATACAGACTTTAGAAGATATGTTACGGGCATGTGTGATG
Organism: Aralia elata; assembly: GCA_034770075.1. Taxonomy (NCBI): domain Eukaryota; kingdom Viridiplantae; phylum Streptophyta; class Magnoliopsida; order Apiales; family Araliaceae; genus Aralia; species Aralia elata. The sequence continues at coordinate 83,291,355 of CM068388.1, forward strand.
GACTTTAAAGGGAATTGGGATGACCACCTACCTTTAGTTGAGTTCGCCTATAATAATAGTTATCACGCTAGTATAGGCATGCCGCCTTACGAAGCGTTATACGGAAGGAAATGCAGAACGCCATTGTGCTGGGATGAGGTAGGGGAACGCAAATTGTTGGGACCAGAATTGGTACAGCAAACTGCGGAGATCGTCAAGGTAATAAGAGCGAGACTAGTCGCGGCCCAAGACAGGCAAAAGAAATATGCGGACAAGCATCGCCAGAAGAGAGACTTCGACGTCGGTAGCTACGTATTTTTGAAGGTGTCTCCCTGGAAGGGGAAGATACGTTTTGGGAAGAAAGGGAAGTTGAGTCCAAGGTTTATAGGACCGTTTGAAGTATTGAGAAGGGTAGGAGAAGTGGCTTATGAGGTAGCCTTACCTCCTGATTTAGAACACATCCATAACGTGTTTCACGTGTCGGTACTACGACCCTATAAGAAAGACTATAAGCATGTGATAGAGTATGAACCTATTCAGGTTGAGAAAGACTTAACATATGAAGAAATTCCTATTCAGATAATTGATAGGAAAGAGCAAGTCTTACGAAGTAAGACCATATATTCTGTGAAGGTAGTATGGAGGAACCACAACGCCGAAGAAGCGACGTGGCAACTCGAAGATAAGATGAAGAAGAATTATCCCCATCTTTTTGTTTAGCCTTATGTCGTAATTCTGGGGACAGAATTCTTATAAGGGGGGGAGGTTGTAACGATCGCGGATCGCGGGTAGCTTTGTAACGCGAGCCTATGAATTTTATTGAATAAATTGAACTTTTATTAATATTATTCCGTGTTATGTGTGTGAATATTTTATTACTACATATGATGTGTAGGTGATAATTTTTGATTGTTATTATTTTTATTGGAGTTGATTAAATCATTAGAGAAATAGCGCTAAAGCGCTATTTACGCCAAAGATGCCTTTTCGATTTTATGACTTTTCATAATTTCACCAAAGCGTTAATGAGAGGGGTTAATAATCCAAGTGTGGGATTTTATTTTAGCCCAATTGATTTTTATTAGAAGCCCAATTGGTATTAAATTTGGAGTCCAAGAGAAGCCCAAAAGGTTACTAAGTGAAGCCCAAAACCCATGGACCTAATCCATGAACCAAACCCACCATCCACGACCCAAACCCATGACCCATGAAGGGAAATGGGTTATAACAATCAGCTGAGAATTGGAGGAGAAGAGTACGGGAGAAGAGTGAAGAAGAGAGGAGAAGAGGAGGAAGAACGTGGTGCTTTTGGGGAGGAGGAAATTCTGCATTTGGTGAAGGAAGAATGTCAGAAAGCAAACTCGGGAGAAGGGAGGGGGAGAGCCCAATGGCTGACCACACCTTGGAGGAGCCGAAGCTCTCCTACCCGAGTATTGGGAGCTGCCATGTCTGGCATGCTCAGCCCTCAACCCATCCATGAAGCTCTGATCACTTCTTCTATATATACTCTCCCATTGCAAGCCTTCCATCCCTTTCTTGTTGCTAAGTGTTGAAGCTGAAAATTGAGAGAGTGTAAGAATTGAGTGTGTACGGGTGATTTGAGGAAGAAGAAGGAGTATAGTAGCAGCTGGCTTTAGCTCATTAGCAACCTTAGAACAAGCTCAAGAGGTATGCAATATAGAGCTTAGCTCATTTCCACATTCTTTCCAAGTTTCTAGTTTTTGCTATGGTTGCTTGTTGGAGTAATGTTGCTGATATTGCTTGGTTGTGCATGAACATGTATGGTTGTTGATTAGCTCTATTAAAACCTTGTTAATGGTATGTAAAAGTGGAACAATGAATGAGAATCAAACCTATGCATAAGGAATCAAGAAATGGACTGAAATGGATATTAGAGGACTGTTATTCATATTTTGTTAATAATGAAGTTATAACCATCTTGGTTTAGTTATGTACATTGGTTGTGTATTGTTGGTATATGCCAAGAAGGTTTGAGTAATGATTTCAATGGGAAATCTGGACTAGAGTATAATGAAACTCTACTCCAATGTGAGTTTTCAACTCATGCCCACCAACTATTTGGTTTAATGTCTAAGAGAATGATTTCTCTAAGGAACATGAGAATTAGAGATGATTAATTGATTAAATGATGTTATGATGCATAGCTCAGTTGTAAAAGTATGTTTTGAGTCATATAGACTTGTTGTATAATGGCTAAGAAACAAATGGGACGGAAATCAAGAGTTTGGATTTTTGGGTTCTGCAGTAGCAGAACTTGAAGGTCCCTGGATGCAGAGTGGCGCAGTTGCGCCACTCCCAAGCATAGCACCTGCGCAGCTGCGCAGGGTGCCAGACCTGAAAGTCCCTGGACGCAGAGTGGCGCAGCTGCGCCACTCCCAAGTACAAGACCTGCGCAGCTGCGCCGGTCTGCAGAACTGCAATGCAAAGTTGTTTCGTGTTATTGATTTGATGCATGTTTACATAGGCCTAACATGTTATAAATACCCCAAGACATATGTATGATATGTTAGTGTAATAGTTGAATGACCCCAAGCATGAAATGACTAAGTCACGTGAGATTTGCTTAAATGAAATGAATAGCATAGTTGCATTTTTCGTTTGGCTTTCAGGGGGCGCTGCCCCCTACTCCCCCGCCAGCTCACCGGGGAGCCGCTCGCTCACCGGGGAGCGAGACCCCCGTTTGGGTAAGCGTAGTGGCAATCAATGTTCGTAATGATTATAATGTCTTGATTAATGTAAGTCAATGTTTGGTGTCTATTGTGAGACTAATTGGTATGTGAATATATGTTTAAATGCGTAGGACATATTTGAAGGACGATTAACGTCAACTAGTAGCAAGCGCTTAAGGCAAGTTTCCTAAACCCTTGTCTAACCCTTGTGTTGGGCAAGTTCTCTAGCTTCATTCATTTTCAGTATTGAATGCAAGTTTCGTATCTTATACAATAGACGTATATTGTGCAAGTTTATTTGATTCATTTGATTATATTCTCTTGACTCTCATGCGATGTTTGAAGTTTCGATTTACGCAATACATATATGGTTGTGTGAATTCCTTACTTATGTAAATTTTTCAGTATTTGCACAAGTATTCGAGCTATGTTATGACATAAATTGTTGAAGCTTTCAAGTTCACATATATATGAATTGTTATAGAGAACGTCGATGCCATTTGTTTCGGCTAGACAGATATTGAAATATTTTATTGATTTGATAATAAATCCTTGAAATGTTATTGATGATTAAGTAGAGCTATCCAACTGAATTGCTTTGGTTAGGATTCCGAGACATGAATGAGATGAACAACCCTAATATTGGGGGCAGTTTTTAGTCAGTTATTCTGACAAGGCATCGAGCGCCTAAACAAACGCATATAGTCGTTTCCAGCTAGAGTGTTGATCAACATAGAGTACAATAGGCTGATCACCTAGAAGTGCTCGTAAGTAAGACGGTTTGCAGTTATAATGCTGTGTACCTTTTCAAGAAAGCAAAAGAAAGTTCAAGGTCTTATGACCACTCAATGTCGTTTCAAAAATATATTTTTAAAACGAAAGCAAAGTATTATTCTTGTTTATTCAGAATATTTCACAACTATTGTTCAGTTGTCGAAGAGAAGTGATATGATTGATGATATTGTTGTTATTCAACTGTTATACTTGCTGGGCAATTGAATGCTCATTCTTGCTTTATATTAAACATTGCAGCTAAGTCCGAGCGGGCCGAAGGTTCCGGTAAGGACAAGGGAAAGGGCAAGATGAACGTCTAGATGGCGTCATAGTTTATTTGTAGTAGTAATGATGTAATATTAAGACTTATTATGTATTTGGAATGATGTTATGGTATTAGAACCTGGGGATTGAGAGTAAGACGTGTTGTAATAATATATTAATTACATTCATGTCTATTATATTGTATGGAATGGGATGTACCGTGGAGCACCGAATTCGGGTTTGAGGTACCCGGATTTGGGGGCGTCACAGACGGTCTTTGTCAACTTTTTCCTCAAAGGTGAGGCGAATCATTGGTGGGAAACCAATATGATTCGTGTAGGTGTAGGGATAGTTTCTTGGGATAGGTTCAAGGAACTATTCTTTGAGAATTACTTTCCCCAATCAATGCAAGATCGTATGGAGGTACGATTCCTAGAGTTGAAACAAGGGGAGCTTACTGTATCTCAGTATACAGCTAAGTTCCATGAACTAGCTAGGTTTGCCCTGCATCAAGTAGATTCGGAGGCAAGGAAGACGTGGAGGTATGAAGAGGGTTTGAAACCCCAAATTCGTAGTAAATTGTCAGTGTTCCAAGTAAAACTCTTTCCAAAAATTCTCGAAAATGCTATCATAGCTGAGAACGAGAATGAGTCCCTTATAAAATCTCACAAGGATAAAAAGAGTCAAAATACAGGGGGAAGGTTTAACGGATAAGCAAGTACATGTGAGTTTAATAATAATAATAACAAGAGAAAGTGGGATACCACTTTTTCTAATAATTTTGGAAGAAGGGAAAATAACTACAACAACAACAATAGAAACAACAATAGAAATGACCTTTGTGCTATATGTGGGAAGAATCATAGAGGAGTGTGTCCTAAAAAGAAGGTGACTTGTTACAAGTGTAGTCAGGAGGGACACTTTACCCCTGAGTGTCCTACAACCAATAGGAGTAGGTGTTTCAACTGTGGGTCAATGGATCACATAGTTAGAAATTGTCTACGAACCAGGAATTAAAATGGAGTGGGAAACCAAATAACCAACAATAGCTTTAAACCAACAGTAGCAGGAACTGGAGATCAGAGTCGTCCAACCGCTAGAACATTTAATATGACTATGAGGGATGCTATTGCTTCACAGGACATGGTGACAGACATCATCCCTATTAACACTTTAAATGCATATGTGTTATTCGACTTTGGTGCTACTTGTTTATTCGTGTCCAATAGCTTTGCTAAAAACTTGAATATGCCATGTGAAGACTTAGACATACATTTCAGTGTAGAAATTACAAATAAAGAGATAATTCCCGTTAAAACCATATATAGAAATTGTAACGTAGAGATTAAGGGACACAAGTTTCTTGTGAGCCTTATTCCTATACAGCTGGGGGAATTCGACATAATTTTAGGCATAAATTGGTTAGTTAATCATAATGCAATGATTGACAGCCATCAGAAGCGTGTAAATCTGTTGTTCACCTAAACGATCTCGATGTCTGACAGTCATGTAGGCAGAAAGATTACTTAGGAAGGGTTGTACAGGTTATTTAACATATATAGTGGATACTCGAAAGGAAAGAGTAAAGCTAGATCAAATACCTATAGTTGGGAAATTTCAAGATATGTTTCTCGATGAGTTACCAGGTCTTCCTCTAGATAGGGAGATCGAGTTTGTTATCGATCTTGCACCTGGTATGACGCCAGTTTCGAAGGCACCTTATAGGATGGCACCAGTTGAGTTGAAGGAGTTACTTATGCAGTTATAGGAACTCTTAAACAAGAAGTACATACAACCTAGTGTTTCACCTTGGGGAGCACCAGTGTTGTTTGTAAAGAAGAAGGATAAAACTTTAAGGTTATGTGTCGATTATCGAGAACTAAATAAGTTAACCATAAAGAATAAATATCCTTTACCGAGAATTGATGATCTGTTTGACCAGTTGAAAGGGGTCGAACACTTTTCGAAGATCGACCTACGATCAGGTTATCATCAATTAAAGGTACGAAACGAAGATGTGCCAAAGAAACGTTTAGGACACGCTATGGACATTATGAGTTTCTTGTGATGTCTTTTGGATTGACGAATGTACCGGCAACATTTATGGACTTGATGAACCGAGTGTTCAAACTATGCTTAGACAAATTTTTGGTAGTGTTCATCGATGATATTTTAATATACTCGAAAACACGGGAGGAGCATGCAGAACATTTGAGGAGCGTATTGGAGATATTACGAAAGGAACAACTTTATGCAAAATTTTCCAACTGTGAATTCTGGTTACAACGAGTCCAATTTTTGGGTCATGTGATTGACAAAGATGTGATCGCGATAGATCCAGCGAAGATAGAGATAATTGTGAATTGGGAACAACCAACAACTCTAATAGAAGTAAAAAGTTTTCTCGGGTTAGCAGGGTACTACCGACGTTTTATACAAGATTTTTCAAAAATAGCAACTCCGCTAACCAATTTAACTCGAAAGACGGTAAAGTACGTCTAGACAGATAAACGCAAAGAAAGCTTTCAAGAGTTGAAGAAACGTTTGAGCATGACACCAGTATTATCATTACCAGATAATACCGGGGGTCTTGTAGTTTATAGTGATGCATCACACAGGGGATTAGGTAGTGTGTTGATGCAACATGGGAAGGTGATTGCGTATGCGTCATGACAACTCAAAGATTATGAGAAGAAGTATCCTATTCTTGATCTTGAGTTAGCCGCCGTAATATTTGCCTTGAAAATTTGGAGGCATTATTTATACAGGGAAAAGTGTGAGATATACACAGATCACAAAAGTTTGAAATATATTTTTACGTAGAAAGAGTTAAACATGAGGCAGAGAAGATGGTTAGAGTTGATAAAGGATTTTGATTGTGAAATCTTATATCATCCCGGGAAAGCCAACGACGTTGCGGATGCGTTAAGTAGAAAGAACCAAGAGAAGTTGAATATAATAACAAATAACGAGGTATTGATAAAAGAGTTTAATAAACTTGAAATTAAGGTAAAAGTTTCAGCTAACTCTACCTAGAAGTTATTCGTTGTAGAAAGTGGTTCGACTTTATTGGATAGAGTCAGGGAACTAAAGGAGACAGATGAAGAGTATCAGAAGTGTAAAACTGAAATAACTCATAAAAAGAATGTCAAATTCAGAATAGATAAAGATGGGGTACTGAGGTACGAGAATTGAATTTGGGTCCCCTCAATACAAGAACTAAAAGATGAAATACTGAATGAAGCTTATAGCTCTAAGTTCGCCGTGCATCCGGGTAGTACAAAAATGTACAAAGATTTAAGCTGACACTTTTGATGGTCGAACATGAAAAGAGAGATAGCGGAATGGGTAAGTAAATATTTAACTTGTCAAATGGTTAAAGTCGAACATCAAAAACCTAGTGGATTACTGCAGTCCTTAGAAATCCCTGAGTGGAAATGGGAACATATCACCATGGATTTTGTAGTAAGTCTGCCTACCACACAGAAAGGTCACAATGCCATTGTGTAATTGTAGATCGTCTTACCAAGTCAGCTCATTTCCTACCCATAAAAGTTAGCTTCAATCTTGACCAATTACCTAAGCTTTACATCACTGAAGTTATTTCTAGACATGGAGTCCCTGTTTTTATAGTGTTAGACTGAGATCCACGATTTACTTCAAACTTTTGGAAAAGTTCAAAAACACTTAGCAACCCAGTTGAGATTAAGCACAACTTATCACCCACAAATAAATGGTCAAAGTGAGAGGACAATTCAAACATTAGAAGACATATTGCGAACTTACATCATGGACTTCAAGGGAAGTTGGGAGGATCAGTTACCTTTAGTAGAGTTTGCTTACAACAATAGTTACCATGCCAGCATAGGAATGCCACCATTTGAAGCCCTGTACGAAAAGAAATGTAGAACGCTATTATGTTGGGACGAAGTTGGTGAACGACAATTGTTAGGGCCAGAAATAGTTCAACAAACCGTTGAGGTAGTTCGAATTATACGAGAGAGATTGCAAGCGTCTCAAGATCAACAGAAGAAGTATGCAGATCAACACAGGAAACAACAAGATTTTAATGTCGGTAGTCACATATTTTTGAAAGTATCTTCGTGGAAAGGCAAGATACGTTTTGGCAAGAAAGTGCAGCTAAGTCCAAGATTCGTAAGACCATTTCAAATTCTAAGAAGGATAAGTAAGGTAGCTTACGAGGTAGCTTTACCTCTTGAGTTAGAACATATCCATAACGTGTTTAATGTGTCTATGTTATGACCATACAAACCTGATTATAAACACGTTATAGATCACGAGTCTATTCAGATCGAGAAAGATTTGTCGTATGAGGAAATTCCTATTGAAATCATAGATATGAAAGAACAAATTCTTTAGAATAAAGTGATACCTTCAGTCAAGGTAATTTCGAGAAATCAAAACATAGAGGAAGCTACGTGGGAGTTTGAAAGTAAAATGCCAGACAACTACCCACATTTATTTCTGTAACCTGTACTGTAATTTCGAGGACGAAATTCTTATTAGAGAAAGTGAATGTGATATTCCAGACCTTCATAAGACTCGTATATGTAAATTATGTGATTATTAAATAAAAATTTTTATTCCGACTCTGTGTTATGTGATTGTATACTCTAATGAAGAATTAGGTCAAATAAAAAAAAATTTAAGCTGCTTAGTCGTGCTTACATTGACAAAATAATTTGTCGTGCTTTCCACGATTTCACCAAGAAGCATCTCGACAAATTATTTTTGACAAGTTGTTGTGTCGTGCTTAGGAATGACAAAGTGATTTGTCGTGCTTACGGTATCAAGTTGCATTGTCGAGTTTGGAAGATATTTTCATTAAGGAGCTTAGAAGATAGGTTCAATTGCAAGCTGCATTGTCGAGCTTGGAAGATATTTTCATTGAGGAGCTTAGATTACAAGCTGCATTGTCGAGCTTGGAAGCTATTTTCATTGAGAAGTTTAGAAGATAGGTTTAATTGCAAGCTGCATTGTCGAGCTTGGAAGATATTTTCATTAAGGAGCTTAGATTGCAAGCTGCATTGTCAAGCTTGGAAGATATTTTCATTGAGGAGCTTAGAAGATAAGCTCAAATTGCAAGCTGCATTGTCGAGCTTAGAAGATATTTTCACTGAGGAGCTTAGAAGAATATTCTAAGAATATGCTAGGGTGCAAAGTGTAATAACCCGAGCCCTTAACATGCAATTAGTGAAACTTGGTTTTCCTATAAATAGCAAGCTTAGTTCATTCATTCCTTAATATTTTTTAAGAGCAGTTCAAGAGCAAAATAACTCTATATTTATATTTTGAGAGATATTATGAGATAAAAAAAATTACTTTTGAAGCATCGAAGCGCTATGCGATTGGAAATAAAGCTAGCAACTACAAGAGATATACTCTAGTAGTTATTATTTTCTTCTTTACATATTTAGTAAAAATATACTTTTATAAGCAGTTACTATGTTCGATTTTCTTCAATTATTTAGTAAGAATATTCATTTTATAAGTAGTTATAATGCCCAATAGATTTCAAACATAGTAAACGAATATTCATTTTGCAAACAGTTATAATGCTCAATTTATTTTAAATATAGTTGAGAAATATTCATTCTATAAGCAGTTATAATGCTGAAATTATTTCATATATAGTAGAAGAAGTCTTAATTATAAGCGTTAATTGTTAAACGTTTAATCTTTAAAAGATATACGAGGCAAGTCTTCTATTCCTTTAAACTATGTGCAAGTATTTTAACGCTTATTATTAGTATAAATAGACATAAATAGATTACGCGAAGTAGATAGATAGCGTGAACTAAACGTACTACGCACAGGCAAGTCTCCAAACCTTGTTACCTTTATGCAAGTATTATACATCTTGCTATCAATTCTTGTGAAGTTATTGCTTCTTGATTCAGCATAACTTAAAAATGAATCATTATTCATATATTGTTTATTCGAGCATGAATTGTTGTGTCAAGCCAAATTGTTTGGTACAACATCTTATAACTGAGTATACAAACACCCTATATGGGTTATTATTGTCAATAATATATTGACGTTTAGTGCATGTTGGGCACGATTAGGATGATATGCATACTCCTAGGATATCGAATAGGCTGATCCCCTATAAGATATCTGAACAAAGTTGTTCTAATTCATTGAAGGCTGATAGAACTGGTTGAAACATGGTTCATGTATTGAACCCTCAGTTGGCAAAAGCTTTTGAACTTCTTTCAAATCAAATATATTGTGTTTACATTTTTGAAATAAACTTGTTGAGCATTTTGTAGCTCATCCTTGCATAAAACTTTCCTTTGCAGTTTTGGATGGTAATTCCGGAACTTCAGGGACGAACAAGGGAATTAACGAGACCGTGTTAATTAGTCTTATCTTACTGTTTTAATAAATTCAAGTCTTATAAGACTTTGTTATAATAAAGAACATATTACTGAGAATGTTGTAATCAAACTTAAAGTTATGAAATCTATTATCATCTTTTGTTATATCGATTGCGGTGTATGTACATTCTTAGTTAAGTTAGAAAGTAGTATTAGTGTAGTACAGTATCTATATGAACTATACATCTGAATGAGGGTATTTAAATGATACTAGGAGTTCTGTAAGCGTTGGGGTTACACTTAATAAGCGCCTGTAAGATGCCACCTTTACCGGAATATGCTCCTCAATTCCAAGAACAATCTTATCATTGATACTGTGAATGTCAGATAGATAGGGAATATCGATATGGAAGAGATATCCATAAGATATGAATTTATACATTCAAGTGAGGGTATCCAAACACAGTTAACGTTCTGACGAGAACTATTATCTGTTATGGGATACTGTGAACCTTGGATAGATAGAAGTTATATATTATAGAATATTTATAGTTAAATAGTTTCACGTGAGCACCAAATCTGTTACAGGGAGTGTAGAGAATGTGGGGGCTTCACACAAGTCATACGTACTCCAATTTGGATTATATAATCGAAGAGTTGCACTAAATGTCCTCTATCAAATTTAAAATTAATAATCATATATCAAGTAAAAATAATATTTTCAAATGATCTTTCTTACTTATAAAATAATTAGTTTTTACTATTATACAAAAATTATTTTAAAATTAAGTCATTTCACTTTTATAAAATAGGAAATAACACGAAGTATAATGTTAATAAATTGAAATGCATACATTATAACTCAAGCTGTCCATAAACCGTTGCATATAATGAAATAAAATACATATTTTATAACTATGTAATCTATGTTTTGAGGATATGTGTGATAACATTTGCTATACAGGAATATCAATAAAAGAACATCTATAAATTATATAACATTTGTACACACTTACAATATTACTGCTATACACATAGAATGTAGATTGAAATATTTTAATTATGAGTTTTGTTGTACCCACTTTCATCTATGTTATTATTTTTAAAATGTTCCAGTTGTCTAAAAAATAAGTTAATAAAAAATTTGACAATTAAACTTTAATTTTTGTAAATAATTGAAATGAATTGTTTATTATGTAATTGATAAATGAATTCGAATACCTGAATATTTGAATAATTTATTCGTTTGAATAAAATAAATAGAAATAAATATTATCTATATTTAGATATTTGTTAGAACACTCAAGACAGATAATATTTTAAAATCTGTTGAATACCGGATACAATACGGATAAGAATTTTTCGGATACCGATAGGGTATTAATTTATGTAAGGGAGTACCTTGTAAGTTTTGGCCTGGATATAAATTTATTCAAAGATTTATAAATCACTAGCTTGCTATCCTTATTTAACACACTGCAATGAGATAATCTTTATCCAAACAAGCATTTATTATCTTAGATATCATAATCTTGAATATAGTCCATCTCTTAAGTTTTTTTATTTCGACCTTTTCTTTAATGAAGAAGAAAAAGGCGAGAGTTGCCACACAAGCAGTCCTCACTTAACACTTTTTCTGTTCTAAAAACATAAAATAAGATTAATTTTGACTTTTCAAAATCAATTGTAAATATCTTTTTAAGTTTAAAATTAATATGATTTAACTAACTTAAACAATAAATTTTATAATTATAAAATAGTTTATCATTTTAAAAAATAAAAAATTTAAATTTGATAAAAAAATATATATTTTTTTTTAATACTTATAAGTCCTTGTTATCAAAAGGCGATATAACCAGGATGAGGGATTTTAACCCCAGACCATTGCTATGCAAAATCTGGATAATATATACCATCTCAGCTCTAGGACTATAAAATGCCTTAAAGTTGTGGTATTTTATATCAAGTGGAATCAAAGTATTCTTCAAATATACCCATTTTCTCTCTCTCTTGATATCCTCTCCAAGAATCAGACACCATGGACAAGCGCTTTTCATGCATCATCTGCATACTCCTGCTTTATGCTGGTTGCGACATTAGTTTCCTATTGACAGCAGGTAAACATCATATTTAACTAATACTCCCAGCTCTCTTTCAAAATATAAATTATTATTAACTTTTTAAAATCAATTTCAAATATTTTTAAATTCAATATTAACATAGATTTAGTTAATTATAGTCAACATAGTGTATGTTTGGGTACTCGGTGTTTGCAACGTTTGGTGCGTTTAGAGCATTTGAAAGTTTAATCGCACTTGAAAATTTTGTTCGTTTATGACCGCTTATTTTGAACACAACTTATTTAACTCATAAATCCAGCATTTTGACATCAAACACAATGCATCAAAATTAGTGTGATGCATTTGGAGGTTCAAAAGCTGCAAACGTTACAGTCGCAAACGCTGGTAGCTAATCAAACAAACTCGTAATGATAAATATAGTAAACTATCTAATAAATTAGTACTCATTGTAATATTGTTTGAAAATATCTCAAATTAATTTTTAAAAGTCAATAATAATATTATAATTTAGAATGGAAGAAGTATAATATATTATTGTGCTTTGTTTGATTAACAAATAAAAGACAACATCTAACCTAATTTCTATCTACAGTTTTCCAATATTTTTTAGTTAAATCTCCTAAATATAGGTTGTTAATATTGTTATAATAAAAATGATATTGTTAGAATAAATATACATTTAATAACAGTTTTATAATTGTTTTAACGACACTAATGATCACTCTGATAATATTAATTTTAATCTGACAATATCAGTCATAAACGTACAATTTCTAGAACCTAGGTCGTTAGAAATGTTGTTTGTTATATATTTCCTTATGATATGCATGATGGATTAGTTCTACTTGAAATTAATATATATTTTGTAACAGATGGGAATATGGATGATCCTTCGTGCTTCTCTAGAGATTTACTTGAAGAATCCACTTCGAAGAAGTGCTGGCATTGGTGTACGCATACGTATCATAAGAAACCTTTAAAAGCGTATTGTTTTCGACATGATGACCCAACATTGGATTTATGTAATTGTCTCTTTTAATTGTAATAATTAGCCTGGTGAAATTGCTTTGTGCCTTTGTCATGCATGCAAGCAATATTATTATCTTCAGTCAAAATAATAAATAAGGTATTAATATATATTAGATGACAAATTATTCAGTTGCAAACGGCCTTTTAAATTGTGAAATGTTGTTCTTGTCATTTTAATTTTTTAGTGGGGATTTTGTCCTATTTTCTACATTGTTTTTAGAGGTTATTTTTAAGCTGGTGGATTTAGACCGGTATCCGTGTAAAACACGAGAGCAAGTTTGCGAAATAATTAGTAAAATGATATGAATTTATTTATTAATAATTTAAAATATAATTTAACTATCCATTTTATTCACCATTTTCAAAAGTAATTTTCACCAAATAAAAAACCAAGTAAAATAAATTGACAATAAGAGTTTTATTGTTAATAAATTAATGGTACAATAGAAGACAAAAGGCAAGTTAAATACATACATATACGCATGCATGCATTCATGCATGCATATATATATATATATATATATATATATATATATATATATAGAGAGAGAGAGAGAGGGGGGATTAAGAGCATACCCCCTTATATGACATACTAAGCATACCCTTTTTAGCGACGGACTGGGCAACGGTTTGGTCTGTCACCATAAATTCGGTCCGTCGCTATAACTTTTAGCGACGAACAACATATAGCGACGGACAAACATATAGTGATGGACCGAACTTATAACGACGGACCGAACCTATGGCGACGAACCAAACCGTCGCTCGGTCCGTCGCTAAAGAGGGTATGCTTGGTATGTCAAATAAAGAGGTATGCTCTTGATCCTTTCTATATATATATATATATGTAGACAAAGAGAGAGGGTGGACGATAAAAGAGTTTTGAATAAACCTTAATTTGAGTAAAAAGAACGTTAAGTCCTTTGGTCTTGAAGAAGTCAACAACATCATTATGAGCTTCCCTGGTGGTAACCATCGATCCAATATTGAGATCTCACATGGTTTCTTTATCTTTTTCTCTTTCTGCAACTGTTTTTTTCCTTTTTCTCTCCTCTTCACATATAATAGAGTTGATTGCATCTATATATATTAGGATTTTTCGTAATTATGGTGGAGCAATTTAGGACTTGAGAATGTATAGGAATCCACACAGGACATTAGGTGCAACTCTTCGATTATATCCAAATTGGAGTACGTATGACTTGTACGAACGAAATCCATTTGGTTGTATTTTTACGTACGAAAAGTTAAGGCCAAACCCAATTTAATTTATTTTCACCTATAACTTGATAAAAATAACTCGATACGAAGAAAATCGACTCTTAATTAATTAAGAGTCGACTCAAATTGGAATCGTCTTACGTCTTGTTATATATTAGTATTGATGTATACCGATCAGTGTGCTTAAAGTAATGTTTGTGTCGTTAAATGTGTATAAGTTCACCAACTTCATATGCACGGACAACATGAATAATGATTTATTATATTATTAAATGGATAAATATTTAATTAGTATTTTGAGAAGATAGTTATAGTTATTAAATATTTATTTAAATAATAAATTATTATATTATATATTATAGGTTTTTTCATCAATTAGTAAGCTAAGCATTTGAATTGAGTGCATATTAATATAGTTATGGCCATAAGAAAATAATTATTTTAAGAGCTTGCGGGAGATACCCACTAGGATATATATATATATATATATATATATATATATATATATATATATATATATATATATATATATATATATATATATATATATGGGGAATGATCCATAGCATGTATTTGCTATGGATCAAAAATTAGCAAATAACATCTCTAGCGTCCATTACAATTATCAATAAAGTTTCGCCATCTGCTAGAATATCTAGCGGACTGGATAAAAAAAATTTGAACCAATATGCCCCCATACAGACTCCTGCACATAAGGACAGAAGTGGAAAATAAAAGATTGTACAACTATCTAAAGCCTAAAGCTCTTTCTTATCTATAATTTTCTATATTATTTTTGACCGAAAGCAACTTCCGCCTTTGTTGCAGGTCTTCGGTTTGACCGTCGGAGGTTGCCACGGCAACGTCATCACCGACAATTTCTCATCGTCGACGGGATTTTGATTTTTCTCCGGAGACGATGTGGTAATTTCTCCAAAAATTAAATCTAATTCTCCACAATCACACTCTGCAGAACACTGTTTGTCTTCTGCTTCGGATTGTTCAACCGTCTCCTTAACGGTGGCACTGGGGGGAGGCATGGTGGTTCTGATGTGTGGAGAGAGCCATTTGGCTTTCATGTACTCCGCTTTTCTCCAGGGAGAAATGTGCATGCCTTTCTTCTTGAAGCTCTATTTAGCTGCCTCAGATACAATTGAAACTATTTGTTGAATACGATCGGCTCTTCCGACGAAGATGTATGGCAAAGACTGAAGGATCGTTTTGTAGTTTCCGGTGGCCGAGCTATCTCGATTTCTGATCTGAAGTCTATGTCGACTAACACTCTCTCACCTGTTGATGTTATGGGGGCATATTGGTCCAATTTTTTTTTAATCCAATCCGCTAGTTCTTCTAGCGGACAGCGGGACTTTTTTTTTAATCCACACCATTGATAATTGTAATGGACGTTAGAGATGCTATTTGCTAATTTTTAATTCATAACAAATACATGCTATGGATCATTCCCCTATATATATATATATATATATATATATATATATATATATGTGTGTGTGTGTGTGTGTGTGTGTGTGTGTGTGTGTGTGTGCGGGTGGTCCGCATGCGGACCACCTATAGCGATAGACAATACCGTCGCTAAAGCCGTTGCCATAGGGTATGGACGGGGCTATGGCTACGGTCCATATCTTATGGCACGAATTTAACGACGGTATTGTTCGTCGCTATAGGCGATCCGCATACGGACCACACCCACACTAGAAGTTTTCTCTCTGTGTGTGTGTATATATATATATATATATATATATAGATATATACACACACACACACACACACATACCTAAGTTTTATAAAAATGAGTTTATCTCAAGTATTTTAGTAAAATTGAACTTTACGGATGAAAAGATCATGAAAAAATATGAATAAACACAAATTTTTATTTAATTTGAGGTTGTGCAGCACTATTATTATAATATTGTAAAATAAGTATATTATTTGACGATTAAGATTAATTAAACTTTTATTATCATAAAGTCGATAATAGACATCAACAAATAATATGAAATTTATATGTTCAAATATTTTTATATGTCATTTAAATCCGTACAATTGGATTTATCTAAAAAACCTAAAAAATGGACGTATTAACCCTGTGGACGTAATATCCCCTTTTCTCTTATTTTTATTTTATTTAAGTTTATAATAAAATTCTATATTAGTGCTTATATTGAAAAAAATTGTTTTAAATTCTAATCCAAATCGAAGTACGAAATTCAAGTTTAATAAAACAGTTTTAATTTAGTTATGATAATTTGTTAGTAATGAATATTCACTATAATATTTCAACTAATTTTATAGTTATTAAGTTTAAAAAAATCACATATATTTTTATTTAATTATGAACTGTGAAAAATACATTAATTGTAATAATACTCATAATTAATACTAATTACATTCTCATATATATATATATACACACACACACTGCATTAGGTATATGTATCTAACTGATTAGTTTCATTAATTGCACAAAGTCTTTGCATGTATTACAACAAGACTAGAATGTTCTGTATAGGCTATAAAATGCCTTAAAATTGTGGTATTCTAAATCAAGCGGAATAAAAGTATTTCACAAATATACTCACTTTCTCTCTCTTATAATATCCTCTTCTTTATTTTACAATACAACTTCTTCAAAAATTATGCCCCGAAAATTAGACATCATGAACAAGTAAGCTCTTTTCTTGCATCATCTGCCTAGTCGTGCTTTATTGATGATCATCTATCATCATATATATTTATTGAATATATCTATTTATCTTTTTGATAGGTTGAGCAGATCATTAAAAACTTATCAAGTCATCCCCAATTTATTATATGTGCATTTAAAGAAATTCATTACTCCCTCTGTTTCTTTTTATGATTTTTTAGAGTGTGAAATTTATTCTTTATTCTATGTCGTTTGTAGATTTTAAAAAAGTATTGATGACTTAATTTTTTATTTTGTTGTCTTTCTATTAATTAAATACTAATTTGCTTCTCTTTCACGTTTTCCAAGAAGGATAATATGGAAATTATATATCTAGTTTAATTATATATCTAGTTTAATCAACAATATTGAAATTAGTTTATCGATGTATTAATTTATGTTAATATTTAACATTAAAAGTAGCAAAGGATATTAATAAAATTTTAATGTTAAATATTAGTATTTACAATAAACTAACTTATTATTAATATTTAATCAACTAACTTATTATTACTATTAAATATACTAACCAGTTCTATTCATTGAAGATGTATATTAATTAAATGTATTTACAAGAAATCAAGAATGAATAATTAAAACTTTAAACTTTATTGATGTATTAATTAAAACTAGTGCATTACAACTTACAAATTACAATAATGAATAAGTAAAAATTTATAATTCATTTATGAATGATTATAACTTTAAATTTCAAAAATTACAAATAATTAGATAAAGAATCAGGTCAGGGCTTAGGTCGGACCATGCCTAGGTCAGGTTAGATCAAACGTTTTTGCAGGTCAGATCAGGTCAAATTTTTGTCTTAAAAGAATAGCCTTTGCAAGCCTTCCAAGTCGAGCTTGACCGGTCCAGGCCTTAACGATGCCAGATCAAGGCTAGGTCGAAGGCTTTTTGTACACCCATATAAAATAATTAGCTTTTTACTATCATACAAAAATTATTTTAAAATTACGTCATTTCATTTTTAAAAAATAGGAAATAACACTTTCAAGTATAATGTCAATAAAATTGAAATGAATACATTATAACTCAAGGTGTCCATAAACCGTTTCATATAATGAAATAAAATACATATTTTATAACTACATAATCTATTTTTTAAGGATGAATAATAAATGAAACTCTCCATATGTATATTATTAAAGTTTTACTTAAATATTTGAGAAAAAATATTCAAATACTTAATGTAAGCTCTTGAATGAAAGAAGTTATTTACTTAATTAATACTCTATTTAAAAATTATAAACATTTGTATACACTACAATACAATTGCTACACACACAAAATGTACATTGAAACAATTTAACTACGAGTTTAATTGTACCCACTTTCATTATGTTTTTATTTTTAAAATGTTCCGGTTGTCTTAAAAATAAGTTAATAAAAAAATTGACAATTAAATAAATTATATAAGTATAGCATTCATTTTTTTTCCTTTAATTTTTGTAAATAATATGAATTAATTTTTTATTAGGTGATTGATTAACAAATTCGGATACCCAAATATTTGAATAATTTAATCGCAATTAGGAAAATCTTCCATAATCCTACCGGTTACAACTTAAGTTCTTGAATTTTTAGCAACTGATATTATAACAGCATAAATTATGTAGTCAGATCGATGCTAGAACAATTGTACGTGAATGTGTGGCATCAAATTAAAATAAAGAAAATATCAAAGTTATTGAATATTTACGAGATTTTACTAAAAAATATTGATAAAATATAGACTAACATTATATCAAATGTTGTCTTTAATAGTACACTAGTTAAAATGCACATATACTACGTGTATTTTAATGTAAAAGGATAAGAGCGACAAGAGAGTGGGAGAGAGTAAGAGAGTAAAACGCATGAGACAGTGGGAGAGAGAAAGTGTGGATAAAAAACTAAACAATGGTTAGTTTGAAAAATTTAATAGAATGGAAAAGATAAAAAGGGAAAGCGAAAAAGCTTCACATAATTGTTTATACTAAAAATTAAAACGGTCAACTTTTCTTCTGGTTTTATAATATAAATATATAGATATATTCGATGAATAAATATATATATATATATATATATATATATATATATATATATATATATATGATGTTTACGTGCTGTCACAAGGAAATTTATGATGCAAGTATTATAAAGCACGAATAGGCAGATGTTGCAAGAAAAGAGCTTGTTCATGATGTCTGATTTTCGGGGCATAATTTTTGAAGAAGTTGTATTGTAAAATAAAGAAGAGGATATTAAAAGAGGGAGAGATAGAGAGAGTATTTGTGAAATACTTTTATTCCGCTTGATTTAGAATACCACAATTTTAAGACATTTATATCCTATACAGACATGCAAAGACTGGAAATTCAGTGAGTGTGCACATCTAGAAAAGGGGGGAGGGGGTGTTTATGCTCAAGCTAATTATCAATACTAAATTTAATTTTTTTTGCCCAAATGGTGTTTGCTTTAGCTTAAGTTCTACTTCAATTGTTATTGAGACAGGATACCCTATTTGTTCAAGTGTCTGGATTAATATTAATTTACGAGAGATAGTAGAACAGTATATGCATATGTGAATGACAAATATTCAAATGCAGAATAACATAAAATGACAGAATAATAATTACACCAAGATTTTTACGTAGTTCGACCCCTATCCTCTAATCTAGTGGCCTAATCCATATCCAATACCAATTGGTATTGGAGGCTCCTTTTATTAAAATAATATTTAATGAGTTACAAAGTAACTCCTTGTACAAATAGCTCTGAACTTGTTGAACACCACTGTCTTCTTTGCACAACTGCAATCTTTTGCACCTCTACAAACCAAACTAGGCTTGTATACAAGTTTTAATATGAACGAATATGATTGTAATATATCTATGAATTTCTAGCACAAGAAATTAAGAACAAGGCAAGAGTAATCTGCTAGAAACTTTTTCTTTAAAACTCTGTTTTTCTCTATTCGTTAGCTCTTTTTGTTAGCCAAGCAGGATATATATATATATATATATATATATATATATATATATATAGAGTCCGGATCCAGTCCGGGATCCCGGACTTTGTTAAAATACGGACCTTTTTTTTTTTTTTTTTGCTTTTTTTTAGTTGTTTCAAAAAAAAAAAAAAAAAAAGGTCCGTATTTTAACAAGGTCCGTATATAAAGACCAAAGCCAAAGAAAGCTAATAACCCATTTTTTTAGCCAACCCAACAGGAGGAAGAAACAAGCTATTAAGGGAAAGATTTTGAATTTGAAAACAGAATCAACTTGAATCAAGGGATAAGGATAAGCAAAATCAGCTCCATCACTTTATAAAAAATATCTTGATATTGATATAGCTTTGAAAAACAATTGCTTAATTGATATGATTTCCAAATAAATATTTTTGGCTTTATTTTAAATTTGAATTTTCAGCTCTTGAAATAAGGGATAACATCTTTGATATTGAAATACCTTTGAAAACATGGCTGAATATTTTCTCTATTGATTTGGTTTTCAAAAATAGCTACATTAAAGAATTTGAACTTTAAGCACATGAAAGCATTCTTTTTAAAATAATTTCCAGCACAATGAATTTGCCTTGAAATTAATTAATCAAGTTAGAAATACTTACATTTGATTTCCTAAGTGAAGTCCTAGGGACCTAACCATGTGGTGGCTCTAAACAACATTTCTTCACATTGGACCACTTGAAATCTTTATATATATGTATAATCAATCCAATAACCTGAAAATCACAAAACATCTCTATACAAAATATATGTTATCATCATTAAAACAAAACATATAAACAAACAAGACTTTGTACAATTAATGAAACTAATTAGTTAGATACATATACCTAATACCACCGTTCATAACTAAATAAAAAATATATTCTGCGCTTTAAAATTTCAGAAGACAATTTTTTTAGTTTTCAAAGAAAATAATATATAAAAATACAAATATATTCCTAAAAAAAATCAAAACAATAACACTCAAGATCTAAGACGAAACAACTATTTTTTTTTCTTATAAAACATACGAGTAATACAATGAACATAACTATATATAAAAAGTTGTGGACAAACAATATAAAAAAGGGAGAAAATATGAAACGAGACCTACTATGAAATATTTTACACATTATTATTGGTAGGAGCAATTATACTATGCGCACAAATGATATGCAAAGAAATTGTACATAAAGAGTAGGATCGCGTATTGCATACCTGTAACGCCCCCAAAATCGGGACCAATTCTATTCCCGAGTCGTTAACAAACAATCACATTCTAATTTTACATCATTAATCAATGATATAATCAATAAAAATGCGGATAAATTTAAATTTGTTTTATAACTTTCTTTCATATTCTGAATTTGCATTACAATCAATACCCATATAGATATTAAAACTAAGTTGTTTAAATAGTTTATCAGTTCCAGAATTCACAACCTTTAGAATTCATTATCACTTATCATTTTCATATATTTTATGTTTTGCCTCAGACGACAATTATGTATAAAAAATTCAACTAAAAGAATCAATATACATTTTCTTTTCCACGTGCCTCAAATCTGTATTGTCATGACTCATTTGATAGTTCATCCTTAAATCTGCAAATAAAATTATTTGCAAGATTGAGCACAAACGGCTCAACAAGTCTAACGGATAACACGTATCACATGACTTGCATTTTATACATGATTTACAATTACTATACTTTGAATACTAAAACATGCTTTTTACTCTTCATGCATCACAATTAGATCATGTATCATGATTCACTATGCTTAATATTGCATATTATATTGATCGTACTTCACACTTCATCATATTTAACCTTGCTTGCATTTCATTACTAATATAATAATCATTTCTTTCAAATAGCATATATCACATATCGATTGAGTTTCTGTAACTCAATTCAATCCGGTCATACTTTGACCTTAGCAAGAATATATTGCCATGTAGCACAAAGGCACATAAATGTTAATGAATTTACACATAACAATTAAGTCTGAAAAACTTGCCTTCATGATGCACAATTGTTGATCCTATGCGCTTATGCAAACTCGAAGCGGTATGATCCCGTAAAGTACCTTATAATAGCTTGATTTTGATATGGTTTTAGCTTTAGAAATCAGTTTGTGCACTCTTCCTTTACTGTTGTTGCTCGAAACTTCCTCTCAAACTAATTTACAAATTCAATTCTTGGTTATCTCTCTCTCTCTGCTTCAGCCGAAACTAAGGAGACTTAAAAATAGTAGAGTGAATTTTGGGCAATTTAGAGAGACATGGAATTGGTTTGGAACAGATGGAGTTATCTGTGCTTGGTAATTTAATTTAGAGAATAGTAGAATTGAGATGGGACGTATGGATTAAAATGACTGAGGAAGCAGGGTATTTACTTCTTAGCTTTCCTTTCCAGTTAATGGTCATGCTTAGTCATACCCTTATTAACTAAAAACTACCACGTCCTACTTTGTTTATTGACTCAGCTTAATGCACTATAATCTCCAGCTTACTTTACTTAACCAACTTAACACATACACACTACTACAAAACAGTAAATAGATAACGCGTAAAAAACGTTGTGGTTTCTGTCAGCAAAACGTCGTGGTTAATGGTGTCATCTATTTGACACCCTTATACAATGTTTTTAAACGTTGCAGTTAGACACATTATACAACGTTTTTTAAGGAAAAAACGTTGTAAATTTGTTTTCTATAAAGTAGTAGATGCTTGAAAACGTTGTAGTTTAATATATTAGACAACGTTTAGACACATGTACACAACGTTTAGAATGTGTCATCTATTTAGACATGACACATTTATACAACGTTTAGAATGTGTCATCTGTTTAGAATGTGGTTCACTTATATTACCAATGCACCTGCAATCTGCTAATGCCATAATATATAGTTAAAAAAGGTCTAAATTCTCATTTAAATTTAAAGCCAAAATGTATCAACCATTCAAAATACATCAGAATAATACCATTCGTTTACAGTTTCAAATTACTACATCCACAAAAAATATACTAAACTATCCATATATGCATCTCAAATTCACTTTTCAATATAAATTACTACTATATTGAATTGAACAACTAGTGCAATGGATCCAGAATAATTAGTACTTTGAGGTTTCTTCAGCATCTTGATCAGTTGTTCTGACCATAGGCTTGACATTGACGGATCTTCATTGTAGATTGGTTCCACATCTGCAACCTCTGAAATGGCCTATAATCAAATTTAAAAGCATCAGTTATAACAGAACTATACAATAACATGACAACAACTTGAACTAAGTCATCCAAGTACACCCATTTAGAACGCCTGCGGAGAGTATATATTAAGTTACAATTTCAATGAATAGTTAATTAACTTGAGCATACAATTTGTGTTTGTCCATCGCTTTTATTATATCAAGACAATCAAAACAATACTAACAATCAATAATAACAAATTGAAATGGAATCCACACATACTTCCAAACCTCTAATCAGATGTAGGCCAACACATTTGATGACACCATATCTGTAATCAGATATGGGCCAGCCAACATTAATAAAACTTAATCTAACACATAAGAATGAAGTGAATGGTACTTCTAATTGCACCACGTGATTGAAGCAATGAATAACCTCATGGCAAAGCCAGATGAACTAGAAGTTGTCGGTTTTTCAATACTGATATCATGTGGCATTGTTTAAGAATTTTTTTAATTAAAAGTCTAAAAGAAACAAGAAGAATGGAGCAGAAAAAAATAATGAAAAAAACAAGCAAGGATGTGTAATGGTGGTTATCAGATCTAAAAAGCACATTCAAGAAAACTATACTCTTTGCAGAAATATAAGTACAATATGAATTTAATTCCACAACAGTTGAAGCCAGAACAGAACAAATTATATCACCAATAGTATCTACAGATTAGTATGAAGAAAGTTATTTCGGTAATTAAGTATACCTAAAGTTTTGGCTGTGCAAGTTAGCATTACTGATTCTTATAGTATGTTAATTTTATATGCATGTTAACTGTTCCCTTATTTCTTTGTAGTATATAATGCTAGCTTATCTTCTATGCCATTTAACTCGCAGAAGCATGATATAATGGGAGCAGAAAAACCTCAAAATTCTTAATAGGCATGGGATGTGACCAACTATCTATTGTGGAAAAAATTAGGCTTCTAACAGAAGTTTGGACTTCACATCCGACCATTTGTACCCTTAGATCCTTAATGGAAAGGAGGCTCCATATTGTCATCCAGTGCAATTCTCCACGCTAGCAAGTTGTGGACCGCTCTAAGCACTCATTGGTTCCAAGTTCCAACATTTGTAAATCAACATGGCACTAAAAGTATTTAGTTTGTAGCCAACCAACTGATTAAATCGAGTCCAATACTGGTGATGTTGAAACCCGTTTTAAGTTAAAGCCAACTCTCATAAATATCTGAGAATAAACTAGACCCTCTCACATTAAAAAAATAAACAGACTACCCTCTAGTGTTAAACAATAGGCTAATAGTCAAGCTTGGTTAGCAGATTAAACATCTGTTAAATAATGCATATATACTAAAATTCCTATCAAGAATAGGAAATGAGAAACTTACCCATCTAACTGTCACCCTTTCGTCAGCAGGTCTCTTTGGCTCCACAGGACATCACTCTTGGGGGTGAGTTGATAGGTCCTCATATACTCAGGGTCAAGGTAACCAACTGTTCCTTTTACTTTGGTTACAACATGTGTTTGATTGGAGTCATTATCTCCAAGCCTTGCAAATCCGAAATCAGCAACTTTGGCTCTCATGCTCTCCGTCAGAAGAATATTGGATGACTTCACGTCTCGGTGGATAATTTGCTTCTTTGTTGCAAGATCAACAAATGATAAACCTTCAACTGAAATTGAACATTCAGCCTCAATCAGTTTCATAATGGAACAAAATAAACCCTAATTTAAGTCCCAAATTCAGTTGATTTGAACCAATTATTTTAAACCCTAACACAATTAATTGAAGATATATAGAAATAGAAATTATGTACCTCAATCTGAATGCTAGAGATAAGAGAGAAATCTATACCCAACTCGCTGAAAAATCGTCGGATTCGCGATGAACAGAGGACGTCGCCGGTTGGACTTACTGTGACGTCGCCGACTTGTGTGAGAGAGAGAGAGAGAGAAACGCGTGTCGCCAGTCGGTGAGGGGGTGAAGGAACGACGAAGGGAGGAGGGGAGAGTGGTCAGTGAGGGCTTGAGAGAGCTCGGGAAAGAGGCGAGGATAGAGAGAGTCTGTAAATGAAATGAGGCGGCTGGACAACTAGGTTTTATTTTAAGTTTTCACTTCCGCGTGATTTTTTCAAGCTCCGTGTTTTTTAGATAGATAACGTTTTAAAAAAAACGTTATCTAGTTAAAACCAAAAAAATGCCCATTTAAATACATAACGTTTTTTATATATATCTACAACGTTTTGTTAAAAAAACGTTGTGTAAAAATATACCATAACGTTTTTTATAAAAACGTTGTGGTTTTAGTTTTGTCTATTTACTACTTTGTAGTAGTGACATAATTTGCGCAATACTTCCAATATTTTCATATACATTAATATATGTATTATTATTACATATATTTTAATTATAATGAATTAATTATTTAAATAGCGCTTTATAATTTAATTTTCTCATTTCGTCTCATAAATTGTTTCTAAACAATTTATTTACATACATCTTCATTAATCAAATAATAAATTTAATACATTAAATAAAATAACACATTTAATGCAACGAATCATGTAACTATATTAAAATAATTATTTTAATTTACTTATTTAACGTCACGGACCAATAAGTAATATTAAATTAATTATTTCAACTCACTTATTTAATGTATACAACTAATTTTGTATAATTAAATATAATCATTTCCTTCCTTCCATAAAAACGAATTTAATTAACATCCATTTGGCATAATATTAAATATTATACCATTGTTCATGTTACAATTAATATTATAACATAAATATAACTATCATATTTAATTAAATAAATTTCATTAATATCAAATTACTTAAAACAAACATTTTAACCCACTAATTTTCAATTAATGAATTAACTTACTTATTTCATTTTGTAGCTAATTTAAGCTAACTTATTTAATAGTTTAAATTAACTATTAAATATGATTTTTTTCAGATATATGTATATATTTCACACTTGTATATAATATTAAATCCATCACATAAATCACACAATACAAATTACATTAGGTAATACACTATATTATATATAATTTACTTTTCGCATTATAACTGCACGTAATCCAATTATTACTCAAAATTAGATAATTATACATTTATAACATGTATAAAAATTATCCCCTAATTATGGAATTACTCCGTAATTTAACACTTTTTGTGTAACGAACGTTACGTTAATAATAACGCATTTAATTTATACAATTTATATTGTACAATTAAATTCAATTTCATTGTTCCTTTTAAAAATTGTCTTCCAAACAATTTATTCATATATTAGGTATATTTATTTAATATACTTAACCATTATTCAATATTAATTTAATTCATTGGCTTGGTACCAATATACATGTTAAATATATTTATTCTCTCCATCACATTATAAGAATTTTATTTACAAAATTCTTATTTAATTTTCATTAAAATAATTTCTACAAATTCGGGTTGTCACATTCTTCCCCCTTATAAAGATTCCGTCCCCGGAATCATAATCACCGAAACATCCTTACTTGGTTTACGTCAATCCTCCTTCGTAACTTTATCGTTGAATAATTTCACGTACTATTTCTACTTAAGTGTTATATTACCTATTTAATTCATTTCCTTAACAAATTCTTATAGGTTTTATTTCATAGCTTTTAATCACACTCGATTATATTGTGAATATTACCCATTCTTTAACCCATCGACTTCCTTTTCTAAGGAATCATCGTATGCCACAATCGTCGTAACAGTTTAACAACATGATTTACTAAATGTATAAGTATCTGAATATCACATTCACCCCTCTTAAACATCCAATTTGAAGAATAGAATAATTTTCAGGAGTCTTCAACAATTGTTCAATAATTGTGAAGTAGTATGAATAACTAGGGATTAAAAAGATTCCTTTAAAAACTTTTCATATTATGTTGAAGGGTCATATAGACCATGAACTCTTTAACTTTCAAGAACATTTCTTTGCTGAAGCGTAGCCTAACAGTCACACACACTGCAGACTCTTACACGCTAAAGCCTCACCATGACACTATATGGCCTGGCTACAATCTACAAGTCGGCACTATATGGCCAACATCTCCATAAGTGTTTAATAGTCACACAGACTGAAAAATTCTCCATAAGTATTCCCCTATAATATAGGGTTGTTCATCCTCAGTCTGAATCAGTTTCATAGTGAAGTAATCCAAATGAATATTAAAAACTTACAAATTCAAAAATATTGTTCTGTTCACAGAACTTGGCCCAATAATATGGGTTCCTTAGCTCACCATAATATTATTGGCCCAAAACCGAGCTCACCATAGTAGTAACATTATGGGCCCAAGAACTTCCATACCAACAGGAGTTCCAGAACTTTACAAATCTTTCAAAACTTGTAATTATTGCCAAATCAAATAGCTTAGACTTACATAAACAGTTTGGACAACAATTGAAATATTTTAGCCAGCTCAACTGGCAAACTTTTCTTTAAATAGTTCAAAATACTGAAAATTATTTTATGACTTTATCATACTACAACTTACCATAGTGGGTTGACGATCCTATGATCACATCCAACACTAGGTTAAATTGAATTGATGACTCCATCGTTTATCATTTCTGCACCATGTTCAATGATGTATATGATTATATACAATTCATTTTGATATTTTCAAATCATTTTTGTTTAGCCGAAACAATTAGCATAAACATATGAACAACATCACTTTTTAAAAATTCAATAGTTCAACAATTGAACCAATGTTATCAAAGGTACCAAAATGCAAATATACGCGTGATGTTAAGAAATTTCGAAATCTAGCATAACTAGAAGATTTGGAATGTCTATATTCCCTCATACACTTCAATTTTCCCTTCTTTATTATTTAATAATTATATCTATTTCCATCACCACTACTGTTTACCACACTACAATCTTAGTTTTCTTCTTACTCAATACGAATATTCTTAATTTGCATTTTGTCATTTACAATTTTTTCCTAAGTTTGCCTCGTACTATTTCATAGTACTTTCTCTTTATAGCGGCAGGCTATAACTTTTTAATCATTCAACAAATCATCTATCATTCCATAATTCAAATCTGATCACATCGTGATTTTATTTTAGAATTGTTTTGCATTACGATCTTCCTTATCCTATGATCATTTCATCCTACAATCTTCTTTATTCTTCTCTTTAATCGCGTTATCTTATGATTAATCAACTCAGGTGTTCCCTGTTCTTTTAGCTCTTCAGGTTCTTCTTTGAACCTAAACATTTTATCATAATCTTGTCTCACATGAATTCTCTAAACTCTATTTGAGTTCATCCTTATCATTAATACCATTCTCATCTTATAGACATCGTCTATTTATTAACACCATCTTTATTACTGGAGTCAGGTAACTCTTGGTTCTCATCTTTTATAACTCTTCAAGATTCTTCTTTGAATCTTCTTGTTTATATATCAATTCTTTCTTTAAGAATCTCTAACTTCATTCATATTATTCAATATTTTATTCGAGTTTACTTCGCGGCATTCGCATCTTCTTCTTGTAACGTTTCTAGGACTTAACTCATCTCATGCATTTACCTATATGAAAAGAATCATTTCTTAATCATACGCATCCATAATTCTGTACTCAGTACACATCGAGTCTCTAACAGTGTTTAGTACAGCACCTGAGTGGTTTCCCACAAACAACCAACAAACTAGTTCCCGTTTCGTCTGCACTGTCTTTCACACTGAGTTAGATCGGTTGCTAGTTTGTATCAACCTCCGCTCTCTGAAGGAATTGTTTAGCTCAGATACCATATATCAACCATTAAAAAATATGATTGCACCATAATTATACTTAACTTATTATTCTCGTATTATATCGCTTACTCTATTCGAGTTCATTCCTCGTCATCCCTATTGTCTTTTCAACAGTTATAGCCTAAGGTACTCCTACCTAAGGTGTATAACCTATCAGCTCTGATACCAACTGTAACGCTCCCAAAATCGGGACCAATTCTATTCCCGACTTTGGTCGTTAACAAATAATCGCGTTCTAATTTTACATCATTAAGCAATGATATAATAAATACAAATGCGGATAAATTTAATTTTTGTATAACTTTCTTTCATATTCTGAATTTGCATTACAATCAATACCCATATAGATATTAAAACTCAGTTGTTTAAATCGTTTATCAATTCCAGAATTCGCAACCTTTAGAATTCATCATCACTTATCATTTTCATATATTTTATGTTTTGCCTCAGACGACAATTATGAATAAAAAATTCAACTAAAAGAATCAATATATATTTTCTTTTCCACGCGCCTCAAATCTGTATTGTCATGACTCATTTGATAGTTCATCCTTAAATCTGCAAATAAAATTATTTGCAAGGTTGAGCACAAACGGCTCAGCAAGTCTAACGGATAGCACGTATCACATGACTTGCATTTTATACATGATTTACAATTACTATATTTTGAATACTAAAACATGATTTCTACTCTTCATGCATCACAATTAGATCATGTATCATGATTCACTATGCTTAATATTGCATATTATATTAATCGTACTTCACACTTCATCATATTTAACCTTGCTTGCATTTCATTACTAATATAATAATCATTTCTTTCAAATAGCATATATCACATATCAATTGAGTTTTCGTAACTCAATTCAATCCGGTCATACTTTGACCTTGGTAAGAATAGATTGCCATGTAGCACAAAGGCACATAAATGTTAATGAATTTACACATAACAATTAAGTCTGAAAAACTTGCCTTCATGATGCACAATTATTGATTCTATGCGATTATGCAAACTCGAAGCGGTATGATCCCGTAAAGTACCTTATAATAGCTTGATTTTGATATGGTTTTGGCTTTAGAAATCAGTTTGTGCACTCTTCCTTTACTGTTGTTGCTCGAAACTTCCTCTCAAACCAATTTACAAATTCAATTCTTGGTTCTCTCTCTCTCTCTCTGCATCAGCCGAAACTAAGGAGACTTAAAAATAGTAGAGTGAATTTTGGGCAATTTAGAGAGACATGAAATTGGTTTGGAACAGATGGAGTTATCTGTGCTTGGTAATTTAATTTAGAGAATAGTAGAATTGAGATGGGACGTATGGATTAAAATGACTGAGGAAGCAGGGTATTTACTTCTTAGCTTTCCTTCCCAGTTAATGGTCATGCTTAGTCATACCCTTATTAACTAAAAACTGCCACCTCCTACTTTGTTTATTGACTCAGCATAATGCACTATAATCTCCAGCTTACTTTACTTAATCAACTTAGCACATACATAATTTGTGCAATACTTCCAATATTTTCATATACATTAATATATGTATTATTATTACATATATTTTAATTATAATGAATTAATTATTTAAATGGCTTATTTAGGCTTTATAATTTAATTTTCTCATTTCGTCTCATAAATTGTTTCTAAACAATTTATTTACAAACATCTTCATTAATCAAATAATAAATTTAATACATTAAATAAAATAACACATTTAATGCAACGAATCATGTAATTATATTAAAATAATTAATATTAAATTAATTATTTTAATTTACTTATTTAACGTAACGGAACAATAAGTAATGTTCAATTAATTATTTCAACTCACTTATTTAATATATACAACTAATTTTGTATAATTAAATATAATCATTTCCTTCCTTCCATATAAACGAATTTAATTAACATGCATTTGGCATAATATTAAATATTATACTATTGTTCATGTTACAATTAATATTATAACATAAATATAACTATCATATTTAATTAAATAAATTTCATTAATATCAAATTACTTAAAATAAACATTTTAACCCACTAATTTTCAATTAGTGAATTAACTTACTTATTTCATTTTGTAGCTAATTTAAGCTAACTTATTTAATAGTTTAAATTAACTATTAAATATGATTTTATTACAGATATATATATATATATATATATATATATGTGTGTGTATATATATATATATATATATATATATATATATATATATATATATTTCACACTTGTGTATACATATTAAATCCATCACATAAATCACACAATACAAATTACATTACGTAATACACTATATTATATATAATTTACTTTTCGCATTATAACTGCACATAATCCAATTATTACTCAAAATTAGATAATTATACATTTATAACATGTATAAAAATTATCCCCTAATTATGGAATTACTTCGTAATTTAACACTTTTTGTGTAACGAACATTACGTTAATAATAACGCATTTAATTTATACAATTTATATTGTACAATTAAATTCAATTTCATTGTTCCTTTTAAAAATTGTCTTCCAAACAATTTATTCATATATTAGGTATATTTATTTAATATACTTAACCATTATTCAATATTAATTTAATTCATTGGCTTGGTACCAATATACATATTAAATATATTTATTCTCTCCATCACATTATAAGAATTTTATTTACAAAATTCTTATTTAATTTTCATTAAAATAATTTCTACAAATTCGGGTTGTCACAATACCAATAAAAATGTGTAAAACATCTGTTGGTAGGTCCTGCTTCACATTTTTTCTCTTTTTTTATATTATTTTTGCACAAGTTTTTGCATACAATTTGTGTCCATAACATTGCTCTTTATTGGTATACGATACATGGATCTTGCTATTGATGCATAACTTTTTGCGTGTAAGTACACATAATATTATTCAAAACATATAACCTACCTTCAATATATACCGTTCTTTTTTTATTTATTTTGCTTTGTTCTTTTGTTTTCACATTTTGTTAATACTTATAGTTTACAAAATTACCTTTCAATTTTAGGTTTCTACATAACTTACCTCAAAATTGTTGAGTTTGTGGAGTCCAAACCCATAAGATTATCCTAATTACAACTGAGAATATTTTAATTTGATAATATAATTTTATCGTGTGGAGCTTATCGTATCCGATGGAGTAATAATTTCCTAAAGTTATTAGGAATTGGTTTAATAAGGCAAGAGCATGCATTGTCTTGGTAAGTCTTGTACAACACATGAGCATGGGATGCTCGATAATTCCGAATCCAATTTGGAAGCCAGGATACGATATATGGCATTATGGTTTTCAAAAGTAAATTAAGATTATGGAGTATATATCATATATATATATATATATATATATATATATGTGTGTGTGTGTGTGGTATATGTGGCATGATTACAAGAGAGATAAAAAAAAAGTTAGTGAGTGCAGAACGGAACAACAGTATTATGTTTCGATAGAAGAAAAATGCAGGAAAACTGAGGTTTTTGTGAAGGTTTTCATCATCTATTCAGATCAATTAATTGTTTGAAGACTTTAATTAATTCAGAGGTTCTAGGTGGTGAGGTAATTTGAGTTTTCACTCAAATTAAGATATTCTTGTATTATCTCAATTTCGTGATATTTTAAGTTTTTAGTTATAAAACTTGGAAGGACTATTTGTACTCACAGTTGATTATAGTGGAATTATTTAGAACTCGGTCCGTGATCTTTACCTCTTAGTTTTAGAGGGTTTTCTATAAACTGGTCTAGTTAGAGGAGTTTTTTCAACAAAGTGGTATCAACAGCAAGGTTCTTTGCGCATTTGTTTTTTAATAAATTAAATGGAGGAATCAAGCGGCGCCATGATTAAATTGACCTCATCTAATGTTTTGATCTGGAAGCCTAGAATGGAAGACATCCTTTACTGTAAGAATTTGTATGACCCATTGGAGCTTAAGGGGAAAAAGCCCGCGAACAAGTCTGAGACTGATTGAAAAACGATGAACAGGAAGACGATCGGTTACATCCGACAATAGATCGATCATAGTGTATTCCAACATGTTTCGTAAGAAACAGATGCTTATACACTTTGGACTACATTAGAGTCTATGTACGAGAAGAAGAATGCATAGAATAAGACCTTTGTGATTCGAAAGATCGTGAACCTGAAGTACAAAGATGGTAGTAGTGTATCCGAG
Organism: Aralia elata; assembly: GCA_034770075.1. NCBI lineage: Eukaryota > Viridiplantae > Streptophyta > Magnoliopsida > Apiales > Araliaceae > Aralia > Aralia elata. Next base: position 83,324,681 of record CM068388.1, read on the forward strand.
CATATGAGTGAGTTCTAGAGTTTGGTGAACCAGTGTTCTATCTTGAAATTGAATCGTGAGGACGAGATTCAGGCGTTGTTACTTCTCAGTTCGTTGCCAAACAGTTGAGAAACTTCAGTTGTGTCACTAAACAATTTAGCTCCGAAAGGAAAAATAACCATGCAAATGGTTAAATAACAACATACACAATAAGGAAACAAGGCGAAAGGAGCAGAGTTTAAATTTGAGACACATGCACTTGTGGCAGAGAATAGGGGTAAAAGTAATTTCAGGAGATTTCACAAGGGAAACTTGAATCGCAGCAAAAATAAAAATTTCAAAAATCATAGGAGCAAGTCAAAGACGAGAAAATACGTTACATACAGGTGCTACCATTGTAACAAAGAGGTTCACTTTAAAAGAAATTACAAGATATGGTTAGACAAGTAGAAAAGTGGTAAGCAAAGGAAGGTTGAGGAGAAGAATATTGGAGCTACAGTTACCGAAGATGTTGTGCTTCTTTCGTTCAGGGAAGAAGAATGCTTACATATTGTTTATCAGAAAATTGATTGGGTTATTGATACAAGTGCTTCGTATATGCTACTCCCAGGAGAGAATTCTTCACAACGTACAAAGTTAAAGACTTTGGGTTTGTGAGGATGGGTAACACTAATTAGTCCAAGATTGTTGGAATAAGTGATGTTTGCATAGAAACAGATGTAGGTTGCGTTATTACTTTGAGGGATGTTAGACATGTCCCATACTTACACCTTAACTTGATTTCTAGTGTGACCTTGGACATGGAAGGCTATGAAAATCACTTCGGTAGCGGAAAATGGAAGCTTACCAAGGGTTTGATAGTATTTACTAGAGGTACTGCTTGTTGCTCGTTATACAAAACTCATATAAAGGTGTGTTCTAGCGAGTTGAATGCAGTTGAAGATGAATCTTCACCGAATTTGTGGCATAAAAGGCTTGGGCACATGAGTGAAAAAGAGTTGCATATGGTAGCTAAGAGGTCCCTCATTCCTGTTGCTAAAGGTATTATATTAGACCCTTGTGATTATTGTTTGTTTGGTAAGCAGAATAGAGTTTCTTTTAGTAGCTTCTCTAAAAGAAAATCTAAGTTACTTGAGAGAGTATATTCTGATGTATGTGGTCCCATTAAGGTTAAGTCCTTAGGTGACAATAGATATTTTGTTACTTTTATTGATGATACTTCACGTAAGGTGTGAGTGTTTTTATTGAAAACAAAAGACAATGTATTCTAGGATTTTTAGAGTTTTCATGCTACGGTTGAAAGGGAGACTGAAAAATTATTAAAGTGTCTTCGCAATGACAACGGAGGGGAATACATATCAAAAATGTTTATAGCATATTATGATAAACACGGTATTTGACATGAGTAGACAATTCTTGACACCCCACAGCATAATGGTGTGGCTAAAAGAATGAATCGCACTATTATTGAGCGAGTACAATGGTTGTTGAGAATGGTTAAGCTGCCTAAGTCATTCTGGAGTGAAGTTGTCCATACTGCTTGTTACCTGATTAACAAATCTCCATCAGCAATGTAGGATTTTCATATTCCAGAGAAGATTTGGAGTGGTAAGGATGTGTGCTATTCTTATTTGAGGGTATTTAGATGCAAGCCTTTTGCAAATATCCCTAAGGAACAAAGATCAAAACTTGATGATAAATCTACTCCATGTGTATTTTTTTGCTATGGAGATATAGAGCTTGGGTACCGGTTATGGGATTTAGTTCAGAGAAAATTATTCAGAAGCAAAGATGTGGTGTTTCATAAGCACTAGAATAATGAGGATTTTGATAATGCTATTATGTTACTCAACTCAGAGATAATAGAGTTCCAGACCTCAACGGAGTTCCTTCTCCATTACAAAATGTCACAGTTGGAGAAGGAGGTCAGAATGAAGATATGACTAATATATAGATTTGCACGATGGTGATGGTTCAGATGCAGAGAATGTTGAGCAAGGGGAGCAACCCCCTCATCTTGATATTTTAGAACCTCAGCTAAGAAAATCTACAAGAGAACGTGTGCCATCAGTTAGGTATCTTTCATCTAAATATCTTTTAGTTGCTGAGGAGGGGGAGCCAGAGAATTTTCAAGAAGTCATGACTCATAAGGAGAAAAGTAATTGGCAGAGATATATGCGGGATGAGATGGATTCTTTGCACAAGAATCACATTTATGAGTTGACTACACTTTCGAAAGGTAGAAAAGCATTGAAGAATAAATGAGTATTCAAGCTGAAAAAGGATGGTGAAAAACTAGTGAATTACAAGGCTCGGTTGGTCATCAAGGATTTTGCTCAAAAGTAAGGTATTGACTTCAATAAGATTTTTTCTCCGATTGTGCAGATGACTTCTATTTGAGCGGTGTTGAGATTAGTAGCTAGTATGGATCTTGAGCTTGAGCAGCAGATGTGAAAACTGCATTCCTTCATGATGATTTGAAGGAGGAAATCTACATAAAACAACTAAAAGGATTTGAAGTTAAAGGAAAAGAACACATGGTTTGCAGGTTGAAGAAAAGTTTGTACGACCTGAGATAAGCTCCAAGGCAGTGGTATATGAAATTTGATTTATTCATGATGGATCGAGGTTATAGTAGAACAGTTACAGATGATTGTGTGTATGTTAAAAATTCCAGGATGGTAACTTCGTTATTTTGTTGCTATATGTAGATTACATGTTGATAGTCAGGCAAGATGCTAACATGATTCGCAAGCTCAATGGTGAGTTGTTTAAGTCCTTTGATATGAAGGATTTAGGCTTGACTAAACAAATTTTGGGCATGAAGATTGTTCGTCACAAGAAAGCCAAGAGTTTGTGGTTGTCACAAGAGAAGTATGTTAAACGAGTGCTTGCAAGAGGTTCAACATGTGTGATGCTAAGCCAATTAGCACACCACTAGCCATTCATATTAAGTTGACAAAGTAAATATATCCTTTTACTAAAGTATGGAGAGATGATGTGACACTCCCAAAATAGATCCACACAGCCCATTTTGAGTCGCCAAAATTGTGACAACCCAAAAAAATTTATAAGATTTATTAATAAAATCTTGAATGATTAAGTAAAGGTTAAGATACAAGACCTGAAGTTCGAAAAGTGAGATTGTACTGTATAAGTGAATATGAGCTATGCAATATGTGCTTTTGGTGTATAGTAAATATATTAGTATTATATATTTATTATATGTAAGCAATTGTAGGGACAATTTATTTAAAGGAAATAATATGGCTAAGATTAAAATAAGTAAGTTAAAATAATTTATAATATTAAATTATTTTAATGTGATAAATTTGTGGCATTAAATATATTGAATGTATAACCACCATTTTATTGAAAAAATCATATATTACATTATTGGGTGTGATGTATAAATGTTTTTTTTTGGTAGTGAATACATTATTATATTTACTACAGTTAAATTGCTAAAACAATTTAGAGAAAGGAAAAGAAAATAATTTGAATTTCCCGATAAATATTTATAATAAGAAATTAGAAAATAAATGGGCATGTGATACTGCATATGTGTGTATGTGCAGTGTAATGGATATTTATGAGGTAATAAATATGTGTATATATATTTATTACATGTGAATAAATTGTTAAGATACAATTTATGTTATGAAGGGATTAACGTGAATAATATGAGAGAATAAAAATGTTTAGTATAACATTTGGTTACGTAATAATAAATATATATTATGTTTATATATTTACTATATAATGAAAAGAAATGGATTTGAACAAGTTGTTATGTAATAATAAATATATATTATGCTTATATATTTAGTATGCGATAAGAAGAGATTGTGGCGACTGATCAATGGGTTTTTGTAATAATAAATATATATGTTGGTTATATATTTATTATATATTAAGAAGGGAATAATGTGTTTGTATGATAATAAATGTATAATAGGTTTATATATTTATTATTTGAGAAGAAAAGTTTAATGTGAACAAAATGCTTGTGTTAGTAAATATATAATATATTTATATATTTACTGTGTGATGAGTTGGAATTGATTTAATCAATTTATTGACTGAATTGAATGGGAGGTTTATGTATATAATATTTATATATACTTTACCCAAGAGTATTAAAATAAATTCTTATATGAATTATTTTAATAAAGGAAGGATATTATATTTATTATAATATTTTAAAGTTGTAAATAAATTCATAAATGAATTTATGTTAATGACACAAGGATATTATATTTATAATAATATCTTGAGTGAATAAATAATTAAATGTACATGAGAAATTTTGTGTAGCATATTTATTTTGAATTATAAAATAAATGTGTAATTTAAGTATGTTATGTTATGTTTTATATAATTTATATATTAAATATGGGTTATATAAATTATATGATTTCATGAGGGTAAAATAGTTTAAGGATATTTATGTAGTAACTTATTTGATTAAATTAAGTTACTAAGATTGGGTAATTAAATTACTTAGCAAAAGAATTAAAGGAATAGTTGAATTAATTATTTAAAGTCCAAAACAAGTGGACTAGAAATCCTAATTAAATATATAGGGTTATGTAAACTAAATGTATTGGACTATGATATTTATATGCCCAAGCAATTATTCAGAAAGCCCAAATGAATTAATTGGATAGCCCAAGCATGACCCAACTTGGGAAGGACTTTTTTGTCATTTGCTTAAGCTAATTTAGCAATTAAAAGAAAAATAAAAAATTGGGGGATTACAAGGGGGGATGTCCGGATCTCCAAGGGGAGATTTGGCATGTGGTTTATTTGATTTTCCAAGGTGACTCACCACCCTACATTGCCTAGCCTTTGAGATTTTATTTGATTTGTTAGATTTTGCTAAGATTTCAAGCAACAAGAGAGAGAAGATAGGAGATTATGGGGAGATATTGTATATATGTATATATTGTAAGTATACATATTATAGTTCTATAAATACCTCCCTATTCATTCCACATTAAACTTTTACTTCATTCCCAAAAGCTAAGAAAATAAAATAGGAAGGGAGAGAATATATTAGAGAGAAAGGGTGAGGGGCTGCTGCTGCTGTGGGAATGAGAGAGGAGGAAGAGAAGATTTTCATTGTCATCTAGGATCATCAAGGAGAAGAAGAAACCATAAGAATAAGGTATAAAAATCAAACCATAATAAGTTAGTTTATGTAATTTATTTTGGTTGGTTGTGATGAAATAATGAAGTTATGTTTCTTGAACTCTAAAACCCTTGATCTACATGTTTTAGAGTGTATCATGCTTAGATCTAACTATTTTTGGTGTTGAGAAAACTTGATCAAAGGAAGAAAAGCAAAACAGTTTTAAAACTTAGAAAAGCTAGAAAGTTGCTGCCCTAAACAGAAATTTCGAGATTAGCTAAAATACTCTAAAAATTCTGGGCTTTTGTTATGTTGTAGTACACTGAATAATCTTTCCATAGACTCCGAAACGGACTAAATCCAACTTCGACGGAAAGAGTTATGCCATTTTAAAGTAACCGACTCAAAACTGGGAAACCAATACGGTGCAGTCCACTTGAACGGAATTTCTGGACTGATGTGTTCGGAATCTGGAAAACTATCAGTAGGGAAGAGTTGTAGTCCCGGAAGTTAGCTTCGCGTGGGCTCAAGAATCGCCTAAAAAAGTTTTAAAACGAAAAAGTTATGACTGTTTTAGCGAGAGAGGGTATAGCTGCAAAAAAGATAAAAAGCGTTATGAACGTACACTTTTGGCTAATTATTTGGACTGCTTAATGAACCCGACATGAGGGTTTCATATTTTATAAAAATAGTCTCATATGATACGAAAAACATATCAGAAATTCGTTGTAATACGATTAATGATTTGAGAATTAAAAATGAACGAAAGAGCATGTCAAAACTAAAAATGTAAAGAAAAGTTAGAAATAATAGAAATTACAAGTAAAGTGAAATAAGTGAATAATTATTATTTAATAATGATTAAAAAGTGTTTAAGTGATATTAAGTAATAATGATGTAATTACTTAATTTCATTAATATTAAATTAATTATTTATTATTTAATTAATATTAAATTTTAAATAAGTGCAAATGTTAATTAATTTTTTTTGGAGAATGAATTATTATATATTTATAAATTGAATTTTTTATTTATTTTTCAATGATCAATAAATAATTATTTATTATTTAATTAATATTGAATAATAAATAAGTTCAAATGTTAATTAACTATTCTTTAATAGTAAGGAATAGTTAAAGACTAATGAAGTAAATAAATAAATTTTTATTTGAGGATAAGAAGTTAATTAATTATTATATTAAATAATAATTTAAGACAAATGAGATTAATAATTTTATTATTTAATTAACTTTAAATAATAAGCAGATGTAATTAGTTATTATTAATAATAACTAAGGATAATTAATTAGTTACTATTTAACTATTATTAAATAGTAATTAAATGAAGATAGAATTAGTAACATAAAGTGAAATTTAAATAACACATTAATTACACAATTATAATAAATTGTTTAAAGGTTTAATAAGTGTTTAACACTTAAGGAAAATAGTATTGCTTAATTAAATTATTAACCTAAGGTCTATTAAATATCTATTGGACTTAATGATAATATAAGAAATGAAAAGTGTTATGTGATTTATTGATTGCTATTTAAATAGTATATGATAGAGTATAAATATTCAATTATACGTAATGCTAATTGATAGACCGACATTATCAATGCTAGGTCGTTCGAAGAGTTTTAATTAAAGCTAGAAAATTGTAGCTCGTCGAACAGGCAAGTTTCTTACCTTAAACTTCTTACATATAGCAAGTTTCCCAATTCAAACTTGAGTTAATATTTTCAAGCATGCTAGTGGTTTAATTATTGTCAATTATACCACATCAATGAAATTTATTGTTAATCGCACTTAGTGCAAGTTGCATATGTTCACCTGGTATGAAAGGCTGATCACCTTGATTACCAAATTTGTTCATGGCCATTGTTGGCCACTCAGTGTTATTGATTCAATTATTCATTTATTGAAATTGATTCTCATTCTTTTACAATGGTTATATATTATTGAAACTTCAGAAAGCTATATTCTTTCCTTCAATCATGATATATCTTTATTGCATTTAAACTTGCTGAGCAAAATAGTTGCTCATCCTTGCTATATCATGATAATATTTCAGATTAAAGCCTGAATGCTCAGAGAAGGACAAAGGCAAAGACAGAGTTAAAGATTAGTTTAACGGTTATCTATTATGATAATTTAAGTAAATGAAGGATGTAAATCTTTTAAGATTATAAATGTATGAATTTAGTTAAGGTCAAAGACCATGGGATATGTTGTAGAATGTATTGTATAAACAATTTATGTTTATATCTTCCGCATTAGTTACAGAATATGAATGTAGATGATGTACCGTAACGTACCAGATCCGAGGTAAAAGGGACCCGGATTTGGGGGCGTCACAGGTTGGTATCAGAGCTGTAGGTTATAAACCTTAGGTAGGGTTACCTTAGGCTATAACCGCAGGGAGGAGAATAAGGAATAAACTCAAATAGAGTTTAAGTGCTAAGAGATGAATTTTGGAAATTCATTATTAAGTAAAGAAAAAGATAAATAAGATTCAAAGAAGAATCTTGAAAAGTTATAAAGATAAGAATCTGGAGTTACCTGACTCTGGTAATAAAATAAAAAAGTGATAATAAATAGACAAAGTCTATAAGATGGAAAGCGTAAATAAAATCATAATATATGATTAAAGTGAAAGATAAGAAGATCGTAAAACAAAACGATCCTAAGATAGAAAAGAATCGTAATATAACACGTTTATAAGAAAAGATCACAACGTGATCTGATTAAGACATGGAATGATAGATGATCAATCGACTGATTGAAAATTTTATAGCAAAATTGCTATGTAAAAGTTGTACTATGAAATTGTACTATGTAAACTCATGAAAGAGTAATTAATGTTGAGATACGGATTAAAGGAAATTCGTATTAAGTAAAGGGAAAGTTAGAATTATGTGGGATTTCAATGGAGGACTCATGTTAGTGGCTGAGTTGTACAATTCCTTGTATGGGCGGGGAATTTGTGCTTGGTTTGACAACCACTTAGCTTCCTATATTGACAATTCATTGCAATGTGGGTATCGCGCTATCACTATACGTATGACGAGAAGGTGATTCTTTTCTCATATTTATAATTGATAGTTAGAGAATATTAAGATTAGGTGCGAGTTCTTTAAACTCATACTTATGGTAAGTTCGTGACTCATAATCGTATGGTGGAACCCCTCAGCGAATGGACGATTTTGGTCTGACTAGAATAAGTTCCTAAACCCATATGATTATGGTAAGTTCCTGAACTCATAACGTGTGGTATGTTCGATGAACTATATTAGGGAATAGAAAAGTTGTGCATGAAGAATTGAGGATTTTTAGTATAGTAAGCTTTAAGGATGATAGAAATAGATAGGATTATTAAGCAATGGATCATTGGAGAAATTGAAGTTGGTGGTGGAGGCATAGGTATTCCAAATCTTCTAGATATGCTAGATTTCGAAATTTTTGACATCAAGCTAAATTCGCACTACTGTGCCTTTAAAAAAAATGAATTTTTGTTATCCTCCACACATAGTGACGAGTGTGTAGAAGTGGACTTCGAACCATTAACACATCGTTACCTGTTGCGGCATGATAATACCAAAAATGATTTTTCAATGGTTTTAAACTGTTTAAAGAAGAGTCTACGCTATTTGTTTCGGCTAGACAAAAAATGATTTAAAATATCAAAATATATTTTTAAATAGTCATCAATGCATCATGGAACCTGGTGTAGAATGACAGATGATGGAGTCATCAATGCAGATTAACATAGTGTTGGATGTGATCTAAGGATCGTCAGCCCACTATGGTATGATGTAGTATGACAAAGTCACAAAATGACGGAATCTTCAAATGGGCTGTATATACAGTACGGTATCAGGACGTCATAAAATAATTTTCAGAATTTTGAACCAGTTAAAGAAAAAGCAATGCCAAATAAAGTGGCTAGACAAATATTTCGATTGATGTTCGAATTATTGGTATACGTCTAAGCTATTTGATTCAGCTAGACAAATGTTTATAAAAATTCAAGTGTTCTTTGAGAAGTTATGCCAAACCAAATTATTTTGGTGCGGAATCTTATGTTAAGTCTGAGGTGAACAACCCTAAAAAGGGGATTTCTCGGATTGGTTAACATGGTTCAATCCAGGAAAAGCAGTAAGGGTTGTTTAACGTGATTCAACCCCGAAAAGTCGCTGTGCACAACGCAATAGTATGACAGGCTGATCACCTGGCGTACAAATTTTTGTCTGCAAAAACTGGTAGAAATACTTGAGAACTCAGGACAAGTTCATGGTCTTTATGACCCCTCAGACCGATATGAAAAGTTTTCTTGAATTAACTTTTCACATTATTTATACTGCTTCACAGTTATTGAATAATTGTGAAGACTCCTGAATGATTGGAAAATGTAAACTCCTAGAGAGTAGCTATTGTAGAATGAGATAATAGAAGAGAAATCTTGAGAGGAGGAAAGAGGATTGTTTGCAAGACATTAAGGTGAAAGTGTAAAGGTTAAGTTGAAAACCTAGTTTTGATCAATAGAATGAGCAGAGAAATAAGTACGTTATAATTTCGAGGACGAAATTCTTAGAAGATGGGGTGAATGTGACAACCCAAAAAAATTTATAAGATTTATTAATAAAATCTTGAATGATTAAGTAAAGGTTAAGATACAAGACCTGAAGTTCGAAAAGTGAGATTGTACTGTATAAGTGAATATGAGCTATGCAATATGTGCTTTTGGTGTATAGTAAATATATTAGTATTATATATTTATTATATGTAAGCAATTGTAGGGACAATTTATTTAAAGGAAATAATATGGCTAAGATTAAAATAAGTAAGTTAAAATAATTTATAATATTAAATTATTTTGATGTGATAAATTGGTGGCATTAAATATACTGAATGTATAACCACCATTTTATTGAAGAAATCATGTATTACATTATTGGGTGTGATGTATAAATGTTTTTTTTGGTAGTGAATACATTATTATATTTACTACAGTTAAATTGCTAAAACAATTTAGAGAAAGGAAAAGAAAATAATTTGAATTTCCCGATAAATATTTATAATAAGAAATTAGAAAATAAATGGGCATGTGATACTGCATATGTGTGTATGTGCAGTGTAATGGATATTTATGAGGTAATAAATATGTGTATATATATTTATTACATGTGAATAAATTGTTAAGATACAATTTATGTTATGAAGGGATTAACGTGAATAATATGAGAGAATAAAAATGTTTAGTATAACATTTGGTTACGTAATAATAAATATATATTATGTTTATATATTTACTATATAATGAAAAGAAATGGATTTGAACAAGTTGTTATGTAATAATAAATATATATTATGCTTATATATTTAGTATGCGAGAAGAAAAGTTTAATGTGAACAAAATGCTTGTGTTAGTAAATATATAATATATTTATATATTTACTATGTGATGAGTTGGAATTGATTTAATCAATTTATTAACTGAATTGAATGGGAGGTTTAGGTATATAATATTTATATATACTTTACCCAAGAGTATTAAAATAAATTCTTATATGAATTATTTTAATAAAGGAAGGATATTATATTTATTATAATATTTTAAAGTTGTAAATAAATTCTTAAATGAATTTATGTTAATGACACAAGGATATTATATTTATAATAATATCTTGAGTGAATAAATAATTAAATGTACATGAGAAATTTTGTGTAGCATATTTATTTTGAATTATAAAATAAATGTGTAATTTAAGTATGTTATGTTATGTTTTATATAATTTATATATTAAATATGGGTTATATAAATTATATGATTTCATGAGGGTAAAATAGTTTAAGGATATTTATGTAGTAACTTATTTGATTAAATTAAGTTACTAAGATTGGGTAATTAAATTACTTAGCAAAAGAATTAAAGGAATAGTTAAATTAATTATTTAAAGTCCAAAACAAGTGGACTAGAAATCCTAATTAAATATATAGGGTTATGTAAACTAAATGTATTGGGCTATGATATTTATATGCCCAAGCAATTATTCAGAAAGCCCAAATGAATTAATTGGATAGCCCAAGCATGATCCAACTTGGGAAGGACTTTTTTGTCATTTGCTTAAGCTAATTTAGCAATTAAAAGAAAAATAAAAAATTGGGGGATTACAAGGGGGGATGTCCGGATCTCCAAGGGGAGATTTGGCATGTGGTTTATTTGATTTTCCAAGGTGACTCACCACCCTACATTGCCTAGCCTTTGAGATTTTATTTGATTTGTTAGATTTTGCTAAGATTTCAAGCAACAAGAGAGAGAAGATAGGAGATTATGGGGGAGATATTGTATATATGTATATATTGTAAGTATACATATTATAGTTCTATAAATACCTCCCTATTCATTCCACATTAAACTTTTACTTCATTCCCAAAAGCTAAGAAAATAAAATAGGAAGGGAGAGAATATATTAGAGAGAAAGGGTGAGGGGCTGCTGCTGCTGTGGGAATGAGAGAGGAGGAAGAGAAGATTTTCATTGCCATCTAGGATCATCAAGGAGAAGAAGAAACCATAAGAATAAGGTATAAAAATCAAACCATAATAAGTTAGTTTATGTAATTTATTTTGGTTGGTTGTGATGAAATAATGAAGTTATGTTTCTTGAACTCTAAAACCCTTGATCTACATGTTTTAGAGTGTATCATGTTTAGATCTAACTATTTTTGGTGTTGAGAAAACTTGATCAAAGGAAGAAAAACAAAACAGTTTTAAAACTTAGAAAAGCTAGAAAGTTGCTGCCCTAAACAGAAATTTCGAGATTAGCTAAAATACTCTAAAAATTCTGGGCTTTTGTTATGTTGTAGTACACTGAATAATCTTTCCATAGACTCCGAAACGGACTAAATCCAACTTCGACGGAAAGAGTTATGCCATTTTAAAGTAACCGACTCAAAACTGGGAAACCAATACAGTGCAGTCCACTTGAACGGAATTTCTGGACTGATGTGTTCGGAATCTGGAAAACTATCAGTAGGGAAGAGTTGTAGTCCCGGAAGTTAGCTTCGCGTGGGCTCAAGAATCTCCTAAAAAAGTTTTAAAACGAAAAAGTTATGACTGTTTTAGCGAGAGAGGGTATAGCTGCAAAAAAGATAAAAAGCGTTATGAACGTACACTTTTGGCTAATTATTTGGACTGCTTAATGAACCCGACATGAGGGTTTCATATTTTATAAAAATAGTCTCATATGATACGAAAAACATATCAGAAATTCGTTGTAATACGATTAATGATTTGAGAATTAAAAATGAACGAAAGAGCATGTCAAAACTAAAAATGTAAAGAAAAGTTAGAAATAATAGAAATTACAAGTAAAGTGAAATAAGTGAATAATTATTATTTAATAATGATTAAAAAGTGTTTAATTGATATTAAGTAATAATGATGTAATTACTTAATTTCATTAATATTAAATTAATTATTTTATTATTTAATTAATATTAAATTTTAAATAAGTGCAAATGTTAATTAATTATTTTTGGAGAAAGAATAATTAAAGATTTATAAAGTGAATTATTTATTTATTTTTCAATGATAAATAAATAATTATTTATTATTTAATTAATATTGAATAATAAATAAGTTCAAATGTTAATTAACTATTCTTTAATAGTAAGGAATAGTTAAAGACTAATGAAGTAAATAAATAAATTTTTATTTGAGGATAAGAAGTTAATTAATTATTATATTAAATAATAATTTAAGACAAATGAGATTAATAATTTTATTATTTAATTAACTTTAAATAATAAGCAGATGTAATTAGTTATTATTAATAATAACTAAGGATAATTAATTAGTTACTATTTAACTATTATTAAATAGTAATTAAATGAAGATAGAATTAGTAACATAAAGTGAAATTTAAATAACACATTAATTACACAATTATAATAAATTGTTTAAAGGTTTAATAAGTGTTTAACACTTAAGGAAAATAGTATTGCTTAATTAAATTATTAACCTAAGGTCTATTAAATATCTATTGGACTTAATGATAATATAAGAAATGAAAAGTGTTATGTGATTTATTGATTGCTATTTAAATAGTATATGATAGAGTATAAATATTCAATTATACGCAATGCTAATTGATAGACCGACATTATCAATGCTAGGTCGTTCGAAGAGTTTTAATTAAAGCTAGAAAATTGTAGCTCGTCGAACAGGCAAGTTTCTTACCTTAAACTTCTTACATATAGCAAGTTTCCCAATTCAAACTTGAGTTAATATTTTCAAGCATGCTAATGGTTTAATTATTGTCAATTATACCACATCAATGAAATTTATTGTTAATCGCACTTAGTGCAAGTTGCATATGTTCACCTGGTATGAAAGGCTGATCACCTTGATTACCAAATTTGTTCATGGCCATTGTTGGCCACGCAGTGTTATTGATTTAATTATTCATTTATTGAAATTGATTCTCATTCTTTGACAATGGTTATATATTGTTGAAACTTCAGAAAGCTATATTTTTTCCTTCAATCATGATATATCTTTATTGCATTTAAACTTGCTGAGCAAAATAGTTGCTCATCCTTGCTATATCATGATAATATTTCAGATTAAAGCCTGAATGATCAGAGAAGGACAAAGGCAAAGACAGAGTTGAAGATTAGTTTAACGGTTATCTATTATGATAATTTAAGTAAATGAAGGATGCAAATCTTTTAAGATTATAAATGTATGAATTTAGTTAAGGTTAAAGACCATGGGATATGTTGTAGAATGTATTGTATAAACAATTTATGTTTATATCTCCGCATTAGTTACAAAATATGAATGTAGATGATGTACCGTAACGTACCAGATCCGAGGTAAAAGGGACCCGGATTTGGGGGCGTCACAAAAATATATACTATAAAATCCAAATACAAATTTTCCTATTTACAACTATTATGCTGTTGTGCAAAATACGATAACATACATACTGTGACTTTTAATACAAATATAACTTAAGTTCTCAATACAATTATTGTTACCCTATTTTATAACGTATTGAGATACTTCTACAGTCTCGAACCATCACTCCATTCTCTGGCTAGTCCCAGCTACACTCTCAATTTCTGAGAAGAACAATGGAACAAAACTAAAAAGGGTGAGCTAAATTGGGCCAGTAAAGAATATCATAACTAAGATAATGAAGAATAAATTATCTTTAGCTTTCAACAATAATAAATCAGAGATTTAATTTGAATAAATTTTCAACGATAACTGTAGCGGAACAAATAATTCATTAGAAGAGTCAAATAGAACATAATGTCTACTATCTTCTCCTATTTGAAAATTTCACTATCATTATTTTATCCATGTAACACCAATCAACGGTTCCTGTTTATGATTATCCAATAGTTTATCTTTGAACTATGGGCCCAAGATATTCATTTGTAACACCAATGGTCATGATCATGCTAAACATCAGTCCATCTTTGCACTATGGGCCAAATAAAATTTTCACCATAAACCTTTGTCTGTAATACCAAAGGTCATGATTATACCAATACACAGTTCTTGGTCATAATCATGCCCATCACCAGTTCATCTTTGCACTATGGGCCAAAAAGAACTTTTCACCACAATTTAAGTCTGAAGATTATGACAATGATCATAATAAGGATAAGTAGAAATAATAAGATCAAGAATAAATATTATAGATTTGTAATTTAATTTATCTAGAGTCCAAAAATGTCTAAATTATCAACATGATATCTAAAATTCGATTAGAGTTCAAGAATAGAATAAATAAGGTTCACAATTTAATTATAATGTGTAAAACGCAATAGAAAGATTCAGGTGAAAAGATAGTAGACGAAGCACAAACTATTAAGGATATTCTACTAATTTCAGGAATTTTCACCATTTAATGATAAAGAGATAGGAACGAATAATAACCTCTTACCATAATATGGAGTATGAAAGGAAATGATTACCCTCTACAGATATAAAAGAAATGATAACTTTATACGAGTATGAAAGAATATGACATCCCTTGCGAGTATGAAATAAAATGATATCTCTTACCTTAATAAGAGACTAGATAAAGGAAAAGGGTTATTTAATAGCGCGTCGTGTATATGAAAGGCCCACTCTTTCTTGGGAACGATCTCGTTGACAGTATTGTGGGTTTATCATATCAATAGTAAATAATTATTGATGGATTAAAAGAGCGTTGATTAATTATGTGATGCGTAGCATAAACATTAGTAAGAAGTTACCGACACTCGAAGGAAAAAAAGGTGATATGTGGCGTTTTGTAAGTTTGGCTTATCCGTTGGACCTACAATTTTATTTCTCCCGTGAATTTTATTTCTTCCGTGAGACCACAACTTTATTTAATTTCTTCTATAGGACCCTTTCGTGGGACCCACAGGTCATCCTATAGTCACTTGCCTCTTCGCATTGCCAAGAGTCACTTTCGCAAATAGTAGTTGCCTCTTCAATTACCAAGAGTTAAGCCAGTTGTCTCTTTACATTACCAAGAGTCAAGTCAGTTGTCTCTTCACATTACCAAGAGTCAAGCCAACTGTCTTTTCACATTACCAAGAGTGAAGCCACTTACCTCTTCACATTGCCAAGAGCCAAGCCACTTGCCTCTTCATATTGCCAAGAGCTAAGCCACTTGCCTCTTCACATTACCAGGGCTAAGCTAAAGTTCGTCAATAAATAGAAGCAAGTATTCTTCATATATTTACTGGCAACTGATAAGAGAAAGCTATAGAGTGAGAGAGAAGGAAGAGGAATATTCGAGAAGTAAATACACACCAACAATACAAAGTTCTGCTACTACACTATTGCAGTATCTAGTATCTTATTAAGGTAAGGGATATCATTTTATTTCATACTCGTAAGGGATGTCATATTCTTTCATACTCGTATAAAGTTATCATTTCTTTCATATCCGTAGAGGATAATCCTTTCCTTTCATACTTCATATTATGGTAAGAGGTTATTATTCGTTTCTATCTCTTTATCATTAAATGGTGAAAATTTCTAAAATTAGTAGAATATCCTTAATAGTTTGTGTTTCATCTACTATCTTTTTACCTGAATCTTTCTGTTGCGTTTTACACGTTATAGTTAAATTGTGAACCTTATTTATTCTATTCGTGAACTCTAATCGAATTTTTAGATATCATGTTAACAATTTGGACATTCTTGGACTCTAGTAAATTAAATTACAAATCTCTAATATTTATTCTTGATCTTATTGTTTTTACTTATCCTTATTATCATTGTCATAATCCTCAGACTTAAATTATGGTGAAAAGTTCTCTTTGGCCCGTAGTGCAAAGATGAACTAGTGATGGACATGATTATGACCAGAAACTGTGTATTGGTATAATCATGAACTTTGGTATTACAAACAAAGGCATATGGTAATAGTTCTTTTTGGGCCGTAGTGCAAAGATGGACTGGTGTTTGGCATGATCATGACCATTGGTGTTACAAATGAATATCTTTGGCCCGTAGCATAAAGATAAACTATTGATTTAGATAATCATAAACAGGAACTGTTGATTGGTGTTAAAGGGATAAAATCATGATAATGAATTTTTTCAAATGTGAGAAGATAGTAGACATTATGTTCTATTTGACTCTTCTAATGAATTGTTTCTTCCGCTGCAGTTATTGTTGAAAATTTATTCTCATTAAATCTCTTATTTATTATTGTTGAAGGCCAAAGATAATTTATTCTTCATTATCTTAGTTATGATATTATTTACTGGGTTAATTGAGCTCACCCTTTTCAATTTTATTCCATTGTTCTTCTTAGGAAATGAGAGTGTAACTGGGACTAACCGGGAAATGGAGTGATGGTCCGAGACTGTAGAAGTATCTCAATACATTATAAAATAGTGTAACAATAATTGTATTGAGAACTTAAGTTATATTTGTATTGAAACTCACAATATGTGTGTTATCGTATTTTGCATGACAGTATAATAGCTGTAAATAGGAAAATTTGTATTTGAATTTTGTAGTATGTATTTTGGCGACTCAAAATGGGTTGTATGGACCATAATATGGAGTATGAAAGGAAATGATTACCCTCTATGGATATGAAAGAAATGATAACTTTATACGAGTATGAAAGAATATGACATCCCATACGAGTATGAAACAAAATGATATCCCTTACCTTAATAAGAGACTAGATACTGCAATAGTGTAGTTGCAGAACGTTGTGTTGTTGGTGTGTGCTTGCTTCTTAAATATTCCTTTTCTTTCTCTCTCACTCTATAGCTTTCTCTTATCAGTTGTAAGTAAAATATTAAGAATACTTGCTTCTATTTATAGACGAACTTTAGCTTAACCGTGACAATGTGAGGAGGCAAGTGGCTTGGCTCTTGGCAATGTGAAGAGGCAAGTGGCTTAACTCTTGACAATGTGAAGAGACACGTGGCTTGACTCTTGTTAATGTGAAGAGACAACTGTCTTGACTCTTGGTAATGTGAAGAGACAACTGGCTTGACTCTTAGTAATGTAAAAAGACAACTGGCTTGACTCTTGGTAATGTTGAAGAGGCAACTACACTATTTGTGAAAGTGACTATTGGCAATGTGAAGAGGCAAGTGACTAATGGATGACCTATGGGTCCCACATAAGGGTCCCATAGAAGAAATTAAATAAAGTTGTAGGTCTCACAGAAGAAATAAAATTCAAAGGAGAAATAAAATTGTGGGTCCCACAGATAAGCCAAACTTACAAAACGCCACATATCACCCTTTTTTCCTTCGAGTATAGGCAATTTCTTACTAACAGTTATGCTACACATCGCATAATTAATCAACACTCTTTTAATCCATCAATAATTATTCATTATTGATCTGATAAACCCACAATATACGGCGCGCAATTAAATAACCATTTTCCTTGACAGAACTTCTAGACATTGTCAATAATGCTAATTGGTCTAATAATATCATATTAAATAATACAAGTTACTGTGGTGTGTCAATTATTGAATTAATAATATGAAATACTATGCAGATATTACTATAACAATTATTGAATCAATAATATAAAATACCGTGCAGATGTTACTGTAACAATTATTGAATCAATAATATGAACTATTATGCAATACCGTGTGCTGCTGTGGAATACTGCGTGCTACTGTACTTTTATCACCAGGTATTTTAATCGATAAAAGTATTGTTGACAATTTTTATAAAAATATAAAAACTGTCGTTTTTTGTATCCGACAATTAGTCGTTATGGGGTGCACCAATGATTGGTTATTTCGGCGCCGTCGTGATTTACCAAACATAAAATTCCCTAACAAAAAGAATATTTTTCGAGAAAAAGAACATTCCCCGACATACTGTTTATCTGATAATTTGCATATATCACCCTTAACTATAACATTTTATAAATTAAACACTTTACTATTTAGAATAACAATCATAAAGAAAATAAAATTTTATTTCATAAAAGTCAAGGTCTTACAATCTCCCCTCCTTATGAAATTTCGTCCTCGAAATTGATGTACGTACATGACATCTCGAAGAGGTGAGGATAACTTGCTCTCATTTCAGATTCTAACTCCCAGGTCATTTCCTCTGTATCAAGGTTTCTCTATAAAACTTTAACTTGAGGTATAACCTTTGAGCGTAGAATCTGTTCCTTCTTATCCAAGATCTTGACAAGTACCTCCTCATGCATTAAATCCCCTGCTATCTCGTCTGGTTCTAATTCAATAACGTGGTTTGGGTCTTTCACATATTTATGTAGTCTGGATATGTGAAAAATATTATGAACATGAGACATGCTTGGTGTTAAGGCAAGTCTGTAGGCTATAGTTCCTACTCAGTCGAGGATTTTAAATGGACCAGTAAATTGAGGGTTAGGCTTTCCTCTCTTTCCGAATCTCGTAACTCCTTTCTATAGGGCAACACATAAAAATATATGGTCTCCGACATTGAATTCATCGTCCCTTCGATGAAGATCAACATAACTCTTTTGTCGATCTTATGCTACTTGTATATGTTGCCGGATCATTTGAATCTTTTCTGCAGTTATACGTACCAACTCCGGTCCCAACAATTTTGCTTTGCCTACTTCATCCCAACATGCTGGAGAACGACACCTTCGTCCATACAACACCTCGAAGGGAGCCATGTCTATACTTGTTTAATAACTGTTGTTGTAGGAGAATTTCATCAATAGTAAGTATTTGTCCCAACTTCATTTGAAGTCTAGTACGCAGAATCTCAACAGATCTTCAAGAATTTGAATGGTCCTTTTCGATTGTCCGTCTGTTTGGGGATGGTATGCAGAACTGAATCATAATTCAGTGCTCATAGCTTTTTGCAAGCTGACCTAAAATCGTGAAGTGAATCTAGGGTCTCGATCAGAAATTATGGATATTGGCATGCCATGCAATCTCACAATCTCGCTTATGTACACACTAGCAAGACGCTTAAGTGAATAGTTTTCTCGTATGGGCAAGAAATGAGCAGACTTGATTAATCCATCTACAATGACCCAAATTGCGCCTAAGCCTTGAAAAACCTTGGGAAGACTCGTCACGAAATCTATGTTGATGTGTACCCACTTCCATTCTGGAATCTCAAGTGGTTGCAATGGACCCTTTGGTACTTGATGTTCTGCCTTGACACGTTGACAAGTTAAACACCTTGAGATAAACTCCGTAATCTCTCTCTTCATATTGCTCCACCAAAATGTATGTCGAAGGTCACGATATATTTTGGTACTTCCATGGTGGATTGTAAATGGTGTGTTGCATGCCTCCATCATGATTTTAAATTTCAAATCAGGGTTATTAAGAACACACAGTCTAGATTTGACTCGAAGTATTCCTTCTTCGTCAATTCTTGCTTTTGGAATAGCACCTTCTTGTACCTTCTTCTTCATATTCACTAGCTCTGGGTCTGTAGTTTGAGTAACTTTGACTTCGTCGATTAAAGCTGGTTCTACTCGTATATGTGTCATATTCACATGGGTTCTTGGAGTCTTTAACTTTTGTAGACACCCAAATTTTGCGTTTCCTTCTACTAACCGTAACAGGAGGGCGAAATCATCAATTGAACCAGCTTGCGGGAGCAAAGGAGCGGGCACAGGGGCGAGCGGCCGGCACCGCCGCAATGATTTGGGCAACCCAAGTCGACGTGACAGCATGACCGTCCGAGGCAGGCATTTCCGAATGAGGTGGCACGTCTCCCGGAAGTTCCCGGACTGCGGAATACGAGCCTGTCAGCGAAAACCGACGTTGCGGTACGAAAATCGAGGCGTGGCACGAAAATCGAGAAAGTCAAGCCCGCCAGCCGCGGATAGATCTGCGGCCAAGTGGGTGCGCCAGCACGGAAACCAGGAAATCAGCACTAACCAGCTGAGTGCGATGGGAGGCGTGCCAGCTGGCCAGCCGCAGATCCATCTGCGGCCAGCCGCAGATAGATCTGCGGCTGGCTCTGGCCAGCCTATTTAAGCCAGCTTCGGCAGCATACAGGGGGTTCAGCAGTTTTGGGAAGAAGAAGAATTTCTGCAGCAGCAAAAAACACGGAAATAGAGAGAAAATAGCTAGATTTTGCAACAAAATAGGGAGAAAGAAGAGGAAAAAAAGAGTGGAATTAATTCTTTTGAGTTTGATTGTATCAAATACATCATTTATCCTATTCAAATACACAAGTTCACATCCATTTGAGATCAATTGCAAGGTGAAAATTTCTATTTGTTCTAGCAATTCATGTCCTATTGATTTGGGTAAATTAGATATAATTTTCATGTATCTTGTTGAACAATGAATTAGGGATTATGAGTGAAGTTTCCATCGGAATAAACTCTTCCTAATAACCCGATGATATTCGTTCATTAATTTCTTGGTTTGTTTTAAGGTGTTATATTCGGTATCAATTCCTTTAAATCGTTATTTTAAGATGTCTTGGTATTGTTAGATTTATCCGGGTTGGTTTATTTTCTTGTAATATCCGATTGTTTGTGTGTGGATACTTGGTTGTGAGCCTAGGAAAGCGACCCCGGGGTCCCGATCCGATGATGGACATATCTTGATGTAAGAAGTAGAGATGACGTAGTTCTCATTGTAAATATGTAATCGTTGGGCCTTAAAACGACGCTAAGGCGAGAATCGTGCTTAAGGCCCCGAAATAGTGAAATTTGTGATTGTGGGCGTTCGGGGATATTTTGATGGCTTACATGCCCATGAATAGCCCGACGCGTGTTTATGCTCGATTTGAATTATGACACGAAATTGATTTCAAAGCTAAATGATAAGATTTTCATAAAATCAATCAAAGTAGGATATTAGAATCACGAGGTTAAAATTTGAGAAACGTTAATGAAATGTCGATTCATATCTAACGAGAAAGCTAAAGAAAAAAATCGTTTTCCAAAACAACACACGAAATGATTTTATAAATAATTGACGTTTTATTAAATCTTTGTGCATAGGGTGAAGGAGATCCTAGAAATTGCCCATCATTTTATGAAAGCAACGTATAGATCTCGATTCCTATTTTGACGAAGGTTTAAAACTCTTGTTTGTTAAAACGACACTTGATGAAAATCCCATAGTTTTGGACAATTAAAATCAAACCTTTCTCATAAAGCTTTCTCGTGTATGCCGAAAAGACATTCCGAAGCATTCTCAAAGTAAAACACGATTTTCCCTAAAATCCAAATGATTCTTTCATACAAACTCACCACAACATTCACATAAGCACACCTACACACACACGCACGCACACACACACACATTTCATGAATTAAAGGATAGGAGAAGCATCAAGATTGCGGTAACCGTGTTTCACGGAAGTCGAGGGGTGCCTAACACCTTCCCCTCACTTAAACAAGCCCCCGAACTCTATGAATCTCGATTCGCAGACCAATTAATTCGGAGTCACATATGAGCCAGCGATTTATAAAATACGAAAACTCGGATGAGTTGGTACATCCATTTCAAATATACCAACTGGCGACTCTGGTTAATTGGCTCATCATAAAAAACGATCTTTCAAAACCCCGTCGACATCAATGCCGACCTTTTCCAAATGTCATCTAAACCAAAAGGCTAAAATTGGAAGAGACCAAAGAGGACAAGCGAAAACCCGGCGTCGACAGCTGGCGACTCCGCTGGGGACATTAGAGGGCTTAAGCCGCATTAAAATCTTGATGCTATTCTATCCTTTAAAAAATTCATGAATATGTGTGTGCATGCGATATTTTGATCTTTTGTGTTTTTGTTGTGTGAATGCGTGTTTTGTCCAATGAATGAATGATTGAATGGAATGGCTTTACTTTAAAGAAATCATTTGCATGCGGTGAGGACGATGAATGTGAATGTATGTTGAGAGAGTACCTCCTCCTGAGGCGAACCTGTCGGTTGCTTATTACTGGACTCGATGGGGCTGCTCCCCGGAGATGGCTCAGGAAACGCACCACTCAAATCCGCTCCAATCGAAAGGGCTCAAACGAGTAGATTGCGAAGATTTGGGAACCTTCATGCCGAAAAGCCCGTGAGAGTAACCCTAGGGTAGGTCAGCCTCTGATAAACCCAACGCAGGAAAAGTCTCTTCATGCCCTTTTACGTTTATGCGTATAAATGTCATAATCCCATTGCAAAATATTCATATATGCTTCCCCTTTATGACAAAAGAAAATACTAACCTCTGTGTTTTGCAGGGAACGACCCGGGAAGCATAATAAATTGTATCTAGCATGCAGTGTCTCAATAAAGGACCGCTAACGTGTTGTTTTGCAGAAAAAGATTAAAAAACCCAAAAAACACACAAAAATTTTACAGCTTTAGCATGCATCCATGTGTTCATTTCCCCGGGACTAAACTTCGAACCGTTGTCTCTGTAGGATTGCTCCTCAAACTCGTTCGCAGTCTAAGAAAGCCCAGGTCTCTACATCTGAAATGGCTGATCTTCCTAACCATAATTCCATATCTCGGGAGGAGTTTGATGATTTTAAAAGACAGATGATGGAAATGGCCACAATGTTAAAGGAACAGTTCTTAATCAGACAGGATCCGGTAAACCAGGGATCGCATAATACTCCACCACCAGGGGATGATCAGAATCCTCCTAAAAATGGTACAAACTTGCTTAAAGAGGACCAACCCCGACTCAAGGACGAGCCAGTCATCCCAAAGGCCGTTCCCATACCTAGCAGGACAGTGATTACTATCCCAGAGGAAGGGGACCATGACGACCTTCGGAGAAAAATGAAATACATGGAGGAAACCATCCAATCTCTAAAGGGCATAGGCTCCCTGGGCAGGGTTAATTACTCGGATTTATGTGTTTTCCCCGGAGCCAGATATCCAGAAAAGTTCAAAGTTCCCGAGTTTGAAAAGTACAATGGAAAGGGAGACCCCTATACACACTTGAAAATATACATTGGAGAACTCGGGGCTTATGCCGAAGACGAGGGGTTAAGAATGCAGCTATTTTCAGAAAAGCTTAACAGGGGAGGCAAGAATATGGTATGCCCGCCTCGACAACGCCCGAATCCACAACTGGGAGGAATTGGCCCATACTTTCTTAACCCAATACAGCTTTCAGGCCCAGATGGCTCTTGACAGGTACCAAATGACAAAGGTTAAAAAACAGCCTAGGGAATCCTTTAGGGAATATGCGCAAAGATGGAGGGGCATGGCTGCACAGGTAACTCCCCCGATGAGCGAATCAGAGATGGTAATGACCTTTGTAGACATTCAGGAGGCACCGTATTATGAGAGGGTCATCTCAGGGATTGGAAGACCTTTTGCGGAAATGATTAAACATGGAGAGATGGTTGACATGGGGTTGAAATCAGGTAAAATCCGGGATCTTACTGCTTTAGAAACTGCTGCCGAGCAAATACAGAATGGAAACTATGGTAGCACTTCCCGGAGAGTCCAAAAGAGGAAGGAAGAGGATGTCTCCCTCATCCTACAAGGGTCGTCCAGTAAAGCAGAAAGCCATCTTCCGGTACAGGCACAGAGGGGAGGGCCACCCCGACAGCCCAATTTCTCAGATCAAAGAGCAGAGGGGCGAAGAAGATATGAGGCCTCGCAAAACCGAGTATTCACCCCGCTCGGGGAGCCGCTTGAACGAGTATTAGCGGTATTAGTAGCCCAAAAGAAGATTGTTGGTTTGGCACCCCCGAGTGACCCAAAGGGTAGAAGGTTTGACCCGAGCAAGCGGTGTGCATACCACTCCAGTTCCCCTGGCCATGATACACAGGATTGCTGGACGTTAAAGCATCGAATCCAAAACCTGATTGACAGTGGAGAGATTGTGGTGGAACAGCCGGATTCCCCGAATGTTAAGGCAAATCCCCTGCCAAGACATGATGGGGGGGGAGTCAATGCGACGGAGGCAAGTGAGGCTGGGGGGCCGCCAAGGTTGAACTATGTGCAGAAAGTTGAGGAGATGATAAATGTGATACATGACCATGGGAGTGCGAGGATAACGCCCATCAAGTTGATAGGGGTAAGTACGAATAACATAGAGGGACCTATCAAGTTGACAGCTCCGAGGCCCATCATTTTTGCTGCAAGGCCACAGCTCCCTATCAGTAGTCTGAAGACTGTACCCTGGAATTACGGGGGAATACCCGAGGAAGCGGCCAGTTGTGCTTCCGTGACGACCAAGGGGAACCCCCTATATCTTCCCGGGCGAGTCCTCGAGAGCCAAAAGAGAAAAAATGAAGAGGTTTCCGAGGAAAGGGCCATAGAGTTTTTGAAAAGGATGGATCACCCAGAAACGAGGGGAATCCAGATTTTAAATGAGGAATCAACCCTAACATCAGTCATGGACTTGGTGTTGTCATCCAGTGAGCATTGCAAAACCCTGATGAAGGTTCTGGAGGAGGCATTTGTGCCCAAAGAAATTAGTGAGGAGGGTTTCGGCCGGTTGGTAGGCCACTTATTGGAAACCGATGCAATATCCTTTACAGATGAGGACATTCCCGAAGAGGGAAGGGGGCACCGAAAACCGCTACACATCGCGGTAATCTCCTCAGGATATGTCATGAATGGGGTGCTGATCGACGGGGGATCGGCATTGAATATATGTCCTCTCAGCACGCTGAAGAAAATGAACATCAGTCTCAAGCGCCTACGGGCCAGTCATGTGGTGGTTCGGGCTTTTGACGGATCCCGGAGGGATACCATCGGAGAGATAGAATTGCCAGTGGAGATAGGGCCCTGTACTTTTGATATATCCTTCCAAGTCCTAGATATTACGGCAAGCTACAACCTGCTGTTAGGGAGGCCGTGGATACACATGGCCGGGGCAGTTCCCTCCACGCTCCACCAACAAATCAAGTTGATCATCGATGGGAATCTGGTAAC
This sequence comes from Aralia elata, assembly GCA_034770075.1. Classification (NCBI taxonomy): domain Eukaryota; kingdom Viridiplantae; phylum Streptophyta; class Magnoliopsida; order Apiales; family Araliaceae; genus Aralia; species Aralia elata. The sequence goes on from CM068388.1 coordinate 83,350,181, forward strand.
AATCTCGGCCGAATGTGATGACCCTTCTCCTCCCAGGAGTGGCCTGCCAGTAATCAATGTGGATGAGTCAGCGGCGCCTGCCAGCTTTCAAGCATTAGAGATTAGCACTCCCCATTTTAGATGCCTGGGAGCTCCAGCTGTGAAACCAAGGGTCTCTCCGGAACTCACCTTTGTGGCAAAGGAAATGATTAAAATGAACTTCCAACCTGGACAGGGACTAGGGAAAAGCAGTCAGGGAATCACCAAACCCATCCACCTACCACAGCAGATAGGCAAAGCAGGATTGGGATACCATATGGGCGCAGTGCGGGGACACCGTCAGGGTGCGACTCCGATTCGACTAGTTGGCAGTCCAGCGACCAAAGCCGATAATGAGCAGGGGATCAGCGGACCTATGATTGGGGCAGGGAATGAAGAGTTAACCCCCACACGTAATGAGTCGGCCCGGAGGGAAAGTTTCCTGCAGGAGGTCGCAAAAGAGTTTGAAACCAAATGCTACATCCCCGGACAATCAACAAGCAGTAAGGAGGGGACGAATATTGTCATACCACCGGGAGCCCAACAAGTTGTGCCTGTCATCGATTGGGCAGGACTGATTATTCCTGGAGAGGGTATGGAGGAGAACTCAGGCGACGTATCCGTAATCATCGGGGAGGTGTCCGATGTGAGGACCTCTGTCATCCAGCGCATTTCAGCTGACCTGACCATCGACAATTGGACCCAGAAACCAGTGATATCCAAACAGGGGTAAAGCTCGACGGCAGGGTGGTTGACCCCAGATGAGGGGGAATGAAGAAGTTTTATTTTGTTGTTGTTTTATTTCTGCATAATTGTGTCGTTTCTTCGTGTTATTTGAAATTGCGATCGTCGTGAAAAAATGATTTATATATGACAAGTATTTTGTTTCATGTCAGGTGTACCCATTTGAGTAATCCTTGCCTAACAGATGGTCCTTCAAATTTGAATGATGATTATGATTTTGACATTGAGCTGGATTTCGATTTAATGGGCATTGAACAAGACGAGACAGATTACGACGACGCACCTGACGAGATCAAAGGATGGGTCGAGGATAAACCCAAACCCAACTTGGACCAAACCATCACCGTTGATATTGGAACCCCTGACAATCCAAAAGAACTCAAGATAGGGACAGACCTTAACCCCAGCCAAAAAGCAGAAATAATTGAGTTACTAAGCCAATATGAGGATGTCTTTGCCTGGTCGCACGAGGATATGATCGGATTATCCACCGACATTGTGGTGCACCGGTTGCCCATCAAGGAGGGTTTCAGGCCTGTCAAGCAGAAACTAAGAAAGTTGAAACCTGAGTGGAGCTTAAAAGTGAAGGAGGAGATCATCAAACAGTTCAGGGCGGGAATCATTATGGTGTCCACTTACCCGGAATGGCTATCCAATGTGGTCCCAGTGGCTAAACCTGGAGGAAAGGTGAGGGTATGCGTAGACTACAGAGATCTAAACAAGGCCAGTCTCAAGGATAACTTCCCGGTGCCTTTCATACACATCCTGGTAGATAACACAGCCCAGTACGAAATGTATTCTTTTGTGGATTGCTTCGCGGGATATCATCAGATAATGGTGGCGGAGGAAGATCGGGAAAAGACCGCATTCATCACCCCCTGGGGCACTTTCTGCTATAGACGACTGGCTTTTGGCCTCACAAACGCGGGGGCTACTTATCAGAGAGCCATGATGGCCTTGTTCCACGATATGATGCACAAGGAGATAGAGGTCTACGTGGATGACATTATTGTGAAATCAAAGGTAGAATCCGATCACATAACTCATCTCAAAAAGCTATTCAATCGGCTCAGAAAGTATAATTTGAAACTCAATCCAGCCAAGTGTGCTTTCGGAGTGCAGTCAGGTAAGCTCTTGGGATTCCTGGTTAGTGATCGGGGCATTGAGTTGGATCCAGCAAAGATTAAGGCCATTGTGGATATGCCAGCACCTCGCACAGAGAAGGAGATAAGGGGATTCCTGGGGAGAATAAACTTCATCAGCCGTTTTATATCTCACTTGACGACTACATGTGAGCCGATTTTTAAACTGTTAAGAAAAGGGGTGTCCCAAGAATGGAATGAGCAATGTCAAAAGGCGTTTCAGACCATTAAAAAGCAATTGACTGAGGCACCAGTGCTGGTACCCCCGAAGGATGGGATCCCTCTGTTTATGTACATATCGGTCAATGCCATTGCGATGGGATGCATGCTGGGACAGAAAAATGAGGCGGGTAAGGAGCAGGCCATCTATTACCTCAGCAAAAGATTTAGCCAATGTGAGCAGAATTACACTCCCATCGAGAAAACTTGTTGTGCTCTGGCCTGGGCGGCAGGGAGATTACAGCACTACCTCCATGGGCATACAACGTACCTGATATCAAGAATGGATCCCCTGAAATACATTTTCGAAAGGCCCATGCTGAATTGTCGACTATCAAGATGGCAGTTAATTTTACAACAGTTTGACATGGTGTACGTGACCCAGAAGGCCATGAAAGGGCAGGGAATTGCAGATCAGTTGGCAGAAGCCCCGGCAGGAGGGACGGAGCCTTTAGAAACTCCTCTTCCGGGCGAGGATATATTTTGGGTATCACACGAAAAATGTGATGACGAGGGACAATTTTGGAAGCTGTATTTTGATGGTGCCATGAATGCCGAGGGGGCAGGAGCCGGAGCGGTCCTAGTCTCTATCACCGGAGAACAATACCCCGTGGCCACTAAACTTCGTTTCAGCAATTCGAACAACACTGCTGAATACGAAGGGTGTATCTTGGGACTCCGATTGGCCCGTGACATGGGAGTAAAAAGACTAGCGGTGTTCGGGGATTCAGAATTGGTAATCAGACAAGCAATCGGGGTATACAACACTAAGGAGCTTCGGTTACTTCCATACCATCGTTGTGTCACCCAGCTTATGCAAGAGTTCGAAGATATCGCCTTCCGCCATATTCCTCGGGGACGAAATGATTTTGCCGATGCATTGGCGACTTTGGCTTCCTTAATCCACGTGATCAAGAGTAGGGACAGTCCACAGATTGAGATCACCGTACAGAATGCCCCGGCATATGAGGAAAATGTGGCAGTGTTATCAAACGAGGTGGTGTTGACGAGGCGGCCCTGGTATCACGACATAAGGGAATATCTGAGAGACAGATCCCTTCCCGATCAGGCAAATCGGACTGAAAGGATGAGAATTCAAAAGATGGCGATGAAGTTTTACCTGAGTGGCGATTCACTTTACAAAAGGGATGCCGGGTTGGGACTGTTGCAGTGCGTAGATGAAACACAAGCCCGAAAGATTATGAATGAAATACATGGTGGAGTGTGTGGGCCCCATATGAGTGGACCGATGCTTGCCAAAAAGATTTTGAGGACAGGGCATTATTGGTTGACGCTGAGGGCCGATTGCGAAGATCATGTCAAACGGTGTTATCAATGTCAGGCGCACGGTAATGTGATACATACGCCTCCCCATGAACTGCACTGTATGACCTCCCCGTGGCCATTTTCGATGTGGGGAATGGATGTAATCGGACCAATAGAGCCCAAAGCAAGCAACGGGCACCGGTTCATTTTCGTCATGATCGATTACTTCACCAAATGGGTAGAGGCAGCGTCTTTCCCTAAAGTAACTCAGGAGGTCATCGTCAGCTTCATCAGGAATAATGTCATTTGCCGATATGGGCAACCTGAGGTTGTGGTCTCTGACAATGCCAAGAATTTAAACAATGCCCTCATGAAGGGACTGTGTGACCAGTTCAAGATTAAGCACCTCAATTCCGTCATTTACCGTCCCAAAATGAATGGGGCAGTGGAGGCGGCCAATAAGAACATCAAGAAGATCATGGCGAAAATGTCTGCTAATCATCGGGGATGGCCGGATCTGTTACCCCTCACCCTGCTGGCATACCGAACATCCACGCGTACTTCTACGGGAGCAACCCCTTACGCCTTGGTATATGGAATGGAGGCTGTCCTGCCAGTTGAAGTTGAGATGGCGTCCCTCAGAATAGTGATCGACGCTCAGATAGGCGAGGAGGATTGGATGCAAAGTCGATACGACCAATTGGCCCTAATTGATGAAAGGAGGGTGGCTGCTGTTTGGCACGGCCAGCTATATCAACAGAGGATCTCCCGATCATATGACAAAAGGATCAGACCTCGGAAATTCAAGGAGAATGACCTGGTGCTAAAGAGAATCATGTCTTGTCAGGACGAAGCCAGGGGGAAGTTTGCCCCGAATTGGGAAGGACCATTCGTGATTAAGAAAGTGCTGTCCGGAGGAGCCCTCATATTGCAAGAAATGGATGGTGAGGTATTTCCACAACCCCTCAATGCTGACTCGGTGAAGCGGTTCTACGCTTAAATTATCAGTTCTTTTTTCCTTTGAGAGCGAACTACGTAGGACCTGATCTCCCAACTTGTGGGGGTACGTAGGCAGCCATCATGGCGCGGTCCGATCCTTTAAAAATAATCCTTTCCCCAACCAAAACCAATTTTCGATAGCCCGATAAAACCTTCCTACACCCTCAAAACCTTCCCGAAACCAACTGCCTAACCAGTTTCATCCCAGAATACATACCCTGATCCAACCCAAACAGTTATCCAAAATCTGAGATTCAATCCGACGAAATCAAAAGGTGTGCGGCAATATCTGTCAAATCTCCATCAAGTCTTGAGGAAAGAAAGAAGGCGAAATGTCAAAATCATGGTCAGTTGGATAAAATGATGATCCAATGGAGGGCAATGATACGATAAAAGGGGAAAATGACTAAATTTAAATGCATGTCTATATATATATAAGTCGTTTTATTACAAGATTTATCTTTCAATAACTGATGAAACCAACATAGTCTATGCAGGAAATAAAACAATCTACAAATCTGAAACTAGCCGAAGCAGGATGGACAGGGTGGTGGATAGATCTGAAGCATCAGCATCTCCTGCAATTTGCTGCCCCATCATATCAATACGATCCAGTAAAGCAGTAGCTCGGCTGACAGTCCCAAAATGAGCATCTACCACTGCCCTGGTCTGAAATACAATGGCCTCTCTATCAGCAATGGCAGCATCTCTAGCCCGAATGGCCTCATCTCTCTCGGCAAGGGCGGCATCCCTCTCGGCTTCAGTAATAATCAGGGCCAGGAGGAGTCGGGAATCCTCAGCGACCCGAGTCGGGGCAGAATCGACTGAAATGGAGTGGTCTGTGGTATCTTCTGTGAAAATCACTCCAGAGTCATCAAAGGCCCCAGTCCGACTCAAACTAGACGAATCCAGGTCTCCACGCAACCACTGTACGTAGGCAAATGTCTGGATGTGACAGCTCGCACTATATTCGGCAAAGATCCTGCGATCCCAAAGCTCGTATACCTGCAATAGATCCCTCTCTGTACAGGATGATATAAGGAATCGGTATGCGGCTGCACCCGCGAAGGGGTATAAATCCTGTGTCTGATCAAACTGCCCCATAACCGCCAGGGGATGATAGGTCGTCACGCCCCTTAACCCAGCAATGGGAATGAAATCCATGCCGGGCACATGAGTCAAGAAGCTCATGAAGGAGCAATAGCCCGAGTAAACCAATAGATGAAAGGGGTCCTCAATGATAGACAAAAATGATGTCCAGGAGGCCACATCAGTACAACTCGCGGGACGAAGCGAAAACTGCGTGGTTATGTCATGGCTGAAGCAAAACCCTTGGCGACGGAAATGGCCGATGGGGCTGAGATGGCTCATGAACCACATATACAGCAAAGTCGAGCTCCCTCTGAAGGCTCTGCCTCGGAAGGACTGGCAATATGTGGCTGACATATAGGTATCCGCCAGTATCATAGGAAGAATGGTATGATTCTCCTGAAGGGCCCTAACAGCCGCAACAATCCGCATGTCCAAATGATCGGATCCTGCAGGCAAATACAAAACTGAGATGACACAGGCCATCAGAACGCCCACTCTCAAGGTATCCCAGCGCTCCTCGGACACGGAAAAATCACCGAGGAAAAGGCGGAAACTGTCAGGTGAGCCAAATCGGTCAATCAAGAATTGAAGAGGAACCATATGGTCTGATATGATTACCGGTAATAAGACAGCCCTCCGCAAACCGGTGAAAGTCAAGAATTGACGGCGCATGGAACCAACGGTAACCCTAGCACAGGGACCATCCAACGGCAAGCCGGTGAAGCGAGCATACTCCTCAAGGGTGGGGGTCAGCTCTACTGTCCCAAACCTAAACACCTGACGGGCAGGGATCCAATAGCTCAGAAGACCATCCACAAAGCCCGCTGGCACCCGGAAGGTTAATAAGGACCAAGAATGTCCCAAAAGACCATCTACGATAACCCTATCTGCTGGCAGTAGACTGTCCAACCAGCGGAAGAGGCTGCCAACCAACCCTGTGGGAGGAGTGGAATCCAAACGAACCACGGCATCTGAGGACGACATCTGTGAAAAAATAGTATCAAAAAAGACTGTACAGGGGTCATTCTCTACCCATAAATAAAAAGCATGCATCATACAGTTAATAATAAAGCAGGTGAATCCCATAAAGATGAAAAGAAGACTGTGCATGAATAAATAAATGAGTTCAGTACATAGTGCATAAATGAAAAAGAAATCTAAGCAGGTGCCGATACAAAAGGCCCTATCCTATCCTGGTCTAAATAAAATCAGTATCATCTATGAAAGCAGGATCCTCGAACTGATCCCCTGGAGTCGTCGAGCTCGGAGGACCAAAGTTCATATCAGGGATGTAGGGATGCGCTGTGGCATCAGATGAACTCGGGCCTGCATCATAACCTGCACCGTCAGGATCGTAGGTGTAAGCCTCCTCCGGGGCCCGGCCCAACCCTCGAATAAACAGCGACAACTGATCTACCTGACGGGTCAATGAGGCGATCTGCTCAGCGTGGGTAGGGGTCCGAACACAGGCAGCCCAATCGGTCATCGTCACCGAGCCTGGAACCATGTCTCCAAGGAAGAAAGTGGCCCGAGTCTGAGGACCGATGGTACGGGGCACCCACCATGTACGGAATGCATCACTCGTAGTGGGACCTGTGGAAAGCATCCGACCATCCTCCCCGGCAAGCATGATCTCTGAAGGCTGAGAATCCAGCGGCCAGAAAGTAGTGAAAGAAAGGGAGTGCGGGATGCGGATCTCCCCAGTGACGCATCTGAATGCGCGCTCTCCCAGATACATCACCCAGCCTCCAACACTCTGCAAAGTGAGGCGACGGGTAGAAAGCTCGAACTCCGGGCCGGAAGGATGCCCGTCAGCAAACCCCACAGTCAAATGCTCGGAGAGGTAGGGAATCCAGACGACGTCGGCGGCCGTGATCAACTCCAGCTGAATACGACAATGTGCAAAGCTGCCCGACACGGGGACCTCCTCCAGAGTGCTGTGATGCCATCGCCGACCCCGAGGATAAGTGCCCGGGCCCAGAGTAGTGATAGGCCTCAAACATGGCAGCCGCTCGTAAGCCCAGAACTGTGAATAGAAACAAGACAAGGCATGAGTCACTATCAAATACAGAAAAGAGATGAAAGGAAAAGAAATACAGTAAGAGAGAGGAGGAGGGGACTCACCAACAGAAAATGGTAGAAGCCGAGCCAGGCATCAGTCTGTCCCTCTGAGCGTAGACGCATGCCGTGGAGGAAATAGGCAAAGGTGAATGACCCCCAGTCATGATCACCGATGCGGTCCACATCTCTGACCGCTCCTACGACGCTGAAATGAATGGTGGAGGAGTTGTTCCCCAGAAAACAACCCCTCATGATGGTCAGGAACAGGCGTCGTAGCAAAATGTCCCTGGTGCCCTGATCTGCTGGAATAGGCAGCGCATAGAGACCCCCGACTGCATCGACAGCCAAAGCGCCGGATCGAATGCTACGGGCCTTAAAGACCCGGTCCTCAGCAGCGAAGCCCAGCAAAGCTCGAACCTCCACAGGAGTGATATCCAGATCCAAGGGGACGCGGGACCCGGTAAACTCAATGCCAGTAATGTACCTCCAGTCCCATGGGGTCAGCACGACCTCGCAGTCGAGGAGATGAAGAGACTGCGTCTGGTGGAACCATCGCTCGGATAAAGCCCTCATGTAACCCCAGGGGCACTGGCGGGGGATGATAGTGAAGAAATGTCGGAAGCCCCAAGAATCCACCATCGCCCGATAATCACTGTGCAGGGCCGCGTAAAGGGAGTAGATGTTGAACCAGTTACCCCTCGGCTGGGTAAACTCGGGTACCTGGGGCAATCACCAAGGGGTCAATCCGGATAAAAGGAGAATGGAGAAATTGAGAATGAAATCAGAATAGAGCTGAAATATACCTCGTTAGCCACGAGAGATGCCGAGGGGTGACGACTGAGACCCCGACCCAAAAGATCAGGTATCTGCACAGAGGCGCCAGAAGGAGCCTGATGAGTAGATGGAGCCGGAGTGCTGGAGGATGGCCCCTCTGCCGCGACCTCCGGAGGAACAGCCTCCTCAACGTCCGGATGACCAGGACGAATGACAGCCTCCGTCAAACGACGAGCCTGACGGGTCCGAGGAGGAACAGGAGCGGGTGCAGCCCTACGACGGCGAACACCCGAAGTCCGAGAGGCGGAGGAGCTACTGGGCGCATCACGATCCATAGCTGGAATAGAACGGGCGAAAAAGAAGGTAAGTTTCCTTTTAAAATTGTGTAATGAACATTCTGAATTTCTAGCCTCATCATATGATCAATGCAACATGATGCATGTTAAAAAAAAAAAAAAAAAAAAAAAAAAAAAATCGGCAAAGTTCCGTTTGTAAATTGAACATCCCAGGCCTAAGCCAAACATGTTTTCCATCAATCAAAGTCTCAAACAGAGCTAAATTGCATTCATATGTGTAATTACAGCATGTAATACATGATTTCATTGCAGAAAGGGAGTAACAATATGTGGGACCGCCTCATGAACATAAAATAGGACTCACATAGTTGATACATAGCATGTATATATGATGGCACATTACATAGCATTGTAAAGCATACATTTTATCTCTAAACATGCCAATAGTCAAATGTATAGCAAAACATTGACGAAATTGAAAAGTGACCGGTCAAAGTGTTACCTGTAGCGTGTAGATCAATCCTACCGGAGCAGTTTTTGCAGGAAAGTTGAAAAAATCGACAAAAAGCCCTTGCGAACAAGAAAAATCGAGAGAATCTCTTTGGATTACAAGTTGAAAGTGACAGATCTGGAGGAGCCGCGTTGGATTTAAGGCCCGATCATGGCCGCAGATGTATCTGCGGCTGGCCGCAGATCCATCTGCGGCTGGCCCTGGTGGGTCCCACCTTGCTCCCTTGCAGCCATTTGACGTGTTGAAGTGAAAAGTTTACGAGATGGGTGACCGGCGACGATACCCGGCCCCGACATGACGATCGACCGGCGACGATAACCGGCGATCACGAGATGGATGACCGGCGACGATAACCGGCTCCGACAAGGTAACCGACCGGCGACGATAACCGGAGGTTACGAGATGGGTGACCGGCGACGATACCCGGCCCCGACATGACGATCGACCGGCGACGATAACCGGCGATCACGAGATGGATGACCGGCGACGATAACCGGCTCCGACAAGATAACCGACCGGCGACGATAACCGGAGGTTACGAGATGGGTGACCGGCGACGATACCCGGCCCCGACATGACGATCGACCGGCGACGATAACCGGCGATCACGAGATGGATGACCGGCGACGATAACCGGCTCCGACAAGATAACCGACCGGCGACGATAACCGGAGGTTACGAGATGGGTGACCGGCGACGATACCCGGCCCCGACATGACGATCGACCGGCGACGATAACCGGCGATCACGAGACGGATGACCGGCGACGATAACCGGCTCCGACAGATAACCGACCGGCGACGATAGCCGGAGGTTACGAGATGGGTGACCGGCGACGATACCCGGCCCCGACATGACGATCGACCGGCGACGATAACCGGCGATCACGAGACGGATGACCGGCGACGATAACCGGCTCCGACAGATAACCGACCGGCGACGATAACCGGAGGTTACGAGATGGGTGACCGGCGACGATACCCGGCCCCAACATGACGATCGACTGGCGACGATAACCGGCGATCACGAGATGGATGTCCGGCGACGATAACCGGCTCCGACAGATAACCAACCGGCGACGATAACCGGGGGTTACGAGATGGGTGACCGGCGACGATACCCGGCCCCGACATGACGATCGATCGGCGACGATAACCGGCGATCACGAGATGGATGTCCGGCGACGATAACCGGCTCCGACAGAGGACCGACCGGCGACGATAACCGGGGGTTACGCGATGGGTGACCGGCGACGATACCCGGCCCCGAACGAGACGACAGATTGAAGGAGTGAACCCAAAGACTAACGAACACGGTCAAGGGGTTGATACATTGACACTCTTACGAATGTCTTGCATGCATTGCATCTTATGTTGCATCATAAGCTATATGTGTGAGGCATCATGTATGCACTGTCATTCTTACACACTGTCATTCATGCATCGAGTGTCTATTCTTTATCCTGTTCATTTCATTTATCATTTCATAAACATGATAAAGAGGGGCAGCTGTAGACACCCAAATTTTGCGTTTCCTTCTACTAACCGTAACAGGAGGGCGAAATCATCAATTGAACCAGCTTGCGGGAGCAAAGGAGCGGGCACAGGGGCGAGCGGCCGGCACCGCCGCAATGATTTGGGCAACCCAAGTCGACGTGACAGCATGACCGTCCGAGGCAGGCATTTCCGAATGAGGTGGCACGTCTCCCGGAAGTTCCCGGACTGCGGAATACGAGCCTGTCAGCGAAAACCGACGTTGCGGTACGAAAATCGAGGCGTGGCACGAAAATCGAGAAAGTCAAGCCCGCCAGCCGCGGATAGATCTGCGGCCAAGTGGGTGCGCCAGCACGGAAACCAGGAAATCAGCACTAACCAGCTGAGTGCGATGGGAGGCGTGCCAGCTGGCCAGCCGCAGATCCATCTGCGGCCAGCCGCAGATAGATCTGCGGCTGGCTCTGGCCAGCCTATTTAAGCCAGCTTCGGCAGCATACAGGGGGTTCAGCAGTTTTGGGAAGAAGAAGAATTTCTGCAGCAGCAAAAAACACGGAAATAGAGAGAAAATAGCTAGATTTTGCAACAAAATAGGGAGAAAGAAGAGGAAAAAAAGAGTGGAATTAATTCTTTTGAGTTTGATTGTATCAAATACATCATTTATCCTATTCAAATACACAAGTTCACATCCATTTGAGATCAATTGCAAGGTGAAAATTTCTATTTGTTCTAGCAATTCATGTCCTATTGATTTGGGTAAATTAGATATAATTTTCATGTATCTTGTTGAACAATGAATTAGGGATTATGAGTGAAGTTTCCATCGGAATAAACTCTTCCTAATAACCCGATGATATTCGTTCATTAATTTCTTGGTTTGTTTTAAGGTGTTATATTCGGTATCAATTCCTTTAAATCGTTATTTTAAGATGTCTTGGTATTGTTAGATTTATCCGGGTTGGTTTATTTTCTTGTAATATCCGATTGTTTGTGTGTGTATACTTGGTTGTGAGCCTAGGAAAGCGACCCCGGGGTCCCGATCCGATGATGGACATATCTTGATGTAAGAAGTAGAGATGACGTAGTTCTCATTGTAAATATGTAATCGTTGGGCCTTAAAACGACGCTAAGGCGAGAATCGTGCTTAAGGCCCCGAAATAGTGAAATTTGTGATTGTGGGCGTTCGGGGATATTTTGATGGCTTACATGCCCATGAATAGCCCGACGCGTGTTTATGCTCGATTTGAATTATGACACGAAATTGATTTCAAAGCTAAATGATAAGATTTTCATAAAATCAATCAAAGTAGGATATTAGAATCACGAGGTTAAAATTTGAGAAACGTTAATGAAATGTCGATTCATATCTAACGAGAAAGCTAAAGAAAAAATCGTTTTCCAAAACAACACACGAAATGATTTTATAAATAATTGACGTTTTATTAAATCTTTGTGCATAGGGTGAAGGAGATCCTAGAAATTGCCCATCATTTTATGAAAGCAACGTATAGATCTCGATTCCTATTTTGACGAAGGTTTAAAACTCTTGTTTGTTAAAACGACACTTGATGAAAATCCCATAGTTTTGGACAATTAAAATCAAACCTTTCTCATAAAGCTTTCTCGTGTATGCCGAAAAGACATTCCGAAGCATTCTCAAAGTAAAACACGATTTTCCCTAAAATCCAAATGATTCTTTCATACAAACTCACCACAACATTCACATAAGCACACCTACACACACACGCACGCACACACACACACATTTCATGAATTAAAGGATAGGAGAAGCATCAAGATTGCGGTAACCGTGTTTCACGGAAGTCGAGGGGTGCCTAACACCTTCCCCTCACTTAAACAAGCCCCCGAACTCTATGAATCTCGATTCGCAGACCAATTAATTCGGAGTCACATATGAGCCAGCGATTTATAAAATACGAAAACTCGGATGAGTTGGTACATCCATTTCAAATATACCAACTGGCGACTCTGGTTAATTGGCTCATCATAAAAAACGATCTTTCAAAACCCCGTCGACATCAATGCCGACCTTTTCCAAATGTCATCTAAACCAAAAGGCTAAAATTGGAAGAGACCAAAGAGGACAAGCGAAAACCCGGCGTCGACAACTTTATCTCTATCTTTTACAAATTATATAAAATGGGCCTTTGTGTTGACAATATTGAACTCATACCCGCATATGATCTTCTACTCAATGCGTCAGCTACCACGTTTGCCTTTCTAGGATGATATTGGATGGTATGATCGTAATCCTTTAATAGTTCCAGCCAATATCGTTGTCACATGTTAAGTTCCTACTGGGTGAAGAAATATTTGAGGCTTTTATGATCTGTATAGATTTCCACTTTCTCCCAATACAAGTAGTGTCTCCAGATCTTCAACGCGAAAATGACTGCTGCCAACTCTAGATCATGAATAGGATAATTCCTCTCATATTCCTTAAGTTGTCGAGAAGCATAAGCTATAACTTTTCCATATTGCATGAGAACACAACTTAGACCTCTGCCTGAAGCATCATTGTAGATGACAAATCCTTTCGATCCTGACGGTATTGTCAGAACAGGTGCTGAAAGGAGTCTTCTCTAGAGTTCTTGAAAACTCTTCTCGCATTTTTCACTTAATTTGAGTGTAGTGCTTTTCTGAGTTAGTTGAGTTAATGGAATGACAATTCGAGAGAATCCTTCTACGAACCTCCGATAATAACCAGTTAGGCCCAGAAAGCTTCGTACTTCGGTGACTGACTTAGGCTGCTCCCAATTTAGTATTGCTTCAATCTTCGTCGGGTCAACTGATATTCCTTGTTTAGATATCACGTGTCCAACGAATGCTACCTCCTCAAGCCAGAACTCGCATTTCTTCAACTTAGCATATAACTTATTTTCAGGAAGTTTTTGAAGTATCAACCTCGAGTGTCGTTCATGATCTTTATGACTTTTGGAGTATATGAGGATGTCATCAATAAAGACAACCACGAAATGATCTAAATGTTCGTTGAATATTCAGTTCATCATATCTATGAAGGCAGCAAGAACATTAGTTAATCCGAAAGACATGGCTAGGAATTCGTAATGCCTGTATTGAGTTCTGAAGGCAGTCTTGGGAACGTCATCAGCTTTAATCTTTAACTGATGATATCCAGAACAAAGATTGATCTTTGAAAAGAATTAAACACCTTGTAACTGGTCGAACAGGTCATCAATGCGAGGCAACAAGTACCTATTTTTGATGGTGACATGGTTCAACTCCCGATAGTCAATGCAGAGTCTCATACTCCCGTCTTTTTTCTTTACGAATAAAACAGGAGTACCCCAAGACGATGTACTCAGACGTATGAAACCAGTGTCTATCAACTCCTACAGTTGGACTTTTAACTCTTAAAGTTCAATAAGAGCAATTCGATATGGGGTCTTAGAAATGGGTTTTGTACCGGGTTCAAGGTCAATACAAACTTCGATTTCACTATTTGGGGGTAGGCCAGGAAGTTCTTCAGGAAATATGCCAGGGAACTTATTAACAACAAAAATATCATTCAAATCTGAAGTATTTTTGTTTAAATCAGTTATATGGGCTAAGAAAGCCTGACATCATTTTTCAATAAACGAATGGTTGTGTGGCTAGAAATGATAGTTATTGATTTCAACGATTTGGTTGCTTAAATTCGCATAACAGGTTGATTAAGAATGTGAAAACTAACGCCCTTACGAAAGCAATCAATGTTAGCATGATGATTAGTTAACCAATCAATTCCTAAAATCACATCAAATTCAAGCACTTCCAAAGAGATGAGATCAACTAGTAATGTGAGGGCGCCTATTTGAATCAAACAAGATTTATAAATAATGGATATAATGATGGTTTCTCCTAATAGAGTTTCAACAGATAAGTCAAAATCTAATTTCTCATGAGTCAAGTTCAAACGTTGAGCACAAGCAGGTGAAATAAAAGAGTGGATAGAACTAGTATCTAATAAGGCATAGACTTCATAAGAGTTTATGATTAGCTTATCGGTTATGAATTCATTTGGTTTTCACGCCTTTTGAGAGGTTACGACAAAAGCTCTCTCTTAAACCATAGGCTTTGACTTGTGTGTGACAGCCTTTGATGTCATTATTACAGCTAGACTTGATTTTGCTAGAGGATAAAATCGAGCTATGTGACCTTCCTTTCCACAACTGTAACACACCTGGGATGGCTGTGTACAGTTTGGACTGATGTGTCTCTCTTTTTCTCACTTGTAACATCTGACTGGTGGTCGTTATATATCCTCCCCTTGAAACTAGTATTTGTGCTGGTGCTGATATCGGTACTTTTCCATGGTCATTGTTGAATCTTCTCTTCTTGAAATTGCTTCCACTCAAATTATTTCTTCTATTATCTAGACCAGGATTACCACCGAAGTGGTTACCATTTCTAGCATGATGATTTTCTCCTCACTGGTTCTCATTGTTCCGATGATTGTTGCCACTGTTACGATAATTATCGCAATTTCTCTCTCGTTGTAGGGTGTTGTCTCCTAGTTGTAGTATTTCTTATTCTCGTTCTACTAATTGAGTTATATCCACGATATCTGAATATAGACAGAGTTTATGAGAAATAAGATGTTAACGAATTTTAGGTTTCAAACCTCGTAAAAATATTTGCGCCATCTGTTCCTCATTGTCCACCAAATAGGGTGCAAATCGAGACAATTCAGCAAACTTGGCTTTGTACTGCAATATAGTCATGTGTTCTGCTCTAGTTTGATGAATTTCCCCTCCTTCATATGGCGAATACTCTCTGAAAAATACTTTTCGTTAAACAATTCTTGGAACTCCACCCAAGCCATCTCGAGTGCCGAGTGATGGGTACGTTTTACGGATTCCCACCAATGATCCACTTCTTCTCGCAGCATAAAAGTAGCGAAAGGAACCTTTTGTTTGTCAGCGCAATGTAGTACATCAAATATCTTTGTCATTTATTTGAGTCACGCCTCTGCCTTGAGTGGGTCCGGCTTTTCGCGAAATTCAGGTGGTCCTAACTCCTTGAACTACTTGGCAATGACCATTCGTAAGTTACCCGTATTTCCACCGGTATTATAAGCAGTAGTTTCTCTCGCCTGATTCTACAAGAATTGCATGAAGTTCCTAAAAAATCATCATTCATCATGTTGTTAGCAGCTTGATTTTCTGAGTTTGCCGCAATATTATTTGTCGCTTCTTGATTCTCAACTATATTTGCCTCATAGTTCATTTCGTGATTTTCAGATGTCATTCTGAAATGCGGTCATAAAACAAAGGTTAGTTAAAAAAACTATGTCACTTCTTGTCCCTACGACCAAACCAACTAATTAAATAACAAAATAGCTTAGGTAAGACACACTAGCGAAAGATTTTACTCGTCTCTCTCCTCCTAGTTTTAATCCCAGATCTCCACCAGAGATCATATCCCTATGCTTTGATACCAACTGTGACGCCCCTAAAATAGGTCAACACAACCCATTTGGGGTCGCCAAAATACATATTACAAAATTCAAATACAAATTTTTCTATTTACAACTATTATACTATCGTGCAAAATACGACAACACACATACTGTGAGTTTTAATACAAATATAACTTAAGTTCTCAATATAATTATTGTTATACTATTTTATAACGTATTCAGATACTTCTACAGTCTCGAACCATCACACCATTCCCCGACTAATCTCAACTATACTCTTATTTCCTGAGAAGAACAATGGAACAAAACTAAAAAGGTTGAGCTCAATTAGGCCAGAAAAAATATCATAACTAAGATGAATAATAAATTATCTTTAGCCTTCAACAATAATAAATTAGAGATTTAATGAGAAAAAATTTTCAACGATATCTGCAGCGGAACAAACAATTTATTAGAAGAGTCAAATAGAACATAATGTCTACTATCTTCTCCTATTTAAAAAATTCACTATTATTATTTTATCCCTATAACACCAATCAACAGTTCCTGTTTATGATCATCCAAATAGTTTATTTTTGCACTATGGGCCAAAGATATTCATTTGTAACACCAATGGTTATGATCATGTCAAACACCAGTCCATATTTGCACTACGGGCCAAAGAGAACTTTCACCATAAGCTTTTGTCTATAACACCAAAGGTCATGATTATACCAATACACAGTTCCTGGTCATAATCATGCCCATCACCAGTTCATCTTTGCACTACGGGCCAAAGAAAACTTTTCACCACAATTTAAGTCTGAGGATTATGACAATGATAATAAGGATAAGTAGAAACAATAAGATCAAGAATAAATATTAGAGATTTGTAATTTAATTTATTCAGAGTTCAAGAATGTCCAAATTGTTAACATTATATCTAGAAATTCGATTAGAATTCAAGAATAGAATAAGGTTCACAATTTAACTATAATATGTAAAACGTAATAGAAAAATTCAAGTGAAAAGTAATTTCAGGAATTTTCACCATTTAATGATAAAGAGATAGAAACGAATAATAACCTCTTACCATAATATGGAGTATGAAAGGAAATGATTACCTTCTACGAATATGAAAGAAATGATAACTTTATACGAGTATGAAAGAATATGACATCCCTTGCGAGTATGAAATAAGATGATATCCCTTAAATAAATAAGAGACTAGATACTGCAATAGTGTAGTAGCAGAACTTTGTGTTGTTGGTGTGTGATTGTTTCTCGAATATTCCTCTTCGTTTTCTCTCACTCTATAGCTTTTTCTTATCAGTTGTAAGTAAAATATGAAGAATACTTGCTTCTATTTATAGATGAACTTTAGTTTAGCCCTGGCAATGTGAAGAGGCAAGTGGCTTGGCTCTTGGCAATGTGAAGAGGCAAGTGGTTTGACTCTTGGTAATGTAAAGAGACAACTGGCTTGACTCTTTGTAATGTTGAAGAGGCAACTACTATTTGCGAAAGTGACTCTTGGCAATGCGAAGAGGCAAGTGACTGTTGGATGACCTGTGGGTCCCATGGAGGGGTCCCACACAAGAAATTAAATAAAGTTGTGGGTCCCACGGAAGAAATAAAATTCACAAGAGAAATAAAATTGTGGGTCCCTTGGACAAGCCAAACTTACAAAACGCCACATATCACCTTTTTTTTCTTCGAGTGTCGACAACTTCTTACTAATGGTTATACTACGCATCACATAATTAATCAACACTCTTTTAATCCATCAATAATTATTCACTATTGATATGATAAACCCACAATATTGACAACGAGATTGTTTCCAATAAAGAGGGGGTCTTCCGAATACACGACACGCAATTAAATAACTCATTTCCTTGACAGAACTTTTAGATGTTGTCAATAATGCTAATTGGTCTAATAATATCATATCAAATAATACAAGTTACTGTGTCGTGTCAATTATTGAATCAATAATATGAAATACTAAACAGATATTATTGTAACAATTATTGAATCAATAATATGAAGCACTGTGCAGATGTTATTGTAACAATTATTGAATCAATAATATGAACTATTATGTTGTACTGTGTGCTACTGTGGAATACCGCATGCTACTGTACTTTTATCACCGGGTATTTTAATCGGTAAAAGTACTGTTGACAATTTGTATAAAAATATAAATACTGTCGTTTTTCGTATCTGACAATTAGTCGTTATGGGGCCCACCAATGATTGGTTATTTCGGTGCCATCGTACTTTACCGAATATAAAATTCTCCAACAGAAAGAATATTCTCCGACTAAAAGAATATTCCCCGACATACTGTTTATCTGATTGTTTGCATATATCACCCTTAACTATAACATTTTATCAATTAAGCACTTTACAGTTTAGAATAACAATCATAAAGAAAATAAACTTTTATTTCATAAAAGTTGGTGTCTTACAGATGATATGGCTACAGCTCCCTAATCCTCTACTATGAGGAGTCTAATGTATACGATGGTTTATACACGGCTATATTGCTCATGCAATTGGCGTTGTAATCAAGTATTTGTCAAATCATGGTAGAGAACTTTGGGAAGTAATTAAGTGGATTCTTAAATACTTGAAAGTTACTTCTAGTTTGTGTTTGGATTTTGGTGGTTCGAGTCCAATCTTGGAGGGTTTTACAGATGCAGACAAAGCAGGTTTTGAAGAAAGAAAATCTACTTCGGGGTATTTGTTTACTTTTGCGAGGGGAGCTATATCATGGCAGTCCAAGTTGCATAAGTGTGTTACTTTGTCTACAACTGAGTTGGAATACATCGCCGCTACGAAAGTAAGGCAATGAGATGTTATGGTTGAAACGGTTTCTCTAAGAGTTGAGTTTGACGCAAAATGAATATGTGATTTATTAATGTGATAGTCAAAGTGCAATTGAGTTGACCAAGAACGCCACATATCATAATCGTACCAAGAACATTGATGGTCGTTATCACTAGTTTTGAGAAGTGATGGAAAAGGAATTGATGAAAGTGAAGATAGTTCATACCAATGAGAACCCCTCAAACATGTTAACAAAGATTGTGACTCGCGATAAGCTAGAGTTTTGCAAAGAGTTGATCGGGATGGACTCTAAGTGACGAGATCACGGTGAAAGCCCCCCTCTCTTGAATTTAAACGGCGAGATTGTTGAGTATGTGGAGTTCAAACCCATGAGATTATCCTAATTAAAAGTGAGAATATTTTAATTTGGTAATATAGATTTACTGTGTGAAGCCTATCGTATCCGATGGAGGAATAATTTTCTAAAGTTATTAGGAAGGCAGGAGCATGCATTGTCTTGGTAAGTCTTGTACAACACGTGAACATGGGATGCTCGGTAATTCCAAATCTAATTTGAAAGTCAGGATACGATATATGGCATTATGGCTTTCAAAAGCAAATTAGGATTAGGGAGCATATATATATATATATATATATATATATATATATATATATATATATATATGGTATATGTGGCGTGATTACAAGAGGGAGAAAAAAAAGTCAGTGAGTGCAGAACGGAACAGTAGTACGTTTCGGTTGAAGAAAAGTGTAGGAAAAATTAAGAGTTTTTGTGAAGGTTTATTGACGAGTTTTCATTATTTATTCGGATCAATTAATTATTTAAAGACTTTAATTAATTTGAAGGTTCTGGGTGGTGAGGTAATTTGAGTTTTCATTCAAATTAAAGTATTCTTAATTATATTCTCTCAATTTCGTAATATTTCAAGTTTTTAGTTATAAAACTTGGAAGGACTATTTATACTCACAGTTGATTATAGTGGAATTATTTGGAACTAGACCCGTGGTTTTTATCTCTTAATTTTAGACGATTTTCCACATACTGTTCTAGTTGGAGGAGTTTTTCCAACAAAAATCACATGTTATTTATTGTAACTTTTAATACAAGTAGTAGATGTGATTTTGAGCAAGTAGCATATTTTTGTTTTGCATTCTACTAATTTTTCCAAAGACGAAGTTAGATCTAATGTCTATATATGGGTTTAATCTGTTAATTTTATAAGAAAATTTGATATAATTTCTACAAGATTTCATTTACATTAATATGAGTCCCATATATAATTTATGTAAAAAACATTTTAAAAAAATAACATTTTCTCTCTTTTTATTACGTATTTCATAATTGTCAGAGTTATATATACCGTGACCTTTCTGACGCAATTGAACTCGATTATTAATTTCTTAATTTTATTTATGTGCTTCTTTTTTCAATGATTAAATTTTAATATAAAAAATAACATCTAACATAATGTCTAAACGGTGCCTTATATGAATCATAATATTCATCACAATTTTTTATTTTTTATTTTTTATAAAAAAAGATAGAACTCTTATTTTCACCAGATGGAGATTATGATCCCTTTAATTTGAAGTTAGAGTTTGATATCATATTGAGCCTATAAGCACAATATTTTTTCCTCAAAAATTTCTCACTAATAATGCTTGATATTCTTCCGGCAAATTTTCTTCAGCTCCTCCACTACTCCATCTATCTCCTCCT
Organism: Aralia elata; assembly: GCA_034770075.1. Taxonomy (NCBI): domain Eukaryota; kingdom Viridiplantae; phylum Streptophyta; class Magnoliopsida; order Apiales; family Araliaceae; genus Aralia; species Aralia elata. The sequence continues at coordinate 83,370,788 of CM068388.1, forward strand.
CTCCTTTCATTCTCATTTTCTCACTCACTTTCTTCACCCTCCTCCTAAAACCCTCACCACTTTTCTCTACTACCACCTCCTTTATGACTCTTGCCACCTCTTCTCTTCCAAATTCCAAATTTTCATATTTCATAACCTCCAAACAAACCCCAACCTCCACAGCCAACCGAGCATTCAAAGGCTGATCGTTATGCATTGGAATCGCGATAATCGGAACACCAAAGTACATACTTTCCGATACAGAATTCCATCCACAGTGACTCACAAAACCACCGACACTTGAATGCCCTAATATTTTCTTTTGTGGAGCCCACCCTTCCACAATCATCCCCCTCCCTTTTACCCTCTCAAGAAAACCTGGTGGCAGTGCCACATCAGCCCGAGTTTTTTCTCCCCCTGGAAACCTAATAACCCATATGAAATTCACATTGCTAAGCTCAAGCCCATAAGCCAGCTCTTCCATTTCCTTGTATGACAAGTAACACTCGCTCCCAAACGAAACAAACACAGTTGAGAATCTTTCCTTCTTATTTAGCCACTGAATAATCTCGGCAAACCCTAATTCTCCATCAGATTCATCTATTTGATCAATAAGTGAACCAACAGGTACAATCTCTTTCCTGCTCAAAACTTGAAGAAAATCAACATATTTTTCCTCAATTTCTTTACACGTTCTAATCAAAACGACGCCACACGATTTCTCAAACCAATCCAAGGCTTGTTTTTCGTCTTCCATATCAAGAATCGAATATTTTTTCGTTTTCTTTATCTCAGGATCCTTAAGAAATATTGTTGGATATGGATATGTCAATCCACGGTTCTTGACTGACCAATACAAGTAAGATATCGCCGCAGCGCCAGAACACTGAAAATGAACTGCCGGAACATTATAGGACACCGCTAGGTCCGGAATCCAAGGTGTAAACATGTCATATATAAGGAGATCAGGTTTAAGATTCTTTAAAATTTGGGAGAATTCTGAGGCGGCCATTTTTAGGGACTTTGAAAGGGTTGGAAAGAGATGGGGTGGCAAGCCAATGGCTGTGTGATAATGAGGGGGGAGATTGGGGAAAGTTGGTAAGTGTAGTTCTATTGGTTCTATGTTGTGATTGGAATTAATGAGTTTTTTGTTGATGGAAATGAGATTGATGGGAGTGGAGCAAAAGTAAATGAAGAAGTTTCTTGTGGAGAGTTTCTTGGCTAATTCCATGTATGGTGAAATGTGACCATGACCTAGCCATGGGAACATTAGAACTCTTAAACTAGTTTCTTGAGTTTCCATTGTGTGTTTGTGCGGGAGATCTTGAGAGGGAGAGGGTTGGAACTTTTTAAGTGATGAGGAGTATTTATAGAACATTAATGGAACTCCTAAACTAATTTCTCTACTGTTGACTATGTGGGTGTCTGTCTGAGAGGATTTAGATTTCGATAAAGTTGACACTCACTTAATTTTTTGTGTAGTTTATAACAAATAATTATATTATTTTGGTATTAATTAAAAGCTATCCAAAATTTTAAAAATGCAACTCTCTATCGTATATAAATGCAACCTTTTATTGTACATTCAAATTAATTGACAAATTACCAGTTTCATAGTATCCGGATTTGTCTTGACAGATAGACAAAGGAAGAGCTAACAACTTTGAGGTGATGAGGTAATAATTCTTCAAATAATTTAGTCACAGTAAATAGTTGACGTAATTACATATGTCACAAATTTTGTCCCCTAGATATATAGTCCATATTGGTAGGCTAATGCAATCAATTTAAGTTGGCTTGACCCTCTGTGCTGATCCGCCTTATATGGGTTACCTGTATAGGCTTTGTGCCTACACAGTAGCCCAAATCTTCTATCTCAATCTATGTTTATTGTTGTATTATGATCGTGTATATATAATATATATCTATAATTAGGAATACACGACAATTATACAAAAGTAAAAGAAAATGACAGAAAATTTGATTGAAACGAAATTGGATAGTGTGTGACATGATTGTGCTGATGCAAAGAGGAAGAAATCATCTGCTAAGGGTTCTATTTGAAAGCCACGTCTAGCTCTTCCTCCGTCAGCTGCACGACAGATATAAGTGAGAGTTTGAAACTATTTTCATTCTTTCTAAAAATCAAAAGATTTCAATAATGGAAAATCCCATTCTTAATCAGTATTTAAATATTTCTTCTCAAAATACACTCATTGATAATATACTTAATTCTCTTTTTTTTTAATGTCCTAATCTATTACAATAATTTTTCCTAACCTAGAGGGGGAGGGTATAGGTGAGAGATGGGATAACTTATTGTCTTCAACTTTCATCATGCGCTACATTTTGACCTGTCATCACGCGCTACCTTATGGACCTGTCTTCGTATATAAACCTGCTATCAACAAAAATCGAACTCTCGACCTCTATATTAATAGAAGTGAGTCATACCTAGAACCGTAAATGATAACCAAAAAATAGGATATTCGTTCGTGTTCGTATTCATTTAAAGCCGATATTATTATTATTCAACTTAAACAGATATTATTCATATTGGATTATAGATATTCGCAAATAAACGGATACGAATACGAATACATGTATATTCGTATGGTTTAACATCCGTCCGCCAACATATTTATCGAATAACGGGTATTAAATATTCGGTATCATTATCCCGAGATCTTATTATAAAATTATAATATTTCTTAATATCTTCTATAAAGATGCTTTATTAAATAAAGTGATTAATTTTTTTTTCTTCTGAATTTTGTAATTAAATCATATGGTTGATGACTTTGTTATGTTATATTAATATCATAATAATAATTTTTTAATTTTTTAATTATCAATTTACTAATTTTAATTAATTATGTAAATAAATTCGAATAATTTTTTGAATATCGAATTCGAATGGTACCTTATAAAATTTATCGAATATCGAATACGAATATGGATAAAATATTTTTTTCGAATATAAATATCACTGTATTTAAATTCAAATATACTCGTTTACAATCTTAATCATACCAATGAACTAAGGGACCATCGATATAATTAATTCCTTCTAAATTTAACGTCCCGATCACAATAATTAGGTCCATTTTGTCAAGTTCTATTGCGAAGTCAAATTCTACTTTTGACCCCAAGGGTGTTTCAGTCATTTCACCTTAAATTTTGTCTCGATTTATAAGACCTAGGATGCATCGCCCCGGACCCATCCACTTGCATCTCTTGAAACCTCAAGTCGTCAGGTTTCATGACAATCGACTCTCTGATCTGACAAAATTCAAATTATTAATCAATTTTGGGTTTTTGATCACAAATTTGTAATACCAAAATTTTCATTGTTTAACGTCACTACATCATATTTATATAACACGTGTGACACAAGAGGTTAGTATATGCAATGTTATGGGAGAGATTGAAGAGCGAGGTGATGCCAACAATATGTTATTATCCTTGAGGCTCAGTCCCAAAATGTGGTTTCCAAAAAAAAAATAAGAAAAAAAGTTGGGCAATATTCCTGTTTTCCTCACCAAAATGAATTCCTAAAATAAAAATCTCTAGTTAACTTTTCATAAATTTCTTATTGGGTATGACATGATTTCTTATTGAATTTGAATTTAGGTATTAACTAGTTCTTTATTGGATTTGAATTTAGGTATTACCTAAAATCCGTTTTGGTTTAAGGAAAGTTATCTTTTCTAATTATACTCAATTTAGTATTTCCTATCCTATTTGGTTATGGAATTTCCTATGACCTATAAATATAGGTGCTAGGATTTTGGAGAAGAGACATTCAGATTTATTCAGAAACATTCTTAGAATTCTCATAGTTCTCTCTTTATTTTGTACACTTCAAATATTTATTTAGTGGATTTCTTCTGTCTTCTACATGGATTTTTTCCGATTTGGTTTCCACGTAAAACCTTGTGTTATTGTCTTTATCTTTCTGCGTTGATTTATTGTGTTTGTCATAGTTTGTCATAACAAACTAGTATCAAGAGCCTAGTTATTATCAATCCATACTATGGCGTTGAGTTCGACTTCATCAACGAAATTTGATATTGACAAATTCGATGGGAATATTAGTTTCAGTCTTTGGTAAGTTCGGATGAAGGCTGTTCTTACCCAGCAAGGCTTGAAAAAAGCCATTGTAGGGAAGCCAATGAAGCCTGTAGATATGTCTGATGCGGATTGGGAGACGAAGAAAGCTAGTGAGATGTCTGAGTTAGAATGAGAAATTATGGATGATAAAGCACTTTCGGCAATTCACTTGTGCCTTTCGAATGATGTGTTGCAAGAGGTGTTAGCGGAAACTACAGCTGCTGATTTGTGGAAGAAATTAGAATCTCTCTATTTGACGAAGTTTCTCACCAATAGATTGAGATTTAAACGTCTTTACACCTTGCATATGTCAGAAGGTACTCAAATCAAATCTCATATTACTGAATTTAATTTGTAACTAAGTTGCAGAATATTGATGTTAAGATTGATGATGAAGATCAAGCCCTATTGTTGTTAGTCTCATTACCTCCTTCATATAAGCATTTTAGAGACACTATGATCTATGGTAGAGACATTATCTCAATTGAGGATGTTAAGACGAATCTTATGAGTAAACAAAAACTAGATTCTGAGATGACTTTTGGGAAAAGTGATGATCAAGGTGTTGGATTGTTTGCCAGGGGGAGGTCAGTTGAGAGAAGTTCAAAAAGTGGCAGTACACACAGATCAATATCGAGGAATAAGAATTTCAGTTGTAACTACTGTCATGTAAAGGGGCATATAAAGCGTAATTGTCCGAAGTTGAAAAATAAAGAACAGAGAGGAGACAATCATGGTCAGATTAATAATGGACAGAATGTGCAGAACCAGCAGAATCAAGGGACAAGAAAGCCTGCTCAGGCTAGCGTTGCTGAAGATAGTGATGATCTTCTGTTAGTAGTCGATGACAGAGAAAGACTTAGCAGTGATTGGATTTTGAATTCTGGGTGTTCTTATCATATGTGTCCTACTCGTGATTGGTTCTCCACATATGAACCATTTGATGGTGGAATTCTTTTGATGGGAAATAATTCTAAATGTAAAGTAATATGCATTGGCACAGTTAAAATTAAAATGCATAATGGCATAATCAGGACATTGTCAGATGTTAGACATGTTCCAGGTTTGAAGAAGAATCTCATATCTTTAGGTACACTAGATGAAAATGGGTGTAAGTACACAGCTGAAGGTGGAGTTATGAATATTAGTAGAGGCTCTCTTGTGTTGATGAAAGGAATCAAGGTCGGCACTTTATATAAGTTGGAGGGTTCTACAACTACAGATTTAGATGTAATTTATTCTTCAATTACTGCAGATGACACCACCAGGTTGTGGCATATGAGGTTAGGCCATATGAGTGAAAGAGTCATGGATGCTTTGAGTAAAAGAAGTCTTTTATCTGGACAGAAAATAAGAAAATTGGACTTCTGTGAGCATTGTGTCTTGGGGAAACAGAAAGGAGTTAGTTTTAAGACTGCGGTTCATAGAACAAAGGGGACGTTGGACTACATTTGTTCAGACCTTTGGGGTCCTTCACGGGTTTTTTCCAAAGGTAGTGGTGCACATTATCTGCTAACCTTCATTGATGATTACTCTAGAAAGGTTTGGGTCTACTTCTTGAAACATAAGAATGACGTTTTTGTGACGTTCAAATAGTGGAAGACTTTGGTTGAGAAGCAGACAGAAAAACAGACTAAGAGGTTCAGATCCGATAATGGCCTTGAGTTTTGTGAGACTGAGTTCAATGAGTTTTGTAAGAATGAAGGAATTGTTAGACATCGTACAGTTATCAAGACACCGCAGCAGAATGGAGTTGCAGAACGGATGAACAGAACCTTGATAGAGAAGGTCAGGTGTATGTTGTTAAATGCAGGTTTGGGTAAGGAATTTTGAGCAGAAGCAGTGAACACAACTTCTTTCTTAGTGAATCGTTCTCTTTGTACAGCGATAGAATGTAAGACACCTGAAGAGGTTTGGTCAGGTAATCCTTCAGATTATTCATCTCTTAGGGTGTTTGGTTGTCCTGCATATGCACATGTGAATGAGGGAAAACTCGAACCTAAAGCGAAAAAATGCATCTTTCTTGGTTATGGTTCTGGTGTGAAGGGTTATAGACTTTGGTGTGCTGATCAGAAGTCAGCAAAGGTCATCATTAGCAGAGACGTTACTTTTGATGAGTCAGCTATGCTTCATAAGAACAAGGAATCATTTATTCCTTGTATTGATAGTTTTGATAGTGTTGATCAGAAGGTGGAGCTTGAAGTAACTTCTCCTCAGGTTTATAAATCACAGCAGAGTTCAGATCATGTGCCTACTACTACTGTTGCAAATGAAAATATAGTTACAGAGGAGGAACATGTGGACAATCAGTATAGTCTCACTAGAGACAGGGCAAAGAGGACAGTGCGACCACCACAGAGATATGGGTATTCAGATTATGTTGCTTATTCTTTGTCAGTTGCTGAGGTAGTTGAATATAGTGACCCTGTGACTTATAAAGATGTTATTTCCTCGAATATTGATTCAGAAAAATGGTTGTTTGCTATGAATGAGGAGATGGAATCTCTTCAGAAAAATCAGACTTGGGAGCTTGTGAAACCACCTAAAGGTAAGAAAATTATGGGCTGCAAATGGATATTTAAGAAAAAGGAAGGCATCCCAAGAGTTGAAGATGCTAGGTACAAGGCTCGACTAGTAGCTAAGGCATTTAGTCAAGTCGAGGGAATTGACTTCAATGATGTGTTTTCACCAGTTGTGAAACACAACTCTATTCGAGTATTACTTGGTTTGGTTGCTATGCATGATTTGGAGTTGGAACAACTCGATGTGAAAACAGCTTTCTTGCATGGTGAACTTGAAGAAAAGATTTATATGCGTCAACCTCAGGGATTTCAAATTCAAGGAAAGGAAGACCACGTTTGCTTGTTGAAAAAGTCCTTATATGGTTTAAAGCAATCTCTCAGACAGTGGTATAAACGATTTTATTCATTTATGGTTAGTATTCGATGCACTTGAGCTCTGCATTTGAGAAAAGAAGAAAGTTCACTGTTTATGCTATATTGGAGGATTCAAGTTAAGGTGGAGATTTGTTGGGTATGACATGATTCCTTATTAGATTTGGATTTAGGTATTACCTAGTTCCTTATTGGATTTGGATTTAGGTATTACCTAGAATCCGTTTTGGTTTAAGAAAAGTTTATGAAATTTCTTATGGCCTATAAATATAGGTGCTAAGATTTTGGAGAAGAGACATTCAGATTTATTCAGAAACATTCTAAGAATTCTCATAGTTCTCTCTTTATCTTGTACTCTTCAAATATTTATTTAGTTAATTTTTTCTGTCTTCTGCGTGGTTTTTTCCCGATTTGGGTTTTCACGCAAAACCTTGTGTTATTGTATGTATCTTTCTGCTTTGATTTATTGTGTTTGTCATAGTTTGTCATAACATTTCTCTTTAACCCTCTAAATTTAAATATCTTTGTGCTTTGTCTTTTATCATAAAAATTAAGCTTTTGATATAAATAATCTAATATAAATTACACACTCAATGCTTGTGTTAGAGGGCTAGTTATATAAGACTTTATCTAAATAAAGTATACTTCGGTCGATCTTAGATCAAAAAAACATAAAATATTCAATTGAACCGTCTTATAATTAAGTATCTATCGAGTTAATTAGATCAGCTCATTTAACTAAGCAAGTTGAAACCTAGCTTAATTCAAAGTCGACTCATTTTAATTTGTGAATCCAATCGAATTGAATACATTTAATTTTTGTTGGGTTAGAGTAGCCTTCTGTTAGTAAACTAAACCAAATTTATAAATATCTTCTAAATTGTTCATGAATTATCTTAATTAGTATTAGTACATGAATGGGTACTGTCTAAGTACATTGTGTATGCATGTACATGAATGTATCTAGAAAAGTCTTGGAATATGTATGACTAAATTTATGTACATGTATTTAGTTATGTAGTAATTGTTAGAGTAACTCTAGAAGTGTCCTAGGAGCCTTATAAATAGTTTTATATGTGAGTCATTTTAATCCAGTGAGTTGAATCAAATATTTTAAGGTTTAAATACTCTTTCTCACTTCTCTATAATTTATCCTCTTCCATACATTGTTAACAAAGTGGTATCAAAGCAAGTGCAAAGTGTACGCGTTAGAGCTCTAAAATGTAATCTAACAAAGGTGCTAATTGAGATAAAAATTGAAGAAAAAGTTTGTGAGTTGAAGCACATCACAAAGGTCGTCATATTGATAACGTTTTGGAGAGATAAATTATAGAAAAATGATGTTTTCTAGGTGTTAACGCCAAGATCTGACCGTTTGTCGAACCACCAGACAACTAACGAAAAACCTGCTCAGAGAACAACACAACCACACTAAGAAGCTTGACGGCCGAGGCCGCCAGGGGATAGCTCCGGTGTGAAAATAATTACAGGCCAGAAACGTCAACAATGGAGGTATTTGATAGCTTTAATGCTTAAAGAAAATTGTGTAAAAATGTACCTGAAACCTGAATTATGGTCGTATATTTACAATTTGACCACACCTCCCTAATTGGACGAGGAGTCCTATATATGTCAAGGTAACTGCAAACACTCTCAATTGCATAGAATCCTACCTCCTTGATAATAGGAAGTCAAATAAAATAAAAGTGATACAAGTCAATTAGGACTGTAATCATTCTAGAATGTTAAGTCTCTTGACTAAAATATTCTGCCATGTGGCATGGCCCACCGAATCCTCCGGACCCATAAAATCATGTCCCAACATTGCCCCCGCTCTTTTATTACAAAAAACTTAAAATAAGACAGTACAAAAACCAATGAATAATAAATTGTTGTCATTTAATTCGAACTATTACCCCCTCTCTCCATGTGTCGAACCGGGCCCCACCATTACCATCATACGCCGTATATGGGATAACGTGTATTGACGGCTTGTTACCTCAAAACTCCTTTCCTGTTAAGCAAACGAACCGCCATTTTATATCCACACATTCAAAAACTTTGCTGAGAACTCAAGCATCACTGCAAACCATCCTTTCCCCCACTTCAACATATTTTTCAGGCCAAGTCACAACAACCCACCACTTTCTCCACTAAAAAATGTCAAACAACCACTTCGCTCAAACCCCATCTACTACTAACCCCGTCGTTCAACCTCTAACAGCACCAGTGACCACAAATGTCATACCAGAAACCCAAGCAACCACCACTTTCACCGTCGCCTTCTCTCCAGCTATTGAAAACACCTCATCACCTGTGCTGGGCGAAGCCGAAATCATCGAGATGAAGATTCGAGACCAATACTCATCGGAGAAAGCATACACGTATATTAATACTCGATTTAATGTACAAAACCATCAACTATTTAGCATCCACCAACAATATCAAATCCTCGACGCCTATAAACTCTGAGCACCCAACGTATCGGAGAAGATGTATTGGCGCCCGAGGGGCGAATGGATCGTCGTCCCCTTCTACGCCTTGAGGTACGGGGTTCGATTCCCCCTTACGAATTCATCTACTTTTTCATCTACTTCGTCGGAATCGGGTTTGCACAACCAGTGTCGAACTCGTATATTCATCTCATGTGCTTCATCGCCTTCTACCATGAATGCGGAGTCCAGCCCTCGCTAGAGGTCTTTTTTGCCATGTTCACCTTGGGCCGATCTAAGTAACCAGGGTTCCTCCTAAATAAACAACCTAATCGACGCATCTAGATGAAGACCCCCTTAAGCAATAAAGGGTGGCACTCACACTGGGTCTTTATCAAAGGCCCCGACACACATCTCCTCCCAAACTGGGGCGAACCCTCAAAGACAACCTTTGGGCTGACAACTTCCCCCCGAATCGGATTGAAGAGTTCAAGTTATTCCACTCTAAGATATCGAACGAGGAGTAATCCATAGATCTGTTGTCCGACCAATCCTGGCTTTTCAGCCACAAATGTAAGTTATATCCTCAATCTTCACATACTCCATACAAATTACTCTAAACTCTGATCCTTACTAATTTTTCTTTACTACCGCAGTGACAATCTTCAAACCACAACCACCCAAGCAGATCAATTCCGAGCCGACCGTTGAAATTGTTCCGATCGAAGACATACCCGAACCCAGCACCAAAATAACTTCCAACCTTAAACCCCAAACCGAACCACCCCTCACCATCGATCCTATATCCAACATTCTGATGCCAATAAAAACCCTAACAGAAAAAAGCACCCTGGAGATGACCACTAAAAATAAAAAGCGAAAGCTAGTGAAGGCATCCACAAAAACAACCCTCAAACCCTGACCCAACTTGCTGATCCTCCTAAAAACATAGCCTCTGACACCATCCAACCAACCACCGGTAACGAACCCAAACAATAAACTATCCCCGAACCCCCCATAGAAAAACGACCAAGACCCGAAGAAACCACTACCGAACCTTCTCCCAAATGAGTATGTATAGCAATGAGCCTGCCATCTTCTCATGAAGCAACCGACGAACCCCACTATCCCTCCGAACCTTAACCCAAAACTTCACCCCCAACCACCGTATTTCCTAAGGATATGCCCCTCAACTTTCCTTATGACCTTTATAATGCCTTTATCCTTCCTAGAGATGACAACACGTTTAACGTACTCGAACCCAAAGAGTTAATCATCGCCACCATTATCTACCAGGGTCGGCTAGGTGCAGCATTCAACTCCTACTTGCATTCTATTTCTTCCATAGTGTAAGCAAAATATTCAATCCCACCTTTCTTTTATTTTAGGCTCTGGCGGCCTTCGATCGAATAATGAACCAAGTCACCGCCATGTCGGAAAAGAGGAGAGGGATGGAAGCCAAAATCAAACAGCACTAAGCTGAATAGAATCCCTAACATCTGACCTAAAGAAAGAATATGGGCAACACGTTGATACCCTGTTCCAAGCCCAAGAGTTGATGCAAGAGCTGAAAACGCTGAAATGGCACTACTTTGAAGTAGCGGAACAGAGGCAAAAACTCCTAGAAGAATAGGTCGGATTAAAAAGAGAGAACAAAAATTGAAGAAGGACATGTCAACTCTAGAAAGTCAGCTTATGGGTATACATAACAAGATGATGAACTTAATCAAAACCTCTTCGAAATTGGAGAAGGAATTTGTAAAGATCAAAGAATAAGGCCCCCCAATGACCGAAGCTGAAAAATAAAAAATCATTGATGAGTATAAGTTATCTCCCGAACTGTCCAAAAACGTCCTAGGCTAATTTGACAAAGGCTACCAATGTGCCAAACAAAGATGAAGGAAAAGATGATGGCAGCTGGTCTCGACCCCAACTCATTGACTCCTCCGACGAAGAAACCGAGGCCAAAGACGACCACCCATCCCCAAAATAATTATTTGTATTTTACTTTTTCTTTTCTATCTTGTAATTCTCTCGATGTACATATAATGAATGAAATAAAAATGTTTTGCAAGCATGACCCACCAAACTATCTTTATTAACAATGCATTAAGTCTACAAATCCACTGATCATTCCAACTTAAAATTCATAACTACAGAACTTAAATGAAAATATTACAACCATAAGCCGAAACATATCTCATTGATGGTACTTCCGAAGCCTTCCTGCATGTCAAGTATTTTTTATATCAACTAATCTACTGTCTGAAGCCAATAAGTTCTGGGCTTCGAGACATCGATAACTTTATAAGGCCCCTCTTAGTTAGGCATGAGCTTTCTCGTGTTTTGAGGAGCAATAGCATCAACCTCCGGAAGCATCAAGTCGCAAACCCCAAACCTCCATTGTTTAACCCCTGATTGTAACGTTGAGCAATTTGTTGTTGGTATATAGCCGACCTTATCACTGCCGAATGTAGGTAGTCGATCTTATCACCGTCGAATCCCAAACCTCGTCTGCTTGATCGGGTAACCGTTAGGCGTCCCCGATCATCGTCCTCCTACAATGACATCGACCACCCATCGGGTAGTCGATCTTTATGGCGTTTAAAAATCACCATTTGAACCTCCCGGTCAGATAGTCATTCCCCATGGCGTTCCCGATCATCAACCTCATGTCTTCATTCTAACCTTTATTGATCTGCAATATAATGAAGTAGTTCACCATTCTGAATATTCCTCTCAATCAAATTTTTCAGCTGCCAACACGCCTCGGTAGAATGTCCCATATTTTGATGGTAATTACAGAACTGGCTATGGTCCCATCTCATCAGATGATTGCTGACCGGACACGGTTCAAAAAATGACTTATCCATAATCTCCTCTAAGATCCTTGCACGGTCGATGTTGAGCAGAGTATAGCCTTTATTGATACTCTGGTTTGGGAATAGAGGTCGGTTGTTTCTTGCAATCCTGTTGCTAAACCCTTTATTCAACTGTGTCTCCAGCCTGGGATCATAACTCCTATTACGATCCCGATCCTGAGGCCTATCTGTTCTGCGTGTCTGGGGCTTAAGGCTCCCTATAGCGTCGTCAATGGCAATGAAATTCTCTGCCTTGTCATAAGATTCAGACAGGTCTTTTGAGGGATTGAACATAATATCCTTCAGTAGCTTCCGCGACTTCTTTGTGTCCAATCCCGTGGTGAAGAACCCAAGGGTTTGGGGTATGTTGAGGTCTGTCACAGTGCCAACCGCCTCCTTGAACCTCTTCACATACTGACTTAGGCTCTCGTTCGATTATTATTTTATCTTCATGAGTGAAGCTGTCAACTTCCTCCTCCTCTTATTACTCCCAAAGCGATTGTAGAATTTATCACAAAGCTCCTGACAGGACCCGATGGAATTATGTGGCAATGACGTCATCCACAACCGCGCCCCTTTCTTCAATATAGTAATAAACATCTAGCATCAAGCAGCATCAGAGTAATCATAGTAACGCATGAGACGATCATATATATGTGTGTATGGTCGTAAGGATCACCCGTGTTGTCGTAAGTCTCGATAGGTGGCATTTTCTTGGTCAGGTCGGCCCGTATTTGATCAATTTCAGGTGTGAAAGGTGACTTTGGATCAGCTGACAACTCGTTCACCTGGGTCACTGCCACTATCTTCTGCTCCAGCTTTGTCAGCTTTTGCATAACGGGATTGAGTTTCTCTCTCGGGGGGATGCTCTGCGCTGATCCTTCACATACTCTGGGGAGACCACCTGTTGTCGCCGTTCAGACCTCGTCAGTCCTTCGTCACTATCCCGAGAGTGTGATCTACATTTACTCCGTCCTTCGAGAGAACTTCCTAATTGGTGGGATCGGGATCGACCTTGTGAGGTAGACTCTTGATGCCCATGCCGAGTAGGGGAGATCTCCCCTTCCCTTCCAATTCTGCCAACTGTGCATCTAATTCCTTTTGTTGAAGGCATAGAGCCTCCAAAGCATCCTTACTGCTGGATCTTCCACATCCGAATCAACTTCCGTTTATCATGTCCATCCCGATCTCGCTCCTGATCCCGCTCTTGGATAGTGTACATTCGGGACTGATTGTCCGCTCCGCGGCTATGGGGATTAGGAGTTTATTAGCTTGTAGAGAATAATTATCGTCGACCTGAAGCCAACTGAGCTTGTGTTAGGTCCGTAACGTGGTTGTTGGGCTGGAGCTTATCCTTGACTAATCCCAGATCTGCATCGTCGGATTGACTGAAGATCTCTCCTGGTCAGAAACTATCTTTCCTTTACTCGTCATGCCTCTAACAAAGTAAGTAGGTGATTAAGAACATAGCACTAAAACTGTCTTCCCTCTAACGTCAATGTTAACGCCAAGATTTGACCGCTCGTCGAATCACCAGACAACGAACGAAAAACCTGCATAGGGAACAAACAACCACACTACGAAGCTTGACGGCAGGGGCCATCGGGGGATATCTCTAGTGTGAGAATAAGTACAGGACAAAAACGTCAACAATGAAGGTATTTGATTGCTTTAGTGCTCAGAGTAAATTGTGTAAAACTGTACCTGAAACCTAAATTATGGCCGTGTATTAATAGCTTCACCACACCTCCCCGATTGGACTAGGAGTCCTATGTTAAGATAGCTGCAAACACTCCCAACCGTATATAATCCTACTTCCTTAATAATAGGAAGTCAAATAGAATAAAAGTGATACAAGTCAATTGGGACTGTAATCATTCTAGAATATTAAGTCTCCTTACTAAAATATTCTGCCATGTGGCATGACCCACCGAATCTATCGGACCTACGAAATCATGCCCCAACACTAGGTTTGGTGACAAATTAGTGTTCATAAATTATAATGTTTGGAGTATAAGGATTCGAGTATTTCTTGGAGCTTGCAATTTATGGCGAGATGTCATTGCAAATCCAGAAAAGTGTATTTCGAAAAAAGTTCAAAAAATGAAAGAAAAAGAACAAGGGAGATTTTGCAAGGAGTAATGCATGAAGAAGTTTGGATGCGTGTTGCGAGTTTTGATTCTCTACCTCAGTTATGGAGTGAACTTGAATTTATTTGCAATAATTATAAAGGTCCATCGTTACCTACAGAGCCTTGATTTTTAGAAGAAGATAAGATATTTGTAGAAGAAATTAATGAAGTTGAATAAGAAGAAAGCAAAAACGAAAACTTTAAAGACATATATCGGGAAGCAAAAGAAATAGATCATGACGAAAATAAAGAATTTGAATACACAATAATTGAAGTATCTTTTGAGAAAGAAGAAGAAAAAGAAAGCGTTGAAGAAATTGAAGAGATGTCAAGTGAAGAAGCATTTGAACTATTTGATATTGATGGCTCTGGCACCATTGATGTCGAAGAACTGAACGTTGCAATAAGGGCACTAGATTTTGAAATGACCGAAGAACAAATAAATCAAATGATTGCTGATGTAATTAAGGATGGCAGTGGTGCAATTGATTTTGATGAATTTGTGCACATGATGAGAGCCAAGATTGGTGAAAGGGATTCTAAAGAAGAGCTTATGAAAGCCTTCCAAGTCATCGTCCAAGATAAACATGGAAAGAACTTTGTTTCAGATATTCAGTATATTTCCAAGGAGTTGGGCGAGAGTTATACTGCTAGAGAAATTCAGGATATGGTTGAGGAAGCAGACCATGATTATGATGGAAAAGTTAATTTTGACGAGTTCATGAAAATGATGAAAGTATTCCAATGTGTTAAAGATTCGAGTATGCTAAAAAAAATTATTTGTGTCATTTACATCAATGGAGATGACAAAAGAGTTTTTTGTATTTTAAGGAATTGGAAGATCAAAAGGTTTTACGACATTGTGAAGAATTTCAAGAAGGTCCCCGAATGTCAAGAAGGTCCCTCAATTTTTGGTGTTTTCAAGTTTATGGATTAAATCAAGTTTAAGAAGGGGTGTTGAAAGTATAAACTTGGGTTATTATTAGTAGTATTTAAATTTGGTTTATGGGAGGCCTTGTTAGCAAACTAAATCAAATTTATAAATATCTTCGAGATTATTCATGAATTATCTTAATTAGTATTAGTACATGAATGGGTAATGTCTAAGTAGATGGTGCATGTATGTACATAAATGTATCTAGAAAAGTCTTGGAATATGTATAACTAGATTCATATACATGTATTTGGTCATGTAGTAATTATTAGAGTGGCTCTAAAAGTGTCCTAAGAGCCCTATAAATAATCTTATATATGAGTCATTTTAATCAAATGAGTTAAATCAAATATTTTAAAGTTTAAACACACTTTCTCACTTCTCTATAATTTATCATCTTCCGTACATTGACAACACGTTCAAATATCTCAACTGGTTCGTAGGGTTAGAGGAGACTTGTTTTGGACCAAGACTGCATGACTTGATAAGGAAGGCAAAGCATATTTTGAAACACGTTAGCCCTCATAATTTTATGCAGCTAGCCTTGATCTATATTTAAAAAGATACTTAGGAATCATATTTCGTCATCCAGTTATATATTTATTTTAAAATCAAGAAGATGAAAGTCATCAACCAATCTTCCTCTTTAATTATTTTCTTTCCACCTTCAAAAAATTAAAACAAAAAAAAAACTAATATAAGACCTCTTTTTTAACTGCAAGATAATAGGTTTAAGTTAAAATTCAATAAGTTTTCTGTTAGGTTCTTTTGCCTCCTAACTATCTAGTTCCCCTCCTGACTTCTTCTTCCAAGCTCCCTAGGCCCTATTCCTTAGAATTAAATATATTCCTATAATTGAATTGTAATAAAATAGAATAGTATAGGTTCTCAACCAAAAAATAAATAAAATGATAAGGGTTCATTATGAATATTTCGAGCTTAATATTAAAGCTAAAGGGAAAAACCTGGACAAAATTAGCCATGCATATACAATAAGATTTATTCTCCCTCTCTCCTTCAAGTTGGCATGCACATGCACAGCTTGTAGTGTCCATGAGTGCACATGTTGTGTGTCCCCTCACAAGAATCAATTACAACTGTCAACTAGTAATAGTTGTCTTCATTACCAAAACTAACCACAACAGATCGATAGTATTATCAAATTAGTCCCCCAATTCTTTCTTTATTTTTGTTGTCACCTTCCCATGTCACAACACCAACTTTCCCACACCACTCACGTCACTTCCAGATTGGATCTCAGATATATAATCCCATTGTCCCCTTTTAAAACCTTATACTGACAATCAAAATAACTTAGTAGAATCTTAAACCTAGATAACAACATGCAAAAGTATCTACAAGAAGCTTGTATTTATAGCATAACTTAATTTATGACTTTAAAAGAATACATTTCATTCAAGTCCACTAAACCTCAAACAACCCCCACCAAAATACAATAAAATAAAATAAAATAAAAAAGGAGGCTATTTTACAATCGTGGGATTAAGTTGCCTCATATATTGTTGTAACAACTGCGAGTCCTTACATGGGTTAGTACTCCTACTTGTTGAGTTTCACTGTAATTCAATAACCGTGATTCAGTTCAACTACATAATTCAAATGGAGTACTAATGAAAAGAGATAATTCAGTTCAACTACATAATTCTGTCCTCCATTCCATTCCGTCCTTCATTCCATTCCTTAAAATACCTTAAAATCATTCAATTCCGTCCTCCATTCCATTCCTTCAATTCAAACGCAGCATTAATTAGAGCCTAATCGCAAGCTACAAACGCGAGTTGTTGTTGTTGTTGGGAAGACTGGTTGTCTTCATCAAAACATAAGTGTAGCTTTGGGGATTTTCTTCTTATGTGAGATATGGATTCAGGTATATTTAGTGGAGGCTGGAGCAACATCTCTCTCTTAAGGTAGGAGCAGTAGGTATGAAAAGTGTTGGGGGTCACATTTAATTGGAACCCTAATCCAAATAAGAAATCCACTTCAAGAAAATTCATCTCTATTGTGCTGATTCCCCCAACTTTAGCATAATATGCATTATTATAGTACCTGAAAATTTTGCACCATATACAATTAATATATATTAAGTATTAGTAATGTTGATCTCAATAAGGTACTGTACACAATAAAAAATACTGAATTTATAAATTACAAATTGGAGAGTTAATAAATTTAATTGGCTATCAGATATTTAGGTAAAGTTAGTCATGAAATTAATGATTGAGCCATCCACTTCATCATTCTTTTTTTGGGTGGCTACACTGTTGTTTGGTGGCTGTCTTGAAAAAGACTAATTAAAAAAAATATTGCTTTAACTTTGCTTGCAAGTTTATACCTTTGGTGAAATAATAATCATAAAAATTTCAAAATTCAAAGTTTTTCCTACACAGTTGAAATATGATCACAATTATTAGATTTTATATAAACTTAAATTATGAAAAGGAAAAAAGGATAAGTAATGAATCAATGATCCAAAATCCAGATTTTAAACACTTTTCAAGAATTCAAATCTAACTAAGTCCAAATAATAATCAAGTTTATTTTTTTAAAAAAAATGACATTAAAAATATTAAAGAACTTACATATCATCCAAGAACTTTGCAGCCACCATAACACTAGTGATGAGCAACCGATGAACATTAAACGAATTAACCGGCAAGGCCGGTTGGCGTTGAGTGAACCGATCAAGATACACGTAGGCAACAACGAAGCACGACGGACTACAATTGGCGTACTTGAAAATTCTCTCCAAATAGCTTTGAATTGTGATTGTTGGCCTTGTTAAGCCATGAAACACTGAGACTTTCTGTGGGAGAAATGGAGGGTTGAGATCGTTCGATTCGGCCACCCTTTGGAGCAAAGAAGAGAGGAAGGTGATGAGCTTGGACATGACAGCAGGGCTCTCTAGCTCTGCCATTGATGGAGAATTGAAGAGAGTTTTGAAGAAGAATGTCTTTTTGTTTCTTTTTTTATGTTGAGGGATGAGAATATTAAGTGTCACTTTTGAGTATATAACTACCAGCAAGGGTGGTGGTTATTGAATGGTTTGTTGAATTGACGAAAATGTCCTTGGAATTTGAATTATGGTTGAGGTGTCTTAAAATATGTTGATCATGGTGTTTGAGTACTTTCATGGCTCAAAAAGTTGGGAGTTGAGTTGGATTTTGGTGGCTTTAATTTGATTCAAACTTTAAAAAGAGGGAAAGAGTGGTTTTACTAATGTGGGTAACTAATGACTATTGTTTATGGCTAAAAAGAAAGTGATTAGTTTAATATTAATGATGTCAAAATAATAATTTTGTTGATAAAGCATTAAGTATTGCAAAAATCTAAAGTGTTGTTAAAATGAGCGTAAAAGTTTCGTTAAATATATATTTGTCAGCACAAATATTCTAACATTATCAACAATCTAAAATTAGACAATTGATATAAGTAAAAATAATATTGTCAGAGTAAGTAAGTATCACTTAAAATATTAAATATCGTTAGAATAATTATAAGAGTAATATTGTTAATTATATATTTACTCTGACAATATCAACTTTTTAAAATTATTATGAACTTTTGTGATGAATGATACAATTTTTCAGGTCAGGGCAAGAGTGATGGGCATGCCATACTTAATTATGAGTAATTACATTTGGATTAATGGTGAGTGCAACTTATGGGTCCCCCTCGAGAGATATTGCATGTGTTGTGATTCTTTTATGTACATATTAATTCTTATAATTAAGAGATGAAAAATACGGTACAATGAAGTTAGCTGGTTAGTCAGGTTTCAAGTGGACGGTTTAATTGGAGGAATTATGGCTTCATTTATCTTGATCATTCATTCCATCAACCTACCAAACAGCTGTATGGATGTTTACTACTCAATTAAGGTCAGTGTTGTCACATAAAATACATATTAAAAACTAAAAGCATGAAAGGGAAATGACATTATCAAACCATAGCAAAGTACACCTTTGAACCCAGAGTATACACAACTATTTTATCAGCACAATGACTAACAATATTTCCGTCTCAAATTGAATGTCATATTTTTTAAGAATATTTTAAAATATTTGTCACTTTTAACAAAAAAAAATATAACTTTATTCAAATGGGTGTGAATGTGTGATTATCTTTTTAAAATATTGAAAGTATGTGTGACCTTATAAAAGGAACAAGTTAAAAATAAATAAATAATTCTTAAATGAGTATCATGGTACGAGTTCATAATAATTAATTTGGAACAGAAAGAATAATACTCTAATAACAACATCTAAAAAAATCAATCAAGAGAAATATTGAACGAAAAGAATATGTATACGTGTGTGTGTATATATATATATATATATATATATATATATATATATATTATAACAAGATCATTCGAACAGTTCTGATTTGGCTAAAATTTGTGTTAATTTTATTAAATAAAGAGGTTAACCAGCTCAATTGTGGAAGAAGATTTCCTGGCATAACCTGGAAATTATGGTAGTAATAATTAAATTTGGGGCAAAAAAATTTTAAAATCCCAAGGGCATATATATGACCATAAGAGAAAGATTAGTTCAAATGTTGGAAAAAGACAAAGGACTTTAAAGGCAAACATGCCAATCTTTTTGTAGCCTTCTGAGGAGTTCTAACATGCTGGCTACGTGCATTAATACTTTTATTTTGTCTTGTGACAATATGTTTGGACTATTAAATTCATGGACCAAAACATTCACCTATAAATTAAAGTTCTCAAATTGCATTTCTAAATGATACTATGTGTATAAACTATACATAAAAAATTCGTAAAACATATATATTGCATACTAATAAAAACGTGTAAAACATCTAATAGTAAGTTTCGTTTTTTATTTTATTTTTTCTCTTTTTTTAGTACTATTGGTACACAAGTTTTTGTATATAATTTGTGTCCATAGCATTAATCTTACATTTCTTCTTCCTAAATTGGGTTGTACTCCTATTTCATTTATCTATTTCTTCTTTCATTAGACCCTTCTTTGACCAGAGTGAAATGCTAAATATGAAATAAAGGTTAAAAGTCAAAATCTTAGATGAAAAAACATTTCAAAATGAGGATATATAAACATAACTTCATGTGCTTGGTTTGAAGGGAAAGAAAAGATAATGCAACAATTTAATCTTATAGAATGAAGGATGTTATATTTTTCTTAATTTTTACTAGATAGCTAATTCAACTAGAGTCATGCATGTTATGTATTACGATAAATTTATGTAAAATTATAATTGTAAAACTTATTATTACATGGGATTGGATAAAATTATAAAGGGACCCCATTTATTACACATCTCTTCAAAAGAATTACCACTAATACTTATTCACGTAACTGACAATTAATACTTATTCTATTCTTTTTGTTTTTGTTGAGGCCCTTGAGGGTGGTTTTTTGGCCACCAAACTATGACCTTGGCAATATAAACCATTGTAACAAAGGGTTTAAATTGATTGTTGATAATGTCATAAAAAAAATATTTTTATCAAAATAAATATACATTTAATAATATTTTTTTAATTATTTTAGCGACACTTAATACTGTAACGACATCTATTTATCTGAACGATGCTTCAAATATTCAACTATACTTATTATTCCAGCAGAATAATTACTGCTCTGACATGACATTATCAGCTACCTTAAAACCTTATTGAGAGAGTAATGGAGATTTCATAATAATGTAGGGCTACTAATCAAGGGGAATGGGGAAAGAGGAATTAGCAACAAATGGGAAGGTGGAAGCATATATATATATATATATATATATATATATATATATATATATATATATATATATATGTTTTGGTTTTGATTGGAGTGAAACAAGAGCAAAGCATGTCGTGACTACTACTATTTTATACGCAAGACATAGGCTACCCCCTTCAATTCCAACCCCATGTGGTTCTCCATGTGACTCGCCCCCTACTCCTCTCGTGTCCCGCATGCTTCTGTGGTTTAACTTTATTTAAATTTAACAAATATATTTTATATAATATTTAATATGCATAAAAAGAAAATATTTTTACGTATGTATAAAACATCTAATGATAGATATTGCTTCTTATTTTTTATTTTTTTATAATGCTTATACACAACTTTTTGTGTATAGTTTGTATATATATAACATTATTTTTTTCATTTTTGTCGAATTTGAATAGTTAAAATTGATCTTTTAAATCTACAATTAAAAAAATTTATTTTGATAAATAAACTTATAATGTAGGATAAAATTAGACACGACCATTGATGTGGGTAAAAATAGCCCACTAATGACAAGTTGTCACGTGTTATTTCTAGATTCTTATTAATAAAGGGTAATATAATAATTTGGTTGAGTGCTTTGCAAGAATATTCAATCATGTAAGGATTAGAATTTCCAGGATGTTTAATCAATTGACAACCTAGTAGGTCTCTAAATTCAAGCAGGACTAGTCTTATTCCTAACTCTTGAAGCAAAAGACTCTTATGCTATAAATAAAGGATGCTCAAACACATTCAAGGTACATAACTTTTACTCCCATAATAATTCTCTCTCCTCATATCCCACTCCGGTAGACTTTTTGCAGGTGTTTCGGCGAGATCAAAGTGGTTACGTGGAAGTCAAAGATTTGTAAATTTTTCTAACGAGATCAAGGTGATTACGTGATGGCCAAAGTCAAAATTTATGAGTTAACTAAAATCCTGATTTAAAGGTTGTTAATTGAGGCATCAATCATCTTTAGCATTCCTACGTCCTAAAAAATGAGTATGATCAAATTTTAAGAAAACATCACTTTTGGAGTAAAACAATGAAAATTACACTCATTTTTTTATAGTAAAAATCAGATTTTGATGATGTATCATATAGTATAATTATTTGTGGCACTCTTCATAATTTTTAAATTTGTCGCAATCTATTAGACTTTGAGTTCTAATAAAATTTATTTTTGCCGATCGAGAAAAATAGAGGTTAAAATGAGACTCTAGAAAAATATTGAATTAAAAAGTTATGTATAATATATATATATAATTAAAATAAAAAAAAATAAGAGAAAGATGAAGCAACATTGATGTGGGAAACAAGAGCTACCACAGAATCAGTCAATATTTTTGCATTCTAGTGGTCCTCCCTGTAAACCAAATTATACACACTCTTTGCTCACAAAATTAAGTACTTTGTAATAGTATGTACTATGTAGGCCCTTAATAAAGGAAAGGTTAATTAATGAACCAAAATCCTGCTAACTGACCAATGAAATCATGCCATGTCATCGTCTTCCTTCTCAATTGGAGTCCTCACATATATGCTAGCTCGTGCAACACATGCTTGTTTAATATATAGATAAATATGTTTATATAATTAATTGGTTGGTTTTATCACCGACACAAATTTTGTTTGTTAAGTGATCTATTAAGTCACCGAACATTTTTGTGCTTTTATTAATTAAATGTAGGCCATAAAACAAGGTCACATGAGTTCATGTTGTCCCTAAACTTTGTCCCTAAAGCATGCTTGGAAAGGATTGTAAGGGCATTGAAAGTGGTGGGTATGTCTATGTCACTTGGGTTAGCAAATCTTGATGGTTGATTGATTATTAGGCTGATCTTGTTTAGTTTTATTTTGAGATAAATTATCAAAAATAAAATTTATAGTAAAAATTTAATAGGGTAGTTTCTGAACGTCTATTCTCATATTCAAGTCAGTGTTTATCTTTTTTTTCAACAAAATAAACATTTTAAATAAATGTAAAATACAAAATAAAATAAATAAATAAATAAATAAAGGCTTGGTCATAAAGGCTCATAGCAACACATTACAGAACTTAAAACAGCCTAAAATACATAAAACAAACAAGATTTCATCTTTGTTTCTTTAATCAGCCAAAAATACAAAATATTGACAACTACTTGATACATATTCTTTTACATTAGTGGTGAACATGTTTTATAATTTATAAAAATATTATATCTGTCCCAATAAAAATTGTGGGCCCAAGTGCATATTAGGGTTCACATGACCTAATTAGATTAAATGTACAAATTAGGGTTTACAAAAACCTAATTAAATGTACAAATTAGGGTTCATGTGACCTAATTAAATGTAGTAGACCCGGGAAAGTCTCCAGGTGTTCCAAGGCAGAAGACTCGTGGATGCGACCCATTTTGGGAATTGATTGAGGGATTGGATTGGTGGCTAGAAGAACAGGGCAATTTGGGCATTACTTTGATGATTAAAGAGCATTTCTGGAATTTCTCCTTTAAAACATAATTAAAGGGTATTTTGGGAATTTTCCTTAAAACATGTGTCTGGCATGTGACTATTTCCCAGGTAAGCTCTATAAATAGTCCCTCTATTTCTAAGAAAAGGGGATCGCTCTCAAGACATTATACTTAGACTCTTGAAAGCTCAATACACTTGGAACTCTCTCACAACTCGAAGACTCAAGAAGGCTCTTGGAATCCCTGCTACCCTAACCCGGTTTCCGGATTCTAGGAGTTCTGCCACGTGTCATTGGAGTAATTGCTCACCTGTTCTTCTCCCCTCTTCAATCAATCAATCAATCTCGTGCTCTTCGTGGATTTCTCTCCTCTCCAGCCAACACGAAACTCTAACCCTAGCAAGGTGTAATTTTCCTACCTACATTTATTTGGCGACTCCGCTGGGGAGGTGTAGAATTCGTGAAGGGTATGCCCACAACTCGAAGTGGGAGAATTACAGGAAGAGTTTCACCGACAACAAGCATCACTTCACCGGATCCGATTTCAAGGCAAGCAAATCCAGTGTTCCAAAGCGCGAATCTGGATCTTGATCAACCCATTTTAGAAGACGTGTCGGAAGGAAGTTCAACATCACCGCAAATGGCTGATCAACAACAAACCAGTGCTAGACAGCCAAACGCAGGAAGGCAAGGTGAGGAAGTCACTGGAGCGCAGACAACTGCGAATGTTGTGCAGATGGAGATGCTCAAAGCATTACAGGAGACACGAGAAGGCCAAGGGATGATGATGACCATGATGCTGGAAATACAAAGGAAGCAGGAAGAGATGAGGAATTTCCGCCAGCAGTTGATGCAAATCCCCACTTTCAGGGCTATGTTCCCAGGAAGTTCGCAGGGTGAACAAGCAAAAGTGGAAGACAACAGCAACAACAAAGAGAATCCAACTGTGCTTCCAACAACGGAGAGTCAGCCGATTCCGATCATCAACTTGGAGCCCCAAAACAGTGGTGATATGCCACAACTCAGATTGGAAGCAAGTCAGCCTCAGCCCAACATCGTCCTGCCCACTCTCCCAGTATTTTCGCAAGTGCAGATACCAATCCTCCCAAGCCACATCCAACGAATAAACCAACAAGTACAACCAATACAAGTTGTGCCGGATGGAAGTGTGCACCAGCCAGTTTCCTTACCCTACACACCACCTATGCATCAATACATCACAGCCCCTCAGAGAGTCTATACCACGAGCCAGTATGTGACGAAGGATGATATGATCGATGTGATCAATCAACTTCGCAAACAGACATCCCGACCTTCAGAATTGGACTTTACTCCACCCTACCCGGCACACATACGGAGACAACCTTACCCGACAGGATATATTGAGCATCCCCCGCAGTTTCCAAAGTATAACGGGGAAAAAGGGAATGCCAGGGAGCATATTGCCAGATTCGTGGAGTCGATGTCTCCATGGTTGGGTTATGATGAGGTGAATAACCATAACCTGTTGATGAGGGAATTCAACAAGGCCTTGACGGATAGTGCCTTCAGTTGGTACTACAACTTGGAGAAGGGATCAGTCCATGATTGGGATGATCTAAAATTATAATTTTTTAAGAAATTTTTCTATGTGCAGAAACAGGTAACTATTGTAGAGCTGATGCGGTTCAAGCAGAAGCCGAATGAGGAGCTGTCAGATTATATGGACAGATTCAGGGCTCAAGCACAGAAGTGTGCAGAGCCAATTGAAGAGAAGAACTTGGTTAGCATATGCAACAATGGTGCTCTAGACTCCTTCAAGCCCCATCTCATTACAAAGGCATGTGATTCATTTGCGACTCTCTCATCATTCGCACAAGATTTGGGAGGAATCATGACAGTGCCCACCAACCATGCGACGGTTACATAGAAGGGTAAGAGAATAGCAAATGTGGCTTTGGCTGACTCTCAGGCAAAGCCACAAGGGGGCAAAAGGGAGAAGAACGAGCGAAGTAAAGGAAAACACGGGGACAAGTATACCAGAATGCCCGTTCCAGAGGCTATCACATGCAGTGAGAAGGCCTTTAGAGACCTGTATGAGCAATGGATAGAACATGGAGTGGTGAGGCCTCCGAAGCCCAGATTTGTGGTGACCGAAGAAATAAAAAGAAGACCAGACTTTTGCGTATACCACCAGTACGCAGGACACTCCACTATCGATTGTTATAGTCTGCGAAGAATATATCATGAAAAGCTGGCGGCAGGAGAAATTGAGCTGGGAAAAGGAAGCAGCGTGCATGACAAGCCACTGCCTAATCACAAGGGAAAAGAAACGTGCAACACTATTACTCATAGTGAGTCACCAGAAGTGGCGATGGTAGAGAATGCAGAAAGGATGGAAGAAATGATGGATGTTGAGCCAGGCCTGCAGGTGACGGCGCTGATGAATGGACTTAAATTCAGAAAAAATTTCGACCAGATAGGGTTGGCCAAGGAAGCAAGGATAGAAGCGACCAAGGCGATCATCAAAGCAGCCGAAACCCAAGAAACCTGCATGGCAGTGAACAAAGGATTTGTGAAGACAGTGGAAGAGGAAGAAAGTAAAATATCTTTCTCTAAAGCTGACAGAGAGATAAGATACCCGCACAACCGACCGCTGTATGTGACGGCAATAATAAATGGAGTAGGGGTGCGAAGGGCATTCATCGATAATGGAGCGTCTATAAACATTATGCCCTACACTGTGTTTAAGCAGTTAGGCCTGCCAGAGAAGAGAATTGTGAAAGAACCAACAAACATAACAGGGTTTGCCAACCAAAGTTCCAGAACTCTTGGACACATCAAGGTGGACATGCAGGTTGGAAAGATTCGAGGACCTGTAATGTTTCATGTTACCGAGGTGGATGCAGCATATCATGTCTTGCTAGGAAGGGCTTGGCAAAACGACTATGGGGTGGTACCCTCAGTTTTTCATCAATGCCTAAAGGCCATCTAGAAGGGGAAAGAAGTGAAGGTATCGGCAACAAGAAATCCCTTTGGACCAGAGGAGGCGCACATTGCTGAAGCAACTTTCTTCGATGATGTCGCTGAAGAGGGAGAGAGCCAGATTACAAGACCTGATTCTCTAAAACTATCCAATTGGGAGGAAATACAGGCAGACAAGTTTGTGCCTGAGGAAAAAGAAAAGAAGAAGACCTCGGAACACAGAGAATATTCCAAAGACAAGAAGCCAGTGGTAGTAGACCTAGAGAAGGAAGAAAAAGGAGGAAAGAAAAGGCCAGCAGATCCCGAGGATGCCAGAAACATAATAAATGTCAAACGGACAGTACAATCAGATGATGGCCAAAGAACGAAATGGGAGAGGGTTGTTAAACCCGACGGAAAGGTAGTGTTTCGCTTATGATGGTGCGAGGGGGAAGAGTCCAAGGGAGAGTGCAAACCCAACGGCTCAAGAGGTGTCCCCCACTCCAGCAGTAATGAAGAAGAAGAAATTGTGCAACAAAAGATAGAACCAGCTCCATAATGCTTTGAGGATAGGCCAAAGCCTTAACAAAATGAATTAGAAGAAGTTGATTTGGCAACAGATGGAGGAGCGCCAAGACTGACTTACGTCAACAAAGAGCTGAATGCTGATCAGAAAGAGGCACTCGTGAAACTGCTGCGAGAGTATAGGGATGTATTTGCTTGGAACTATGATGAGATGCTCGGGATTGACAAAGAGTTGGTAGAGCACAATCTGAATGTAAGCCCGGGAATAAAACCAGTAAAGCAAGCTCCTCGCAACTACGAACCCGAAGTTGAGACCTAAATCAAGGAGGAAATCAAGAAGTTGCTGGAAGTAGGGTTCATCAAGCCAATTCAACATCCGATATGGTTATCCAGCATTGTACCAGTAAAGAAGTCAAATGGTCAGTTACGGATATGTGTGGATTTCAGAGACTTGAATAAAGCGTGCCCAAAAGATATGTACCCATTACCCAACATAGACACTTTGGTAGATGCAACGACTAATCACGAGATGATGTCATTTATGGATGGGTTTATGGGTTACAATCCGATAAAAATGTCAGTAGAAGATGCAGAGTTGACGGCCTTTCGTACTCCGTTTGGGAATTTCTATTATGTAGTAATGCCCTTCGGGTTGAAGAATGCGGGGGCAACTTATCAAAGGGCAATGCATGCTATATTTCATGACATGATTCATGATATAGTAGAAGACTATGTGGATGACATAGTGGTGAAATCCAAGAAAGCGACAACTCATGTGGAGGACCTGAGAAAAATGTTTGAGCGATGCCGAAAATACCAGTTGAAGATGAATCCGAAGAAGTGTGCTTTTAGAATGACGGCTGGAAAATTCTTGGGCTTCTTGGTGCATAACAGAGGTTTGGAGGTAGACCCAAGCAAGGCAAAAACAGTTATGGAGATGCCTCCACCAAAAACGCAAAAACAGTTGAAGAGCTTTCTAGGGAAAGTTTCTTATATGAGAAGATTTATGCCAGCATTAGCAGAAGTCACAGAACCTTTTGGCAAATTGCTAAAAGGAAAGGCAGAATGGGACTGGGGGCAAGACCAACAACAGGCCTTCGAGAAGGTAAAAGGAATTTTGGCTTCAGCACAAACGATGGTAGTACCATAAAGAGGAATACTGTTGCAGTTATACATCACCTCTACCACAAAGTCTGTAGGGGGATTGATCACATAAGAAGTGGATTGAGAGGAAAAGCCTGTGTACTACATCAGCCGGATAATTAGAGGACCGGAAACCCGGTATTCGCAGGTGGAGAGACATTGCCTTGCATTGGTGTTCGTAGCGCAAAAAATGCAACATTATTTTTTTGGCACACGAAGTGAAGCTTGCAACAAGAACTGACCCGATCAAATACCTCTGAGGATCTTCCAGAGGGGAAGTAGAAGAAATTGACATAATAGATGAAAGCTTAGAATGGTGGAATTTCGCCTTTGACGGGTCATCTGCTGAAGGGAAAGGTGGAGCAGGCGTGGTGTTGACCACCAAAGAAGGAAAGGAAGTAGCTTTTTCATACAAGTTAGACTTCCCCTGCACGAACAATGAAGCAGAATATGAGGCGTTTATATTGGGATTATTAGCGGCTCGAGAGTTGGGAGCTAAACGCCTTAAAGTAAGGGGAGATTCAAACTTGATTGTGCAACAAATAAGAGGGCAATTCGCAGTGAAGGAGCCTATATTGGCACCATACCGAACTGTAGCACAAAAAGTGATGGAAGATTTCAGGAAGCTGGTTATTGAGTACGTGTCAAGAGGACAAAATAAATAACCTGATGCATTAGCCACGGTAGCATCTAGAGTATATATCCAAGGAGAAGACCTAGATGTGAAGGTAATGAAGAGAACCCTCCCAACCACGGTACTAGACTTGTTCCCCAAAGACATGACAGATGATTGGAGACATACCATCTCCCATCAATTACAAACGAAGGAGGGGACCATGTCACCAGTGGAACTTCAGAAATACACCATCATCAAAGGCGTCTTGTACCATAAAGAAACAGATGGGGTATTAACACGATGCTTGGGGAGGCTCGAAGCACAGCGAGTTTTGCATCAGGTACATGTAGACAATTGTGGATTAGCAGATATCGGATTGTATAGGAGGTTGCAGCGTCAAGGGTATTATTGGCCTGAAATGAAGAAGGAAGCAGATGCACTTCAACGACAATGTGTTTCATGCCAAGAATGCCCTGGGGAGGAGGAATGCGTCTTTATCGATGACATAGCGGATTGGCGAATCCCTTATGTAGAGTTTTTACAAAGCGGCAATCTGCCCGCCGAAAAGAAGGACGTAATCTTGATAAAGAGAAAGTCACAACGATTTTTTTTGCAAAATGGAGAATTGTTTAGAAGAGGGTTCAATGGCAAGCCCTTACGGTGTTTGGAAGTAGGAGAGGCCAAAGATTTGGTCTATCAAATGCATAAGGACGAGCACCAAGGGGGAGCCAAATTGTATAAACAACTTATTGATCATGGTTATTACTGGCCGAAGATGGAGCGAGATTACTTGGATTTTGTCAAGAAGTGCCACATCTGCCAAATCCATGGGAATCTGATTCATGCTTCCGCTGTAGACCTACGGACCATAGCAACACCGTGGCCCTTTCATACATGGGGAATGGATCTTATAGGTCCCATTCATCCTAATTCTAAGGGCAACATATGGATCTTGACGGCTACTGAGATGTATACAAAGTGGGTAGAGGCAATCCCTTTGAAAAAGGCTACGGGTCCAGCAGTGGCGAACTTCATTAAGGAACATATCATTTGTCGTTTCGGGATCCCGAAAATCATTCTGTCAGACAATGGAACTCCTTTCATCAATCGAGACATCAAAAATCTGATGGAAAGATATAGGGTGAAGCATTACAAGTCATCGCCATACTGCCCGAAAGGCAATGGGCAAACAGAAGCCACAAACAAAACCTTGATCAAGATTCTGTCAAAAACCCTAGATGATCATCCGAAGACATGGGCAGAGCAGTTACCAATAGCATTATGGGCATATCGAACTTCAAAAAGAAAACCTACGGGTGAAACCCTATATGCTTTAGTTTATGGAGAAGAAGCTATCTTGCCCGCCGAAATAGAAATCCCTTCGGCTAGGATGAGACTCCGAAGCTTAGTCGAGGAAGAGAACCGACCAGCAGCCCTCTAGGCCTTAGCTGACTTCCGAGACCGAACCAAAGAAAGATTGGAACGGTATCACGAAAGACTGCGACGATAATACAATACCGCAGTGGTACCGCGACAAATTATGGTGGGGGACTTGGTGCTCAAGACAGCAAATCAAGTCATGAGGGGAACACCAACCACCAAATTTTACCCCAAATGGGAAGGCCCGTATAGGGTACGAGAGATCTCCGAAAGCGGGTATTGCAAAATATCTCGTGTGGGATCAAATGCTATCTCAGGCTCATTGAACCTGAAATGGGTAAAGAAATATTACACATGAGATAGTCATCACGAGAGTTATACTTTTAACTTCAAAAGTAGTTGAGGCACCTGACTATAAGTCCTCACAGTTATACTTTCAAACTTTAAAAGTAATCGAGGCACCTGACTATAAGTCCTCAACCTGAAAAAACAGTTACACTTTATCTCTAAAAGTGGCGAACGTTATGCTTTATCCGACAAAAGCAAGATTTATTGTTTTTTCATGAAAATTTTGAAACGTTATGCTTTTCGTTAAAAGCAATTTGATTATCAATAAATTATCAGACTTTCACTTATTTTTCGAAAAGATATATATATATATATATATATATATATATATATATATGTATACATGTTATTGATAACATTCATGTTTATCTATTTATAATACCTATTGTTGCCTTAGAGTATTAATTTGAGTAACTTGAGATTCAATGATAAATATTGAGTTTTGAGGAATCATTCAAATTAAAGGCAATCAACAAGGTTAAAGAAACTCTAATTTGATAAATGAAATATGTGTAAATGAGTTTCTGAAACAGGAAAAGGGAAAAAGAGACTACAACAAGTCATGATCTAAAGGCCACGACATATCAAACTGAAGAGAAGGCATAGTTAAGGCCTCTAAATCAGTGATGGCAGCATCTCGAATCTTGAGATTTTCAGCTTTTGATTTCTTGACATCTCGAATAGCTGACTCTAAGTCCTGAAGCCGTCGCTCTACCTCCTAAAGCTGAGACTTTAAATCTTGCGAATGGATCTTCAATTTTTTCGCGGCTTCGTCAAACTCTGAGATTTGTGCTGAGAAGGAGTCATCTTCACACTTACGTATAGCAATTTCCGAACGTAGCTCAACAAGATTGAAATTCGACTTGAGGAGATCCAGCCTAGCCCGAAAAGGGGCCATATCAACACCCACAGCTGCAAGGTCGTCTACATCATCGCTAAATTTCTTCAAATCCTCAATTCGCAAAGAGTATAAGGAAAGAGTGTGCAACCCAAGCACAAGACCTGCGAGTTGATCTAGGAAGAAGGTCTGGGCAGCAGACGCCTTAATAATTAGCTGGTCAAGTATATGAGGGAACCGAGCTAGGAGGCGCTCAAGACTTTCCTGACTAGACGATGATATCCGGAAGCCCCTCCAAGAAACAAGGTCTCCGTTTGGATTGAAGGAAGCTCTGACAGGAGCAACTTTGGAGGCCATCATAGAATTTGTCGAGATAAAGGAGGGAGGAGCACGGGGCTGCTGGGATGCTGATGAATCCATGACGCCTTGGTCATCCGGAAGACAGCCTGGAGGATAACCAAGGTCATTATCTAGCGAGGTGTCAACATCCGGATTGAGAGCATCAAATGAGGCAAGCGCATCAACAGGCAAAGGCAACTCTTGCATCTTCTCACTCTGGAAAACAAGATGAGAAAAACATAATATATTTGAAAAAAAATATAATAAAAATAAAAGATGATAGATTTACCAAAGAAAGATACTCACAAGATAGTCAATGAAAAAATAGTTGGGAGATGCCACAGAAGGCGGAATGTCGCTCAACCCACCCAAAATGCTGTCAACAATACCCTCCCGAGAACTCAACAACTCGGCAGAATCCTTCTGGGGAGGATACACATCAGCAATAGTCTCAGAAGGATCCTCCCTCACAGAAGCAGGAGTCTCATCGGTCTCCTTAGGCCTATCATGTGGAGAAGCTGGAGGAGGGTTCGAGGAAATTATTGCATCATCCAAAGCAAGGCTCGAACTCACATCAGATAAAGTGTCTTTAGCATCAAGACTGACACAAGCTTCATGGGATGAAGATGACTCAACACTGATAGGTCAGGGAGGGTCACAACTCGTAGAAGCGGTCGTGGTTGCCCCATCTGCAGTAATAGGCATAAACTCAAGAGGAACATCCTCATCCTCTTCATCAGCATCGCCAATCTAAAAACGGTGGACATAATGATAAAAGGAATCATGAAAGCAACTATATGGATAGTAACAGACATAAATGAAGATACTATAAAATGTATGAATACATACCAAATTTCTACGGCGTTTCTTGACCGGATCCTCGGCTGCCGGCACAGTGGGACTAACATCCTCAAGGGGGCGTTTTGCTAATGGCCTTAAGCGAATCCTGATGCCAGGACGACTAGCCGGAGACACGGTAGAAGCCATAGGAGGAGCCACCTCCGAATCCGTAGTGGTAGATGTTCTGGTTCTGGAACGAGTAATTCTCATTTCCCCGGCATCAGAGGATCCCTAGGGAGGAACTGGAGGAGGCATCCGAGACAGAGGTAGCTGAGACAAGGCCCGTGGTGGAAGGTTCCTGGAAAAAGTAGGGGCTTGTACAGGAAGGATAGTTGGGTCACTGTGAGAATGAACACCTGCTGACCGAGGAGGAGAATACTTAGGCCTCAAGGCCTCACGCTCAACAAGCCGGCTACTGGCTGGCCATCGTTCCGAACAGACATTGGGTTTAGGAGAACATAACATCCTAACCCATTGAAGACGTTTGGGAGGAGAAGCTGGTATAGAGCACATCAGTGTGTCGTCCTCCCACCTCTTAAGATTGATTTGCCAGTAGTTGCGTTCACCAGTAGTATACCGCCCACTCCGACTAGCAGTTGGTATGACAAAAGCAATGGGAAAGGATTTGTGAGGAGCACATGGGGGTTCTGGAAAGGCCCATGCAAAAGAAGGGGAGGTAGACACGAAATTGAGGAGAGCAGTCTCATAAGTCTCCTTGCAAGTACGGATGGAGGGATGCTCCTGGTCAAATCTAAACTGCCTCATCACCCTATGAGGATTATAAAGTACGGTACCGAAATCATTATCCTCAATAAAATATGGAAGCTCCGCAGCCCGAAGGAAGACGAACCAGGGCAATAAAGAACCACTCAGCCCGTTGGTGTTTAGATAAGAGCGAGACTCACGCTTATAGAAGTGAGGAAGGTGACCATTGTTTTCTGAGGCAATAGTGTAAGGACGAGCGGTGAAGCATGAAAAATCATCAATGAAAAGCCGCAAGTCTGAGCTAAAGCGATAATCAATCCAGCGGGCCGTCCGAGGGTCGATGTGGGGTAATAACAAAGGGCCTGAAGACTTCTTTTTCCTCTTGGAAAGATGTTCAAGAGAAGAATAACCCTTGAAACGCTCGAAGAGGAAAAGCTGAAGGAAGGAGCCTGGAATGAAGCAATTCACGTCGTACCTGAGTAAACAAAAAGAGAAGGTTGATAATTCAAGAAAAGAAGAGAAAAATGCAGTGTGAAAGATAGTTAATGAAAGCATGAAAAACGAATACCTCCCAACAGAATCTCTCAAAGCGAAGGCCACCTCATCTAAATGGCGATACAAGGTTCCCAAAAAGAGGGAAGCAAGAGGAATCTCCAAACCCCGAGATAGCAGAGCTGCTAAACTAAACATACGAACTCAGGGACCGTCAACAGGAGACCCGGGAAAGAGAAAGCGAGACAACCACATAGCCAAATAGGCTGCCAGAGGAAAGGGACAAGGCTCTTTACGAAAAGCAAGGACGGATTGGTCACAAGTCGAACTATCCCACTGGTTAGTTTTGTAATCCCGAAAGAAGTAGCGCACCCAAGATAACCAGGAAGTCTTCTGTCGGCTAGTGGTCTCGAAATCTGGAAGGAGTGTGTCACCTTTGAATCGGGAGACATAATGGGAAGACTGCTTGAAGGCCTCCATCAAGTAGGCAACGCACTCAACATCTTTAGCAGACATATTAGATGGGTCACAAGAAGCTGAAGCGACGGCAGGGAGGCTGCAAGCAAGATATAACTCAACATAAGCACATAATTTGAAAAAAAGGGAAATAAGAACGAATGAAAGAAACAAAAGGAAAGGTTTACTAGTAGATAGCATAGACATCCTCTAGTGTAGGGGTGAATTCCCCCCAAGCAGTAACAAATGTGCATGAAGAGGAGCACCAGCGGGAAATCAACACAGTAAGAGCGCCATGATCCTGCTGAACACGTAGATCCCTACATAGCTGAATGCAGCGATATATGCCCGCGCTCTTCAGTATAGCCTTATACTCAACATTTCTGAGGATCTCGTCAGTCCAATGTTGTCATCCTTGAAGACGGCTAGATGAGTCGGACAGGAAGCGAAAGGGACTGAAAGGGTATTCTTGTTTTTCTATGCACATGTGCGGGGAATGCGACCGGAATGGGGGAAGTCATCCCAACCTCCGCAAGCCGCGACATAAAGAAACAAACCCTCTTTCTCTGGTGCAGGAAAAGTTGTGCGATCATAAGTCCGGACTTGCTCCCAAAAAGTGTCAAAAGGTCCAAAAAAGGGAGCCTTTCCCCAATCATTGACGAATGGAGTTACCCTGGAAGTCTTCAAGTCTTCAGAGCATCCGGTAGACGAGGCCTGCAAGTAAGGAAGACTCCACATAAGGGTACTAAGGATGACAAGTAAAGCATATGAACTTGAGTAGGCTTACCATGGCAAGGGGAGAATTTGAGATTTTTACTTGAGAATACCTGAAAATAAGAAAAATGAAGTCAGGGAAGGATCAAAATCATAATTATGGAAGAAAAACAAGATTTGAAATTTTTTCAAAAAACTTCGGACAGTCAAAAGGCATCCTTCGGAGCCATTTTTTGGATTATTTTGATATGTATCATGGTCGTTGGCTATTACTTTTGAAGATCTCGTCGATACGGTCGTTTTGATATATTATGGGCCCCGAGACTCCAAACAGAACAAAAGTTATGGTCAAAACAACGATCACGATTCCCAATGTTTAAATTTTGGTACATTTTCTCCTCTGATTTGCTCCCTAGGGTTCGGCCCCCTAGGGTTCGACCTCCCTAGGGTTCGGCCTTCTCCTCAAAAAAAAATCTCAATAAGGTTCGGCTCCCCTAGGGTTCGGCCACCCTAGGGCGCGCAAAAAAAACCCTATAGGGTTCGGCCCCCTCCTAGGGGGATTTCTTTTGTGTACCTTGAAAATTCTGATGCCCCACAAATTAATTTTTCGGAACGGAGGCTTCTTTGTCAATAAATATTGTGTTTTTCTTTATTATCTGAGGGAACCCTACCGAGATATAATCCAAGTAACGGGGCTCGGAAGACAAAAGAAAAGCTACAATAACCTGAGAATAAACGTAGGAGAAGCAAGTCAAGAATAAGTTCGGCAGAAAAATACTCAAATAAACTGAAACAAATTGAAATAAAAAGAAGAAGGAATTGTTTTTTTACCTCTTTCCCAAGATGAAGACTGTTGGCTTGACGACTTCTTGGTGATCTTCAAACTTGAATGCGGAGAGCAAATGCTAAGACAAAGAAAAAGTGCACGATGAAAAGAAAAGCCTAAGTGACTTGAGAGATGTATATATTCAGATCGCAAGCTTGCAATAGTAAAGGAAGCAATCTCTATGTTCCTCTTAAGGAAGATTTCGCAATTTAAAGATAAGTTTATTTGAGCTTATTTCTAAATAAATATATAAATTTTCGAAAATTATTTAAATTTGGTATTTTAATGAAATTTCGAAAATATATATATATTTGATAACAGTAGGACAATTTCGAAATTATTATTCGAATGTTTGATTTTCTTAAGGAAAAAGATCTTGCCTTATAAAATTCTAATAAAGAAAGATTTTGTTTCTAAAATATAAAATAAGATTTGATTATTGGAGCTGATGATCTTCCTTGTTTTAATTCTCAGAAAATAAGGAAATAAATATTGAGCAAAATGAGGAAGCTTCCAGATGATCTACCAAGCAGTACTTGGACAAGTGGAGTCACACAAAATCATTCACAAGCCTGGAGTATTTTGCACGAGCGTCTCTCAGGAATCGTGACTCTCGCGCAGGGGGCAAATGTGGGCCCAAGGGCATATTAGGGTTCACATGACCTAATTAGATCAGGGCAAGATTAATAGCAGCTCAGGATAGACAGAAGAAGTACGCCGATCAACATCGTAAGAATCGAGAGTTTGACTCTGGTAGCTATATTTTCTTGAAAGTATCTCCCTGGAAAGGGAAGATTCGTTTTGGTAAAAAGGGAAAACTGAGCCCGAGGTTCATTGGACCCTTTGAAGTATTGAGAAGAATTGGTGAGATCGCATATGAGGTAGCTTTACCCCCAACGCTGGAACATATCCACAATATCTTTCATGTCTCGGTGTTACGACCATACAAACCCGACTACAAGCATGTTATAGAATATGAACCCCTACAAGTTGAGAAAGATTTGTCTTATGAAGAAGAGTCTGTTCAAATAGTTGACAAGAAAGAGCAAGTGCTAAGAAATAAAATTATACCTTCTGTTAAGGTGATCTGGAGGAACCACAACGCTGAAGAGGCTACGTGGGAACTCGAAGATCAAATGATGAGAAATTATCCTCAGTTATTTGCTTAATCCTTGTGTAGCGATTCTGGGGACATAATCTTTGTAAGGGGGGAGAATGTGACGGGAGGAGTTAATTGAGTCATGATTCTGGAGACAGAATCCTTTTTAAGGGGGGAAAGATGTGACAAACGAGAATTTTTGTAACTTATTTTAAATATTTATTGATTGAATAAATATTTTTCGACGATTTGATTATTGAATTAATTGATTAAATTAATGAATTTGTGGTAGATTAATTTAATTACATGTGTTACATTAGTTAAATTGACGTGAAGAATTTTTATATTTAAAGTATGTGTTTAATTGAATTTATTTGATTAAATACATTATTTAAATAAGTATAATGTAATTTCTAATTTAATTTAATTATTAATTAGAGATTTAGTAAATGGTCATTATTAATAAATGAGAATTTTATTTATATGACTATGTGATTTAATGTAGAATTATTCTATTTTATTTATTTGATTTTAGTAAGATTATTTAATTGATTAAAGTGTGACATGAAACTATATAATAAGCTATTTATTAAAATAAACCAAAAGAAGAGTTTTTAAGCAAGCCAAACGAGGCCTTAAAGAAGTTGGGGTCAGTTAACCATTATGAATTAACTGACACCCATGTTTAATCAGTTTAAATTATACGTATTCTTATTATCTACTATTCATCAGTTTTCCAAAAAGCCAATACAGAGAGAAAAGAGAGAGATTTATAAGGAATTGGAGAATTGAAGAAATCATTCATCTCCTTGCATCATTTAAAGCATTTAATTGAAGGTAATCCTTCTAAATTAAGTTTTTAATTCATGTTCTGATGAGTTTATTCCATGAACGTATGTTTAGAGTTCTCTGTATTTTCTGTAATTTGATCTCTATGGCTAAATCTTTAAATAATTTAATGTTAGATGTTAGTAAGCATGTATTGATGTGTTTTATATGATTTAAATATGATTTAGAGTAATTTAATCGGTGAAATTTCGTTTATATGAGAATTCAGAAAGTTACAGAGTAGTACAGTGTACGAACATGGTTTGAATGTATGAAATTGAAGTCTGTGTTGCTAATTAATTGGATAAATTGATAACTTACTTTGATTATGCATGTATAAATGAAGAAAACAAGTTTTAAACGGATTAATTTGGTTGTATAATGAACCTGTTATGTGTGATTTCATGAATATTGAAGAACTCTGATATAATGATAAAGACACCAATTTTGATCCTTAGATTCATGGTTTATGCATATTAAGTTGTTAGAATCATGCTAGAAGGCTTGGGTAATAATTATATATGTGATATAGTGTCTGGGTATGTTTAATTTGACGAATAAAATAACAAGATTGGAAATTTTGGCCTGTTTCTGCGTTATTCGCGAACTGCAGAAACTGGAATTCGTGATTCTCGCCCCGGCGAGGATTTTGTGAAGGGATTCCTCGCCCCGGCGAAGAAATTAAAAAAAAAAAGTAAAAAGACGAGAGTAAAAAAATTCTTCTTTCTTTGAGATCATGTTATGATATCGTAGATATACCTAAAGCTTAGGCCAAGGTATAAAATGAATGCTAAAATACTGTAATGGGTGGTAAGCATAAACCCATGGATTGTTCGATGTCAACTGAGCTATTAAAATAGAAATTTTGGATGAGAATGAGTTCTAAAGTGTTTATAATACTATAACTAATTATTGTTACTGTTTTATAAGCGGAATGTATAGGTTGATTAGAGTAACGTGAGTCTTAAATTTATAGTCTACGCACGAGGCAAGTATCTTATCCTTACTTTTACGTTTACGCAAGTTTCTAAATTTCATTATCATAAAATACAAGCTTCATAATGCTATTACTTCTTGAGCAAGTTATTGTTTCTATTCCATTCAATTTCATGGATTCAATGAGACGTTTTTAATTTCCTCTTTGTAATGCTTCAGTTATATAGAACGTATTCAATCGTACCTTTTTGTGAGATTTAGTTTTGATTCTCGAATTATACCTTTTGAACCTTGATTGACTAGCGAACCCTTATTGATTCGACTAGTCCATAGTTGATGAGCGTTCTAAATTCTAGAAACGTTATTGAAGTAAATCCAAACCAAACTTCCTTTGGTGCGGACTCCGATGTCAAACTGAGATGAACAACCCTTATACAGGGGATTTTATTTACGCGTTAGCGTTAAGATGTTGTGCACATACATGGTACAAAGGGCTGATCCCCCTGAGTACGAGAAGCAAGGTCCATATAGTCTTACGACTGTTAAAGGTTTAAAGTAGAAATACTTGATAACCTGGGACATAGTTCGTGGTCTTAAGACCCTCACACGTTCTTTTGAATCTTGTCTTACATTCTTGAATCAAAAGCTAAATCTTCAATTATTCGATATCCGTTGATTATTTCGCATGTTATTATTAATGTTGTTGTTATACTTGCTGGGCAATCATTGCTCACCCTTGCATAATAACATTGCAGCTAAGGTTGAAAGAACTGACGAGCCATCTACTAGTAAGGGTAAAGGAAAAGCAAACAAGTGATGAAGACTTGTTGTACTTATTTTAATGATGTTATGTAATAGACTTAATTTATGTTTCCGCACTGATGTTATGTTAAGGTTAGATGACCTGGGATTTATTTATGAATGATGTTGTAACCCTTAATGGGAGATTTATATTTCCATTAATAGTATTTCCATTATGAATGAATGGGTAGTTAGATGTGATGTGATGTATATGGATAGTGAACACCAAATCCTAAGGAAACGTAGTACTCGGATTTGGGGGTGTCACAGGTTCGTATCAAAGCTGTAGGTTATGAACCTTAGGTGGGGAAACCTTAGGGTAGTAGCCTTTTTAGAGTCAGAAAATATAGTGGTGATAAACTCTCATCGAGTTCTAAGGAATGAATTAAGGAAATTCATTAAAGATAACAAAAGACTTTATGTGTTATGTGCTTATCTGTTAACAACCTATGTGTTGCGACTAGTATCGAGTATTAATTAAAATTTAAACTTTGTTGTCAGGATGTCGGATATTGGAGGATCCAGTCAGCCTAGGGAGATTGTGCCCCGAGTGGCTGGAGAAGAGGAGCCCCGTGATATTCATGTTATCAGGGAGCAGTTGGTACATAGAGAGCCATCTCCATTGATCACGGTTGAGGGTCAGGGTCAGGAGCATGAGCCTGAGTCAGATCCCGGGGAGGATCCTGAAGAGGTTGAGGTGGAGGGAGAAGACCCTGAGGAGATACCACTATCTTCCTTAGGTTTTCAGATGTTTGAGCAGGTGTATGATCGCAACATAGAGTTGCAGGATCGAGTGGAGGAGTTAGAGGGACAGGTGGCTGAGCATCAGGCTGACCTAGAACAAAAGGATGAGGAAATTGAGGACCTGGATATACGTCTTGGAGATGTAGAATGGAAGTTAGTTCAGTCAGAGAGTCAAAAAGAAGACTTGCTAGCTGAAAATGAAAAGATGAAACTCTAGATTCAGAAGTTAAAGGATGATTTGAGTGAGGAGTCTGCAGAACGTGCTAGAGCAGAGGATGCTTGGATGCGTAACGCTTGACGTGCAGAGATTTCCGAAGAAGGTGAACGGGCAAAGCGGGCTAAGATTGAGGAGACGGACTACACATTTCAGACAGCGATTGATAGGGCCCAGGATCGAGTTCTCCACTATCCGATTCAGTTCGAGGAATTACCATGGTACATGTTGGATCGCAGGACGATGTGCCGTATCATGGAGGAAGAACGTAGACAGGCAGTTCGACGCCTTAGTAGGCCATGATAGGAGAAGTTTTTAAGTTATGTATAATTATTTATGGTAGTTAATGATGTAAATTCCGGCGTGATTATACACAATGGAATATCAATATTTAATCCTAAAGATTGTTTGATTTTGGGATAGTTGATGTAAATAGCAGTGATGTTATCTTCTGATGTTTAAAACTTATTGAATGAATGAAATATCAGCTTTATTTGAAGATGTTATGTGTTAAATGTTAACCTGAATTGTTTTAGTTAAATATTGAACACTTAAGAAATTGAATGATGACCTAATAAGCGCATATTCTTGAACAGAATTATGCCGCCAAGAAGAGCTGGACGACCCCGTCAACAACCACCCCCTGAGGGGTCCACTAACAACAATAACAATAATCCACCCGATGTTAACCCAGTTCAGCAACTAATGAATCTTTTGACTGGAGCTTTTGCCAATCAACCGCAAGCTCACGCTACGACCTTTAAGGACTTTAAGGCCGTTGGTCCCCCTGAGTTTAAAGGAGCGATGAATCCGATAGAAGCCCAAACCTAGGTAATGGAAATGGAGAAAGTATTTGACGTTGCTAGGGTTAGTGAAGACCAAAAGACTGCCTTCGCAACGTTTATGCTTAAGTCAGAAGCTAGTTATTGGTGGCAAGCGAATAAGGTTCGAGGAGGTCAGGGTGTAATCGCATGGGAGAGATTTAAGGAGATGTTCTTTGAGATGTACTTTCCAACGAGCTCGCGTAACCAAATGGAGATTCAATTTCTAGAGCTGAAACAGGGTACCATGACTGTACCGGAGTACGCGGCGAAGTTCAATGAGTTGGCTAGGTTCGCAACTTATCAAGTAAATACGGATGAGAGGAAAGCAAGGAGGTTTGAACAACGGTTGAAGCCGTGGTTGTATAGCAAGGTGTCAATGTTTCAATTGAACACTTTTGCTGAAGTATTAAAAAAGGCGATCATCGCAGAAGGTGGGAGTGATGCCCTAACCAAGTATAACCAAGAACAGAAGAAGAAGAAGGGAGAAAATGAGAATAATAAGTCAAGTGGTAGTAGCAGTGGTGGTCACAACAACAAGAGGAAGTGGAATGATAATGGATCTGCTGGAAGTCAACAGGGAGGTCAGAAGAAGAAGATAGAAGCGTGTGTTACATGTGGGAAGAATCACATAGGGATTTGCTTGAAGGGGAAGAGGGTGTGCTACAATTGCAACCAGGAGGGCCACATAGCTCCGAATTGTCTGAATCCGAAGAAGGGCGCTTGTTTCACATGTGGATCGAAGGATCATTTGGCTAGGGATTGCCCCAGGAAAGCAGCAGCAGGAACAGGACCGGGAGGAAATAAGGGAAACAGTGGTGGTAGTACTTTGGCTATAACCGGATCAGCACCAACAAACCAACCTACTGCTAGGACTTTTAACATGACCGTGCAAGATGCCGTGCAGTCTCGCGATGTGGTGTCAGGTATCATTCCGATCAATAATATAGATGCTTATGTATTGTTTGATTCGGGTGCTACTTGTTCATTTATATCCGATGACTTTGCTAAGAACTTAGATTTGCCTAAGGAGGAATTAGACTACCCTTTGAACATAGAAATTGCGAATAGGGAGGTAATTCCTGTTAGGTACGTACACAAGAACTGTAGAGTGAACATTAAGGGAAACGTGATGACAGTAGACCTGATCCCAATCAAACTTGGGGAATTTGACGTTATTTTGGGTATGGATTGGCTATTCAATTATGGAGCGATAATTGATTGCCAGAAGAAACGTATTAACCTTATGACTCCGTCAAAGGTAGTATTTTACGGCAGCAAATCGCCTAGACAAGCGAGTTATCTGACGATGATGCAGGCCAGGAAGTTGTTAAGACAAGGCTATGTGGGATACTTAGCCTACATAGTTGATACTCGAAAGGAGAGTCCGAAATTAGAAGAGATACCTGTTGTAAGGGACTTTGTAGACGTCTTTCCAGATGAGTTGCCAGGACTTTCGCCAGACAGGGAAGTTGAGTTTGTAATCGATTTAGCGTCAGGAACTACCCCGATATCGAAAGCTCCGTACCGTATGGCCCAGTAGAGATGAAAGAATTGATGGTGCAGCTACAGGAACTTTTAGATAAGAAATATATTCAGCCGAGCGTATCGCCGTGGGGAGCGCCGGTATTGTTTGTTAAAAAGAAAGATGGATCGATGCGACTTTGCATTGATTATAGGGAAT
The DNA here is from genome assembly GCA_034770075.1 of Aralia elata. Taxonomy (NCBI): domain Eukaryota; kingdom Viridiplantae; phylum Streptophyta; class Magnoliopsida; order Apiales; family Araliaceae; genus Aralia; species Aralia elata. The sequence goes on from CM068388.1 coordinate 83,413,654, forward strand.
TGAACAAGGTCACGATTAAGAATAAATACCCGTTGCCAAGAATCGACGACTTGTTTGATCAATTGAAATGAGCTAGGTATTTCTCAAAGATAGATTTGAGGAGTGGTTATCATCAGTTGAAGGTGAGGAAGGAAGATGTACCGAAGACAGCGTTCAGGACTCGTTACGGTCACTACGAGTTTCTGGTGATGTCATTTGGTCTAACGAATGCTCCTGCAGCATTCATGGACTTAATGAACAGGGTGTTTAAGCCGTTTTTGGACAAGTTTGTAGTAGTATTCATTGACGATATTCTAATTTACTCCAAAACCAAGGAAGAGCATGCAGAACATTTGAAGTTGACATTGGAAACGTTAAGAAAAGAGAAGTTGTACGCTAAATTTTTAAAGTGTGAATTCTGGATAGAACGAGTGCAATTTCTTGGACATGTGATTAACAAGGATGGGATTTCGGTGGATCCGTCAAAGGTTGAAGCAGTGCTTAACTGGGATCAGCCGAAAACGCCATCGGAAGTAAGGAGTTTCCTCGGATTAGCGGGTTACTACAGGAGATTCATTCAGGATTTTTCCAAAATCGCGACTCCGTTAACGAATTTGACTAGAAAGACGGTGAAGTTCGTTTGGACGGAGAAGTGTGAGGAAGGTTTTCAAGAATTAAAAAAGAGGTTGAGTACGGCACATGTGTTGTCTCTACCGGATAGCACAGGAATTTTTGTAGTGTACAGTGACGCGTCGCATAAAGGACTAGGCTGTGTGCTTATGCAGAACGGTAAGGTCATTGCGTATGCGTCACGACAATTAAAGGACTATGAGAAGGGGTATCCTACCCATGATTTGGAGTTGGCCGCGGTGGTGTTTGCTTTGAAGATATGGAGGCACTATCTTTACGGGGAGAAGTGTGAAATATATACAGACCACAAAAGTCTGAAATATATTTTTACACAGAAGGATCTGAACATGCGACAGAGGAGATGGTTGGAATTAATAAAGGATTACGACAGCGAGATTTTATACTATCCGGGTAAAACGAATGTGGTGGCTGACGCCTTAAGCAGAAAGGGACGGGAGAAATTATCTATGATTACCGCTCAAGAGGAGCTAATTACAGCAATGGCGAAACTAGAATTGGAAGTGAAATTTCCGAAAGAGTGTGACGAAAAATTATTTAAGTTGAGAATCGGTTCAACTTTGGTGGAAAAAATTAAGGAGACACAAAATCAGGACGAAGAATGTGATAAAATCAGGAAAAGAATATCTGAAGGTGATGAAGTGAAATTCAAAATGGATAACGAGGGAGTATTAAGATTCGAGGGAAGAATTTGGGTTCCGCCAGTACAAGAGATTAAGGACGAAATTTTGAGCGAGGCTCATAATTCTAGATATTCGATTCATCCGGGAAGTATGAAGATGTATCAAGATCTCCGACAATATTTCTGGTGGTCGAATATGAAGAAAGACGTTGCCGATTGTGTAGCCAAGTGTTTGACATGTCAGAAAGTTAAAGCAGAACATCAGAGGCCAAGTGGGCTATTACAACCATTAGAAATCCCAGAATGGAAGTGGGAGCACATCACCATAGATTTCGTAGTAGGTCTCCCGACGACTCAGAAAGGTTTCGACGCAGTATGGGTTATCGTAGATCGACTGACGAAATCAGCACATTTTCTACCGATCAAGATCAGATTCAACCTAGATCAGTTGGCGAAGTTGTATATCAAAGAGACTATATCGAGGCACGGTGTTCCAATATCTATTGTCTCAGATAGGGATCCGCGCTTCACATCGAACTTCTGGAAACGACTACAGGAATGCATGGGGACACAGTTACGTATGAGTACGGCATATCATCCACAGACCGACGGACAGAGCGAAAGAACGATTCAAACATTGGAGGATATGTTACGAGCTTGCATTATGGACTTCAAAGGAAAATGGGACGATCATCTACCGTTGGTGGAATTTGCTTATAACAACAGTTACCACACAAGTATGGGCATGCCGCCTTACGAAGCGTTGTACGGCAGAAAGTACAGAACTCCATTATGCTGCGATGAAGTTGGCGAACGTCAATTGCTCGGACCAGAACTGGTACAACAGACCGCAGAAATCGTTAAAGTGATCAGGGCAAGATTAATAGCAGCTCAGGATAGACAGAAGAAGTACGCCGATCAACATCGTAAGAATCGAGAGTTTGACTCTGGTAGCTATGTTTTCTTGAAAGTATCTCCCTGGAAAGGGAAGATTCGTTTTGGTAAAAAGGGAAAACTGAGCCTGAGGTTCATTGGACCCTTTGAAGTATTGAGAAGAATTGGTGAGGTCGCATATGAGGTAGCTTTACCCCCAGCGCTGGAACACATCCACAATATCTTTCATGTCTCGGTGTTACGACCATACAAACCCGACTACAAGCATGTTATAGAATATGAACCCCTACAAGTTGAGAAAGATTTGTCTTATGAAGAAGAGCTTGTTCAAATAGTTGACAGGAAAGAGCAAGTGCTAAGAAATAAAATTATACCTTCTGTTAAGGTGATCTGGAGGAACCACAACGCTGAAGAGGCTACGTGGGAACTCGAAGATCAAATGATGAGAAATTATCCTCAGTTATTTGCTTAATCCTTGTGTAGCGATTCTGGGGACAGAATCTTTGTAAGGGGGGAGAATGTGACGGGAGGAGTTAATTGAGTCGTGATTCTGGGGACAGAATCCTTTTTAAAGGGGGAAAGATGTGACAAATGAGAATTTTTGTAACTTATTTTAAATATTTATTGATTGAATAAATATTTTTCGACGATTTGATTGTTGAATTAATTGATTAAATTAATGAATTTGTGGTAGATTAATTTAATTACATGGTTACATTAGTTAAATTGACGTGAAGAATTTTTATATTTAAAGTATGTGTTTAATTGAATTTATTTGATTAAATACATTATTTAAATAAGTATAATGTAATTTCTAATTTAATTTAATTATTAATTAGAGATTTAGTAAATGGTCATTATTAATAAATGAGAATTTTATTTATATGACTATGTGATTTAATGTAGAATTATTCTATTTTATTTATTTGATTTTAGTAAGATTATTTAATTGATTAAAGTGTGACATGAAACTATATAATAAGCTATTTATTAAAATAAACCAAAAGAAGAGTTTTTAAGCAAGCCAAACGAGGGCTTAAAGAAGTTGGGGTCAGTTAACCATTATGAATTAACTGACACCCATGTTTAATCAGTTTAAATTATACGTATTCTTATTATCTACTATTCATCAGTTTTCCAAAAAGCCAATACAGAGAGAAAAGAGAGAGATTTGTAAGGAATTGGAGAATTGAAGAAATCATTCATCTCCTTGCATCATTTAAAGCATTTAATTGAAGGTAATCCTTCTAAATTAAGTTTTTAATTCATGTTCTGATGAGTTTATTCCATGAACGTATGTTTAGAGTTCTCTGTATTTTCTGTAATTTGATCTCTATGGCTAAATCTTTAAATAATTTGATGTTAGATGTTAGTAAGCATGTATTGATGTGTTTTATATGATTTAAATATGATTTAGAGTAATTTAATCGGTGAAATTTCGTTTATATGAGAATTCAGAAAGTTACAGAGTAGTACAGTGTACGAACATGGTTTGAATGTATGAAATTGAAGTCTGTGTTGCTAATTAATTGGATAAATTGATAACTTACTTTGATTATGCATGTATAAATGAAGAAAACAAGTTTTAAACGGATTAATTTGGTTGTATAATGAACCTGTTATGTGTGATTTCATGAATATTGAAGAACTCTGATATAATGATAAAGACACCAATTTTGATCCTTAGATTCATGGTTTATGCATATTAAGTTGTTAGAATCATGCTAGAAGGCTTGGGTAATAATTATATATGTGATATAGTGTCTGGGTATGTTTAATTTGACGAATAGAATAACAAGATTGGAAATTTTGGCCTGTTTCTGCGTTCTTCGCGAACTGCAGAAACTGGAATTCGTGATTCTCGCCTCGGCGAGAATTTTGTGAAGGAAAATCTCGCCCCGGCGAGAATTTTGTAAAGAAATTCCTCGCCCCGGCGAGGATTTTGTGAAGGGATTCCTCGCCCCGGCGAAGAAATTAAAAAAAAAAAAGTAAAAAGACGAGAGTAAAAAATTTCTTCTTTCTTTGAGATCATGTTATGATATCGTAGATATACCTAAAGCTTAGGCCAAGGTATAAAATGAATACTAAAATACTGTAATGAGTGGTAAGCATAAACCCATGGATTGTTCGATGTCAACTGAGCTATTAAAATAGAAATTTTGGATGAGAATGAGTTCTAAAGTGTTTATAATACTATAACTAATTATTGTTACTGTTTTATAAGCGGAATGTATAGGTTGATTAGAGTAACGTGAGTCTTAAATTTATAGTCTACGCACGAGGCAAGTATCTTATCCTTACTTTTACGTTTACGCAAGTTTCTAAATTTCATTATCATAGAATACAAGCTTCATAATGCTATTACTTCTTGAGCAAGTTATTGTTTCTATTCCATTCAATTTCATGGATTCAATGAGACGTTTTTAATTTCCTCTTTGTAATGCTTCAGTTATATAGAACGTATTCAATCGTACCTTTTTGTGAGATTTAGTTTTGATTCTCGAATTATACCTTTTGAACCTTGATTGACTAGCGAACCCTTATTGATTCGACTAGTCCATAGTTGATGAGCGTTCTAAATTCTAGAAACGTTATTGAAGTAAATCCAAACCAAACTTCCTTTGGTGCGGACTCCGATGTCAAACTGAGATGAACAACCCTTATACAGGGGATTTTATTTACGCGTTAGCGTTAAGATGTTGTGCACATACATGGTACAAAGGGCTGATCCCCCTGAGTACGAGAAGCAAGGTCCATATAGTCTTACGACTGTTAAAGGTTTAAAGTAGAAATACTTGATAACCTGGGACATAGTTCGTGGTCTTAAGACCCTCACACGTTCTTTTGAATCTTGTCTTACATTCTTGACTCAAAAGCTAAATCTTCAATTATTCGATATCCGTTGATTATTTCGCATGTTATTATTAATGTTGTTGTTATACTTGTTGGGCAATCATTGCTCACCCTTGCATAATAACATTGCAGCTAAGGTTGAAAGAACTGACGAGCCATCTACTAGTAAGGGTAAAGGAAAAACAAACAAGTGATGAAGACTTGTTGTACTTATTTTAATGATGTTATGTAATAGACTTAATTTATGTTTCCGCACTGATGTTATGTTAAGGTTAGATGACCTGGGATTTATTTATGAATGATGTTGTAACCCTTAATGGGAGATTTCTATTTCCATTAATAGTATTTCCATTATGAATGAATGGGTAGTTAGATGTGATGTGATGTATATGGATAGTGAACACCAAATCCTGAGGAAACGTAGTACTCGGATTTGGGGGTGTCACAACTTCCCCTTTGGAGTTTGGGTAGCAAAAGTTCAAAAGAATAGAATGAAGAAGTTTTGCTTTTATACTTTATTTTTTGTTAAAAAAGGGATTTTATTTCTTGAAAATAGGAAAAGACTTAAAAAGAAAAGTGTTACTTTTTCACTATTTAAAAATGGAAAGAAAGATGAAAAGGAAGGGAACAGGATCCTCTCCATTTCATTTGAAATGGAGAGTCTCCATTTCATTTGAAATGGAGAGTCTCTATTTCACCCTATTTTATCAAATATTAGATCATAATAATTTGGTTAGTAATGATCCAAATATGTTAATAGATAGTTAATGATATTAAGATCAATCCTAAAAAAAAAAAGCAATCCGACATTTTTTCACCGTTAAAAGTCTAAAAGATTTTTTACCGTTGATTTCTTAAGCATTTCAACGGTTAAAAATCTTTTAAACTTTTAACGGTAATAAAATATCAGATTGCTTTTTTTTTTTAGGATTGATCTTAATATCATTAACTATCTATTAACATATTTGGATCATTACTAATCAAATTATTATGATCTAATATTTGGTGAAATGGAGTGGATCCTATCCCAAAAGGAAGTGGGAGGGTAAAAGTGAAATTGCATAAAATTTCTTTAATAGACTTCATCTTTCTCACTAATTTGGGAATAAAGGGCAAGAAAGTGATACGAGGTATAAAAAATTACAAAACTATTGTTTTCTCTTTGGTTATCTCATCACTCAACTCAGAAGCAAGGTGTGAGAAAAGTGTGCCACTTTATTCTCATTTCTCTAACTTTCTCTCCAAATTTAAACTACCAAGCATACTAAAGTAAGCTTTTCTTCTGTGACATCATAGAAAGCTGGACAACGGAACCTAGTCTTTTTACGGAAAAAATTTTATATTGTGACTAAAACATGTTAATTTTTTATTGCAAGTAGACACAAAAATCACTTATACCCATGTATTTTTGAATTAATTTACAGACTAAAACATTTTATCTATTTACAACAAGAATCAACATATTTTTATCGTAATATATATAGAAGAACTCATCTTTTTAATAAAAATGGAATCGAATAACTTAGGAATGATTGTCAGGGATGTAAGTCCTTGAACTGGAAGAACCAAGTCAAACAAAAGGTGGGCCTTCAAATCACATACAACCAAAACAAATTTACAATGCTACTCATTTATGTATTCATATTCAAGAAATCTTTAATGAATTAGAGCACTTGTTCTCTTCAGCTAAACATGTAAAGCTTCTCTAAATTGGTCTATAAGCTACAAAAAGTAGATAAACAGATTCACATAACCCCTAAAGCAGCACAGCAACAAAAATATTACTTCTGCATAGCTTCATATAGGGAAAGGCATATGGGTGGTTTTACCCTCTTTAGATTTTCAAGCTTTTGGTTACTAAAAGCAGCAGGTAATAATTTTCTCGCACATATCTCCCATGAAAAAAGTAAAACAAATAAGCTCGTCAAGAGGTTGTGAAGATCATTGGAATGTCGAAAGAATGATTTAAGTTCTTACTAACTTCCTTGCAGTTGGTTGAAAAGCATTTCAGCATCGTCTTCATCATTATCAGTTCTTCCTTTCTCTGATGGCAAATGATTGCCAAGAGCTGCCTCATTAGCTATTGAAATAGATGACAAATAAGCTTCATCCTCAAGACAACCCACTCGCCTCAACACCCCGAATAAAACATCCTTACTTTCCTCATCATTTGCTTGTTTGCAGAGCTGGAGAATGGAAGACACATTCACAGGCTTTGGCTTCCAGAAATTAGACCCCTCAGCCGAAGCAGCCTCCTGTAGGCAAGACAATGCCTCAGAAATCCTCTTCCGTCTTATATGGACTTCTCCGAGAATCTCCCATGTATTCGAATTTCGCTTTCCTCCCACTTCAACCATATCTTCAAAAAATTCTTTCGCTTTCTCAAAAATGCCTTTTTTAACATACCAACCCAATATAAGATTCCCTATTCTAGGGTCATATGTTGATTTAATTGTCAGCCAACCTTCATATACCTTTTCTGCCTCTTCAATATCATCCAGCCTTACCAAAGAAGAGATCATAGCATGGTAAGCCAAATTTGGAATAGTGGGAAAATTTGATTTGTAAGTGTTCCATATCCGTTGAACCTCCTCTTTCTTACCAGCGCTACCATAAAGACTAATGAGATAATGATAAGGCATTCGATCCCGACCCGTGATTCTACCCTCAACCTTCTTTAAATACTCTTCAGCCTTTTCAACCTGCCCCATCTTGATGTACATTGTTGCCATTGTGCTGAATGTAGTCCAGTTGGGACTAACAGCCCTGTCCAGTTTCATCTGTTCAAATACTTGTTCCATCATTTCTGCAGAACCTTGGGATCCACGAGATGATAACCAGATATTGTAAGAATATATATCTAGTGGTATCTGTTTCTCCATCATCTCTGAAACCATCAGCTCAACCTTTTCATAATCTTTATCGTTCATGTAGAGAGTCATCATCACGTTAAATGGAAGGGACTGGCTAGCATAACCTCGATCTTTCATTTTGGAAATGAAGGATTCAGCTTTTTCTTTCATTTTAGCACGCACATAAGCGTTCAAAAGAGCCCCATAGATCCTTTTGTCCTTTAAGGTATTTGGCAACTTCAAGAAGTAATCTTCGGCACTTGAAATTCCATGCACTTTAGATATTAGATCTAACTGAATCGCGGTGTCACTTGTAGATATTCTAAATCTCTCTTCTCTGTTGTTCATCCACTCGTACACCTGCAATATGAATAAAATGTTCATACCTACTAGGATGGCATGACATGACAAATAACTGGAGGAAGGAAAAGAACTAGATCTTGAAAGCTTTTACTCGGACAGTTATAAAACATTTGGTTATATGTTATTCAGCGAGACCCAGAACAGCTTGCAAGAATAGAAGGAAAAATGTAAACCCAACAATTATAGTTTTTATGGTTGACCAGCAAATGCACAGACATGTTTGATAAACATAATGAAATGCATTTGATGGCATCCATACTTACTATAAAGGCGATTTTGAGCTCTCATCTCATATAGAGTTCTTTCTATCAACATCTACATTAAGATTGGAAGACTATACCAACACGGATTTACACAATGATAACCAAAAAAAGTGAAAGCTCAATGGGAAGCAATCACAACCAGAACATAACTTTTTTAGTTTTAATACAAAAAGAAAATTTAGTTTTAAAAAAGCTAATAAATAGAACTCCTCCTAAACTAGGAAAAGAAAAAACCTTACAAGAAGGGTTCCCTCCAGTCACCTGCAAATATGAACACGAAATCCCACAGGAAGCATCCATTGCTAAATACCACAAAGAAGCCAAGAAAATGATCCCGTCCCAAAGGAGATTAGGTTCGAGCATTCTTCTCCGTCCAAAGACCCCATAGTATAGCAAATGGACATACACTTTACACCCTATCAATTCTCAGGCAAACTCTATAAAGAATACCACACACTCTTAACACGCAATGATGAAAAACAAAAACCAAACACACAAAAACATAGAGTAAATACTAATAATAATTATTATTATTTAAAAGTAGTTTTTGCCCCCTTCTTATTCACTTCAAGATCTAATTGTATTAAGCATAACTAAATGTGCATAACTAAAACCATCAAACAGAAGTTTCAAAACAACTAAAATTGGAAAAACATAAAAATTAACCATCAATCACTACACAAGAACACCTACAAAGCACTTAAACTTATGAATTATTCAATACCCAGCAACCAATACACAAAAGAATACCAAATAAGACTTAACCTTATGAATTATACAATACCCATCAACCAGCAGACAAAAAGAACACCAAATAAACACTTAAACAAAGGGAATATATATATATATATATATATATATATATATATATATATATATATACACACACACACCTCAAGAGCAAGCTTGAAACGCCTGAACTTCCTCAATTCCTTAACAACCCTACAAAGCTCCCACTTAGTAAGCGTTTTGCCCTCATTCTCACACTGATTCAAAATACTAGCAGCACCCTTTGCTGGGTTTTCCATCAAAGATATCCTCTTGTATATAGCATTCCACTTCACCCCTGGCTTCCTCTCATAATCCACTGTTCCATAGCTGTAAACCTGTGATATCGAGCAAGTAACAACTGGGTGTTTGCGGCTTGTAATTGCTGGAAGAAAGCTTGAATTGCCAAACCCAGATGGGAATGAAAGAGAGTAAGAGAGGGAAGCATGGTTGTGGGGTTGGTGATGCAGAGGAGATTGTTGAACAGTGGATTGGAGTAACATTTTTGGGGGTTTAGGGTTTTTGGAGATTTAAGAATTCAAGTGTGATGTGGGGTTTTGATTTGATTAGTTCATTGGAATCAACTTCTGCATAGCGGGGATTGGTTTTTATTTTAGGATTAAATACACTTTTTGCCTCCAAGTATCATCCATTTTACACAAATGACCTTAATTTTTAAAATCTTATAACAATATCCTCCAAGTACACTTAAGTAAACAAAAGTGATCCTAAAACCATTTCCAGCCAAAAAAATGGTCGGATTGCTGACGTGTCATAGGGAAACTAATAGAATACGGTTTGACTGTATATGATCATTATAATATACGATTTATTTACTAAATACATTTTCAATACAAGATAACTCTATTTTTTCTTCAATTTCTCCACACACTTTCCCAAAAAATTTCCATCCTCTTTTTCTCTCTCTTGCATCTTCTCCAAGTGTCCCTCCATCCAACATCTTCTCTAAGTGCCCTTCCATCCAGCATCTTCTCCAAGTGCCCCTCCACCTCAATTTTATAACGGACGACCCAGATTATCTCTAGAAAACAAAGAACAGAACAGAGTGATAGGATCTGATTAAGATCTGTGGTAAGATTCGGATACAGATCCGTCATTTGAGGATAAGGATGATGAAGTGAAGAGGAGAATCAGAGCTGTAGAATGGAAGAGGAAGAAGAAGCAACAGAGTTGGGTGATTTCTTTTCAATCAATTTGGGTTTGTTTTGAATTGATTCTGTTGAGGATTAATTCTTTTTCTTTTAGCCATTGTTTAAGGAGGAGCTTGTGAGTCGGGATTGGTGAAGTGGGTGTTGGGGTTTTGGTTCCATGATTGATGATCTGGTAATATTCTTCTGATTAGACATGATTTCAATGATTAGAGAGAGAAAATAGGTATATACATGTACTAATTTTATTTTGATGGCAAAATATAATGAAATACGTTTAAAACTATAAAAATACACTAAATACAGGTCTTCCCCGTAACACGTCAACAATTCGACCATTTTGTTGTCCGAAAATGGTTTTAGTGCACTTTTGTTTACATAAGTGTACTTGAAGGATACTGTTATAATGTTTTGAAGATTAGGATCACTTATGTAAAAAGGGTCATACTTCGAAGAATATAAGTGTATTTAACCCTTTATTTTATAACTCCTAGTCCTGGTGTATTAACCTTTGACTTTGTGTGTGCATTTTGGATAAATAAAACTAATTTTCTATTCTTAAAATAACAAAGAGACTTGTATTTGTGTCTTAAATTTTAACTTTTTGTTTAGGATACAACTTTTAACTCGATTCAAAATATTTTATACTGCAATTTAAAGAAAAAGAAAGACAAAATTTAGTAATAAAAGTGAAGGACTGAAGCTGATATGATATAACTTGTATTCTTCACGCTTTGATATATTGATATTTTCATTCTCTTGCTCTCTCGTCCATAATTTTATCAATTTGAATTTTTTTATATAAATTTTGTGAATTTGTCTTTATATTTAGCCGTTGATTTTTTTATATTAGTCATTATTTGTTCTAACACAGTCGGATGACAATGTTGCGATCGTCATCGATCAAAAAGGAAACTCAAAGGGAACGCGAATTTTTGGTGCAATTGCACACATTTTTATAGCAAATTCTTATTGCCAGTCATGAATTTAATCTCTGAAGACAACCATATTTCATAAATGAGACTTTTAAAGATAAGATGTTGGCATTTGATTACAATATTCTTGTTGGATGAAATTCAGACACAGTCAGATGATGGGTATATCATAGAAGAACCATTATATACTATCCCTGTGTGGTGTGTTGCTTTCTGTAGCAGTTTTCCCTCCTCTAATATCTTTTATATCTACGAGTACCAAGGTGGCATGATCACCCTTCAGGTGGTATATTGGTTGGATGATATTCATCCATTCAGGTGGAAATATTTCGATAGAAGTAGATTAGTAGCTTTTCCTCTTTTAATTTCTTGTTCTCTCTCTTTAATAGTAATCTATTTTGTTTGCTTGCAGTGTGGTTTTGGCCGGCCCGTTGCTCCAATAAAGCTGGTTTTGTGCTCCGTCGGAAGGCTGGAACCTAATTCTCCCTGTTTTTTAATCTTCCCTAGAGATGGAGAGGTTTTGGTCTTATAGTTGAGACTTGAGAAGTCCTGTCCTCTATTTGAGTATTGTGTTTCAATAAAATGATTGTGTTTACGTTGCTTGCAAGGTTTTTAGATCTGGATCGGTCATCGAACTGAAAAAGATATCGAGTGGATGAATCAGTAGTTCAACCAGTGGACAAACCGTTATTAACTCAGTGACATCATTAATATATAAAAATATATATTATTAATAATTAATAAAATTTTAAAAAATCTCGTTTTTTATGAATTAAAACATAATAAAGTTGAGTTACAATATTACTAAAAGTAATTAATTTTAGTATTAAAAAAATTTTGATATAAAAAAAATATTAAAAAAGAATTAAAACCGATTTACTGAGTCAACTTAACCACTTTTACCGGTTGAACTATCGGACTGGTGGTCAACCGATTCTATCGAATTTTGACCAAAAACGAGTTAATGGTTCAAACCGGACCGGAGTGCCGACCAATTTCGATTTTTACCGTTGAAACTGATAGTCCGGTCCGGGTTTGGTTATTTGAACGTTTAATAATATGAAGGCAATTAGCTTGTTAAAAATTAGGTATCTGGAGAGGGTTAAATGTTTCACCACCCCATGGATGCATGGTTGTTGATGGTCACAAAATTAAATTATTTTTACATATTTATTAACTAGAGGTTTTATCCAAGTTACCGTCGAATCAGAGTCCTCCTTGAATTTCCATGTCAAACAGGTCTTACACATTGATCGACCAATTGGATTACTCATCAAATCCTATCAACCAGGCAGAAATAATGGACCTTATAACTCCCTCTTTTTCTCTCTTGAATTTTGTATTTCATACGCCCTCTATCTCCTACAAAAATACTCTCATTTGAAGATTTTATAAATTTAATTCAAGAGTTTCATTCGTTTGTTTCTCTAAACTGATGAGCATTTAATTTATTACTAATAACATATACTAATAAATTTGGGACGGTAAATTCGAGAACTTCTGTCTTTTCATATTAGTTATGGGTTATCTCCATTTTTTCCTACAGATCTGAGTACCAATTTACATTTGCATCGGTGAAATATATATATATATATATATATATATATACCAAGAATTGACTGCACAAAATTCTCTGCATTACATAAAGACATACATTCAACCCAGTGCCAACAAAAGTTGTACAAAACATTCAAAGGGTGGAATGACCAAATGTACAGATTACACCAAGATTGCTAATTGACATTGGATCTACTTAACCAGGCTTTTTTTTCCCTTGGAATTATCCCTAACAATGGTCGATACACCTGCAAGACCGAACATGTTTCTATACATGAATCAAACACGAACTTCAGGTCCATCAAAATCAAAATTATAACGGGTCTAAAACAAGAACGTTCTGAAGCTTTGGATCGTTCTATTAGAGCTTGAACAGATTGTTTCTCTCTCCCTCACAGGGACACCCCCATTAACCACCTGGAAAGCAGTCTCGTAAAAGTTGCAGCCTCGTAAGTATTAAAGATTACCAGGAAGATATGCACAAATTTGAAGTACTTCATGACTTCCAAAACGTTAAGAAAGGAAGTTGTAATTTCTGACACAATAATCAAACACAAACTACATGGAAAAGGTGAAAAGTTTTAGGGCACAGACCTTTCAAATCATGAGCAACCTGGCCAACTTCTATGAGTAACTTCCTTGTTTATGATATTTCCATGAATAAATACTTTGGGCGCTTTGACCTGCATAAAGCCAACGATAAATGTTCTCTTGTAATTATTTAAACAAATACCAAAGCAAGATGGGAGCGTGAACCTTACCAGTACAACAGGTGGAAAACCAATGTGAATTCGAAGCCGGAAGAAACCATTTACAGTAAATAAACACTTAAATCCTTTGATGTTGGGGTGCTCACTATAGAGAAAATTAAATAAAAAATAATGAACGTCAAAGAAAATATTGAGTTAAAATTTTAATAAATAAATACTTCTTTCTATTTCACTTCCACTCTTAACTACAGAGTGAAAAATAAATAAATAAAACTCGTCCATCTAATATTCTTTTTCTCAAGGTAAGACTTCTGCATATGACAAGTAAAATTGTACTATCGTCACCTTGAGAATACTATAAACTGGGCAATTACTATACTGTAGTATGATGTGGCGGGGGTCAAGAATATTTTCACAGAACTTCTCATTTGTAGGTCAAAACGTTTTTGAGAAAAAGGAGAAAAGAATGACGGGAAACTCACTTCAGGAGATATGTAAAATTTCTCTGGCAAAATTCTTCCTGAGGTATCTCTTCTTCTTTAGGGTACCTGAGCTACAAAGCAGTACTGGAAAATTTAATATTGCAGAAGCTCAAAGAATTTAATCATGAAGTAATATCACCAAGCTTGTGTAACAAAAACCAAAATGCATTATAGAGGTGGCTTTAGTATTGCAAAAACATATTTTAGAATCAATATATTAGTTCATCTAAGTTGCACAATTTCATATTCATGTAAAAGATTAATCTGTACCATTATTAAAGTCAATAGACACACATATTCATGTGAGATTCCTGTGCTTATATCAATGTAACGTCAACCTTTAGCGACTCTGACAGGTACTTTAAGGAAAACAATAAGAGACACTAAGTAGCCAAAAGCAAGTCACCACTAAAACAGTAAGCCAACTTAAGAATTGAGGTGGGACTAGACAAAGAGGATTAGACAGAAGAAAAAGAGAGATATAACTCGTCTTTAATCAGTTATAATTCAAGAAACTAGAGGCGGCAAGTACATACATGAACACGAAAAAATCGCATTGTAAGCAATATGATGCACCCTAATGCCTAACGAACTACAAAAGAACAAGTTGAAGAAATCAATTACCAGTTAGATTTTTTTTTTTTTAAAAAAAAAAATCCCTATAGCATATGTTCAACATTTTGAAAAGTTATGAGTATAGGTGGTATTTGTTAGTCCAGGTGTACATAAGCTTCTTCAAGTATAAATACATACAACATTTTGATACATGAGGGGCCTGTGACTCATAACACTTTGTATGCCCATCCAGCTAATAAGTTAAATATCACTAATCGAATGATATAGGATATCCAAACAGGAAAAGGGCACCTTGACTACCAAATCATGAGACTCATGAGCCAACAACATTCTCGTATCTTTCTCTCTTTCCCATTCTCTCGATGTCTATATACCTCTCCAAATTTCTATCACTATATTCTCTTCTATGTCTATCTTCTTCTTCCCCAAGTCTACAGAATCCTAATCTTCAATTTCCCAATTCTTATAGTTTTCTGAAAAATTATCATCAAAGTGACAACCAAAAATTGATCTTCACTTGAAACCAACCAATTCACCAAAGCAACCCCTATTCATCACATGGTTAAGCTTAAACTATGTTTGAGCATCACACACATATAACACCGAAATTAGTAAGCAATAAGCATAAGAAAAACATAAAACTCAAAAATTTAATAATCACTATGTTTAGTACACCTACTGTACCTTAGCATGTTGAGATAAACAAAACTAACATGAATTTGTTATGAAATGACAAGGCCGTATGAGTATGTCCAAGTATCTACTGAGCTAACCTCCGAAAAGACTATAAATCTTTGGTAACTGAAGCAAATGCATCAAAAATATGATTGGGGACGCAATAACTGATACAAGTAATGAACCTGCAACGAAAATAATGGGGAGTACTTAACCACACTAAAATATTGCTTCATAAATCAAGTTAATGCCTAATATAAAACATATAGTTTCATACTAATAATAACATTAGTCTCTGAGACAATCTGAACACTTTACTTAATAACATCAATAAGCAAACCATAGAATATAATAACATCATGGTGCTAAAACATTAATGTCCTGGACAGATGTTTGTAGCGGAGAAAAGATTCCTATCTTTCATCTTTGCTTAGTCTGGGATTTCTTTTCATGTTATAAAACCATGGTTATACATGCAGAACTTCCATACACATAAAACTTATATCTTTGTTCTGTGTTATGTGCAAGTAGAGTAGTGACTAGTGACAGTCATTCGCGCCTTTTCTGGGGCTCCAAACTACTGGACGTTTTACAAAAAAGTGCAAATGAGTGTCACTACTCTAATTGCACATAAAACAAATGTCCGAAGACAATGCCCCACGAGGTCTATAAACCTGAAAATTAGTAACCTGTCATAAGCTAATTAGAATCAATCACCAAACAAATGCCAGAGTTTGGAAGGAACCTTAGCCTTCAATTTACACGAGACTCGTGAATAATGAACCGGGGCAAGAGAACGAGTTAACCCCTCTTCCCGGTAAAAGATAGATGGGAAGGAGCCCTAACAAGGCCACAACCAGCCTATGAAAAACAAGTCTTGCAAGAGAAAGTTAAACTGAATTTAGAATCCAAGAGAGCCTATTAGAAGAATGGGGTAAAGGCAAGTACTGAGCAAGATAAGCATCAATGACAACTCCTCAGCTTTCCGAACACTCATATGTAGAAAGAAATTAAAGTCTTAGGAAATGGATTGACATACACCGCTGAGGAAGCTAAAAATAAGCACATTAAGAAAAATGGAGATGCAGCCATGAATAAACCCAACAAAAAGGAATCTCTACCACCCTTTCTCTCATAAGTGGACCAACCCCAACATCGTATCTCAACAAAAGAAGAAAAGAATGTTATCTTTTCACCAGCTGATTTTTTACATACAGCTAATGCACTAAGCTGGCTTCTTTTGCCAAAGCTTTCCAAGCAAATCCTCCAATGTGAAGACTCACAGTAACCAACATGATTGAAGAATTTTTCTAAATCTCCCAAAAATCTGAACTGCATGCTTTTCTCTTAAGTACAGAAAAAAATTCTAAAGGATGCAGAAGAATAAATACAATATATCAAAGAAAATATAATTAAACCTTAGAATGATAGAATTACCAATGAACGTGTGAGGAACAACTCCAGGAAACTCCAAGTGATCATACTGATATTGCAAAGCAAAAGATAAAATAAAAAAATTAGGCCTTAAATCACATATAGTCATCCAAACCAGTACTAGAAACAAACTCCGAGTTTAAAGAATTAATCTTTCAATCTCTATGTGATGCCGATGATATAAAATGTCGTGCATTGCCTAGAATTCCAAAACCAAGAATCCATTACTTCAATTTAAAAAGAACTCAAATTACTATAAGCAATTAAAATCCATCTTTAATTTTTGTAAATAATGCTTGGTCACTGAAAACATAGAGGAAATAAACGAATATAGAATAGTTTTGATATCTTTAGGTTTTGAATAAGTCAACAGTCTCAATTGAGAGCAAGATATCTTTTATGATGCATTGTATTAATGGGAAATCAAAGAATCCTTCATTGCCAAAAAACCAATGCCAAATAAAGCATAAGTTCAATTTCAAAGCTACTAAATTAAACTATTGTTTGGTTACTAAGAACCTAACCCAAGTTAAAATTAATTATCATACAATGACTACAACCAAAACTGATGAAAATAAAAGAAAATTCAAAATGTTTTGTTTAGGAACAAGTCCATTATCTAAGTTAAGAGAAAAAGAATTACTTTACGTTGCATTAAATTTGTGGGTAATCCAATAATCAATTTCTATTACTAAAAGAAAACACAATTCCCTGTTTGACTGCAGGAAATGAAAATTTGATTGGGGGAGGACAATAAAAGGTACCTAAACATTGAAGCTTTCTTCAACCTTTGTATATGGTACCATGAAAACATAAAACGCAGCAATTGATCCCAGAAGTAGATCATAACCTAACACATAACATTTGAAGCTCATCTTTTGAGTATAATATTATATGTATATATATATATATATGCATATATATAGAGAGAAAATAAGATGGAGTAAAAAGGAACTTACCGAAAAGTTACATAAATTTCAAAGACTGGCGAGCCATTGTTGAGTGAGAGAAGAAGAGTTTTAGCTGTTTATGTTGTTCAGAGGCAAAAAGGCGTCTGTATATGATTCAAGTTAAAACGACGTCGTTTCCAATTCGGTTTTTTTTTTTTCAAAAAAGAAATATATATTTATTTATTTATTTCATTTTCCAGTCAACAAGGAGTACTTTAGCCAATGTTAAATATGCTCGTTGAGATTTTAAAAAAAATGTGTTTCTTACATGAAAATCAATTTACATTTTTCACGAGATTAACATTCATATGAATAAATAAATTGTTGCAATATATCAAAATTTTCATTTTTGAGGACCTCAAGGAAAAAAGGTGCACTTTGACTCCATTTAGTGCCTATAAAGTTATATAAGAAAGTTATTTCCAAGGAAATTAAATTTAATACAATAAAGCAAAGAAAAATGATGTTATTTATTGAGTAAATCTTGACATATTAATAACTTACATATAAATTTACGGTTAGTAAAAAATAATTAGACATTTTTTCACAATATATAATTAGAGTTTAATTACTTAAAATGGGTAATTATGTGGCTCACATCTTAAGTAAACACTAATTATTGTGACAAAATGTCTAGTTGTACTCGTTTGTTCGTAAGTTATTAGTATGCCAAATTTATTATTTTCTTGAATCTTTACTTTACATAAACCACACATTTTGAGTGCGGATATATTCCTTTAGGATCACGAATTGCATTGCACTTGAGAAAAAAAAAACACACACACACACATATATATATATATTGTTAATTTGAATACACGCACACGACACCACTCAAAATCTCAACCTCATAGTTATCATAGGTTGGGTTATACCATTCGGGCTCTTCGATTATATACGTATATATTGTATTTTTATATCTACTAAATATTAAATTATAGTGCATATAATAAAATTTTAAATGAAAATGTAATCTAATTTCTTTCTTATGCGTTTAGTCCCTTACATTGCACTTCAGAATATATTTCTAAATCACCTCTGTTATTTTAAAAAATATGAGAGTACTTTCTTAATTAAGATAAAACTTCATATATAGATGTGTTATCAAGTATACCAATATAATTAAGTTTATCTAGTTACAACTTCAAGTGGAATTTCAACAAACATCTCGGTCACCAAAAACACTTTTTGCAATTGCCAGAAGAAGATATAAAATATTAATCACTCAAACAAACAAGCAATTGATATTCATATCCATTCTGGAAATTTTAATTTGCGGATGTATTAAGCTTCGTACACAAACATTATAAGAGTTATATATTAATGGCCTTCGTCCAAAGCTTTTAATATATTAATGTGTTGTTGTTACGTTTCAAAATTAGAGATATAATTTGACTTTTGAGGTCAAATTACGGCATATTAAACTTTAAAATTAGTATGACTCATAAAAGTTTATAATGAAATAAATTTTGTGATTAATAATTTTTTTGTTATGTACTATACAATTATAATCATTGTATCAATTAAAATTAAATAAATTCACATTAATTTAAAGTTTAATATATATGTCATTGCGTTTGACCTTCAAAGTCAAAATATATCTCTAATTTTGGAACTTCTTTAAGCAACATGTGATAATAGCCTATCATGATCTCCTAATCACCTTGACAAACTACTTTAAGCAACATCTGATAATAGCCTATCATGATCTCCCAATCAACTTGACAATCAAGTTATTAATACTTATACATGACTTTATATCTCTTTATTTGGAAACAATCAAATCTCTACCTGCCTACACAACACGTTGCTTAGGAATTAAACTTCATTTCTCATTCATACAAGTGTATACCTCATAGTTTAGGGATCGATAGTTCCTCTTTTAAAGTCTTTAATTAAAGCTCGGAGCAATTCAAATGAACAATCCATTTGTGCAGTCTATAAAAATAAGTTGTATTTTATATCACAGATAGTTAGATTTATATATTATATATTTGTATGGCAAAGGTCATTTGAAAATTTAACTCTATATAAAATGCAACCTATATCGGGCTTCCATTTGCAACTGTCTGAAATTCAGATCCAAAACGATGTAATTTACCTAGCTAAGCGATGCATTAGTGTAGTGTACGGTGTAACCCACAATGTTTTGTCTCAAGTAAAGTAGACAATTTTTGTCTAAATAAACTAAACAAGTTTTTGTCCAAATACTTGACATTGCGTACTCAAAAATTTATCCTTAGGTCAATCCTAACTCATTTGCGGTTGTGATTGGTAGGTATATTTGGGAAGGAAGATTACACATAAGTACAATTAAATAGCTTTTACAACATTCTTATTAAGTATTCCCTTTTTCTTCACAAAATCCTATTTCTTATCATAATTGAATAATAAACTTTTGAGAAAATCTGGCCATCTCAATATTCATATATACGAATAAATAATATTATGACTAATTGTTACAACAATTATATATGTTTAAAATCGTACTGATGATCAGCAATAATTTAATTAATTAGAATGAGGTAAAACATTCGTTTTCGGAAGAATTTGAGTCATCACAAGGAATGTGGTTGTGTCTACCCTCATAGGTTGTTATCACCATCCGGCAGTCCTCGGACAATCGCTCAACCCTTTTCTTCACCCGACAGTTATTATGTGTACAACGATAGTAACTTCTGCCAAAATGTATTTAAGTACATACATCAATAAGATTAATTTCACTTAAAGACTACAAAATATATACACACACACAATATATATATATATATATATATATATATAAAATTTCATCAGACTATGATCAGAAGTCAGAACTTTCATATGTATCTTAACTTTCATATTTATATAGTTTTATATTTTGTTTTTGTAAGTTGTCTGTGAGCCTAATATATTAAGGTAGCAATATTACATGCATGCATGAGATATCTCAACTTATAAAGAAGACCACCAATTAAGCCTTTGGCCGGATGGTATATATGATCACTCCCTCTGCGTAGGTTATATGAGTTCAAACCCCTCCCCCAATACTGTAAAGAAATTAAAGATATAAAAATTAAATAATAAAAAAAAATATCTTGTAAAGTAGAGTCCTTGAAAAATAATAATGGAGTACCACTAAGAAAAGAAAAAACATTTAAGTTAATGGTCTGTTTGGTACAATATTTTGAAGAATTTAAAATAAATAAAAAATAAAAGCAAGGTTTTTCTTTTTTATTCCAGAAATTTTTTACTACTATAATTTATTGATATTTGGCATCAAGTTAGCTTCAAGTAGTAGGAGATCATGGGATCAACTAGAATGTAGTTGACCTGAATTAGCACATAATTATCCGGATATCTAACAGACTAATTAACACTAAGATCATTTTGACAGTTCCTTTTAGATACATATATGTAGTTGTAATCATTTTCTTGATGAATATGCATACAAAGTGGGAGAAATATGGATATATTGTTGAATCCATAATTATTGTACGATATATAAAGATCTTTTGGCGGTACATATATATATGGGAAATTTGGTATACCATAAATAATTATGTAGTAGCATGTTCATAAACAATGAAAGCAAAAAAATGAATAATAGAAATACTATTAAAATATTAACTTCTTCTTCTTCTTCTTTTCCTTTAATTTTATTGTCCAAGACATTATGCAATAAAAACCAAGGATCCTTATACTATTTTCTGAGCATAATGGAAATTCATACAAGTTAATTAGATCATTAGATCAGATTTTTTAACACATGCACAAGAACTCAAAAACATAGACGTACGTCCAAATTAACCAGTAAAATTTAAATAAGGTAACAGTGGAGTATATTAGTAGTAAGCATGTACGTATGTATTCTTGGAAAAAGTAGTATATATATATATATATAGAGAGAGAGAGAGAGATAGATATGTACCTTGGATGAAGGCTATTCTTGACAACTTTCTGGCCATATTTCCTCCATTTGTAACCATCATCAAGAACATCAACATCACTCTTTGTTTGAAAACAAAATCTTGGCTCTCTTAGCTTTCTTCTCACCTTCACCCTCCCCTTATCTGAACATGAGCTCCTCCACCTGCCAATTCCTCTACACTCATCAAACTCGGAGGATAAATGAGCACGCAAGAGATGGGAGTTGTTAATTTAACTCGGAATAAAATAGAAATTTCAGCAAACTTGGAGGGACAAAAAAGGAAGGGATGAAAGTTGACGTCAACCCGTCTCCGCCCTCATAATACACATGAACTTATTTTTCCGCCCTCATAGTACACATGAACTTGTTTTTCTTTTAATCTGACTTGTAGCATTGACAGAGACTCAGTCCCCACAATGGAGACGGGGTTCGATTCTCAACCTTTCCCCGTTAGTTGTAATAGAATAGGTCTTAATGGTTATATAAAAAATAAAAATAAATAAATAAATAAATAAATAAAAAGTAGAGGTTTGTTGATGGACATGCACAGATTAATTTATTTTCTCATTACAAACTGAAATAAAATTAGTTCAAACAACTATTGGTCATCCTGGAGAAACAGATAGCTAGCACATATTATAAGGTGTAACCATTCCATTGTTAGGATTTCTTATGAGATAGATTTGCTTCGATTTATATTCTTAGTAAGGGCATCAAGAAACTTCTTTGGGAATAACCATGGTTCAAAATCTTTTTAACTCGGACATAAAAAGTATTGAAACATTCAACTTAAAATCAATTAGTAATTAGTGGAGAAATCTGTATATATTGAGTTTTTAGATCTTAGTTACCAGGTGTGAGACTTTATATCTCGACAAAAAGTAACCAAAGCGCCTATGGAATATCCAGAGAAAAAACACTAAGATGCTTAATCCCCACAAATTACAAAGAGCGTTAAGAAGCTTCTCTACTATATGGATAGATCATATATGTAAGGAATCAAAACCCTGTATAACAAGAAAAGGAAAAGTAATAATATGAAGGAAATTAACACAGTACCATGAATTGTTATCCTCACTGGCATTACCAGAACATTTTTCTTCATTAGCAGCCTTGGCATCCAAGTTCCCTACCTAAATTATTTGAAGGGTGTGAAAAAAAATTCAAATATTAACACATATATATATATATAGCTTGTATATATTATGTTGTCAAGTTCTTTAACAATCTGACTAACCTGCTGTTCGTTATCCCAAGACGGTCTTTCGAGGTGCTCAATATGGTTAAACCCTAGACACCAGTTGTTTCCGGTGGTGGCGGTAGCAGCGGCGGCAGTGGCAGCGGTGGTGGTGGTGCAAATATTATCAAGAGGGTGTGATAAATGAGAAGAGTGTGAAGGGGCCAAGAAATTACTCATGACATGATTATTGTTATGATGTTGGTGATCTTCAAACTGCAAAAACCCTATTTGGTGGATGGAATTTGGAGCCGAGAAGCTGATTTGATGATGCTCATAATTGGGTAACACTTGTTCTGATCTTTCCATAACTTGATAAAGTTTTTTTCTTTTCAAAACATTCTTGATGGTTGGAGAATTTATTGTGCTCTTTTTCTATTCTTCTACTCGTGTTTAGTGGGTTGGATTGTAGTGGTGCATGTGTCCGTACTGCTAGTGTGGGGGCTTGGTCTTGCTATAAATTGTTGTTTCGTCAATTAGTATTGGCTGGATATATATGTATGTATGTGTGTGTGTATATATATATATGTATATATATTTATCGGTTTTAAAATTTAAAATATATTTTTTTAATTTAAATTATAAATTAACATAAAATTTAACAAGTTTTACTTTTGATTGAATAATAATATTATATTATAACTACTATATTTTTTATTAATGTTAAGAATATATTTAGAGAAATAAAATTATTCTTAAAAAATGGTGGTTGTTGGTAGTATATAGAAATTGTTCCATTGTCACCTCACATTCTTCTTAATATTGTCTATATGTACAAAGTTTATCTACAGTTTAACAATGAACCACCCCCCTCTCTCACACACACATGCAAACAACAAATAATACTTGTTTTTTTTTCTTTTTATGCTAAAATTTGTGCATATACAATGAATAGCACAAAAAGTGGCAATATATATATATGGCAAAATATTCCGCAACAATATTTATTGTAACCACTATCTATTAAACCGTGGGCGGATAATATTTATAATTATCGACAATCGTTTGTTCAACTGTTTGACATTTTTAGTAAATTATTGCGTGAAGTAATAATCATCTGTTCAATTATAATTATCGACTATCGTTTGTTCAACTGTTTGACATTTCTGATAAACTATTGCGTGAAGTAATAACCATCTGTTCAATTGTACGACAAATTGTCCATTACAACCAATCGGAGTCGTAGATCGTTATATATATATATATATATATGTGTGTGTGTGTGTGTGTACATGTGTGTGTATGTATGACAGATCAGACACATGAAATTATGAGAATAATAGGTCATATTGATTTGAACTGAAAGAGAGAAAATTATGATACTGTCTGTGCATTATTTGCACGACTTAATTTGTTGTTGTACTCATTAAAATTCTAATAATGTAGGGGTATAATGATGGCAGATCCAAAACCATATCTATCTCACCAATAGTGTCATGTCAAAAACATATATAGTTCAGCAAAATAAATAAATAAATAAATAAATCAATTGTTATCATATATACACACACAGAAATATATATATATATATATATATATATATATATATACACACACACACTCTCACTATGTCTATATGCATATCACAAAAAGTGTCACTTTTTATTTTCTCAAAAAAAAAGGAAAAAGAAAACTGAACAGTTACGCAGTCATTTCATGTTCATCTGCCTAAGAATTAATTTTCTTCCAAGTACGCATGCAGAAACCTAAGGACCAAGGCCTAAGAAGATGCATCTAAGTTCTAGAGTTAGATGTCAAAAAGGGAAAAGCTGTAGAGATTAGAGTTAGCTAGCTAGCTAACTCCTCTTGTCCTATCTCTTCATGTAAACTATATCCTAATTATGTCTATTGAACCCAACTTTCATGTGCTTAAAAACTTAAACCTGTTAGAATATATATATATATATATATATATATATATATATAGCGGTATTTTACCTCATTGTAGTACATGTCATTCTTTTTTTTTCTTTTTTTTAATCGGTAGAATATAATTTTATTATAACTCAATACAACAGTGACAAATTCAAAAATTTTGGATGAAGACATACAAAGTTGCATTACAAGAATTAAAAACCAAATGTTATAAACAAATCAAAACTTAGCAAGCACCATGATCATGCCTTGTAGTTATGCTCAATTCATGTGTAACGACATTTTTAGAGAAGCCCTTATATTCCCAATATAATTTCAACAAATAATAATAATAGATGTTTTAAATTTTTAGTCTTAAATAAGTCTCAAATAACATAACATTAAATATTTTAATAATAATTTATAGTATAATCAATCACATAAAATTTATTCAACCAATATTATGATTACACATCATTTAATAAATTTTTTAAAATAAAAAATTTAAGACCCCAACGTCACACTTTCAACAAAATCTACTTTTCATCCGATATATATCAGTGTGGACATATTTTTATTCGAATTGATTTGTGCACGACAGTAAGGTAGTGGTTACATGCAAGTATCTTATGTAAAAATAGCACACATGCGCACGCGCACAAATACACTCATTTTGTTTTAAATTATAAACTTATTATATTATTGATTTTAAAAAGTTAATTAAAAATATTTTTAAATTCAAAATTAAGACAAGTTATTAAAATTATGAAAAGATGAATTTTATAATGAGTAGTACTTTTAAAATAGTTTGTAATAATTATCATTGTATTGACTAAAACTAACCAAATTCGTATCAATTTTGAACTTAAAATATCTTTAAGTTGACTTCAAAAAATCAATAATAATCTTAAATTTTGAAAGCGATGAGAGTATAATGAATAGAAGAGGTTAAATGCTAACTGAGAAATTTTCTCAACATCTAGTTTTTAAATTGAACTCTTATTTTGGAGAGAGGAGAGAATATACATTTATACAAGGCTTCTTTATTTTACCGCATTAATTAAGTTTGTGTGTTTGGGTGACTTAATAATAGTCCTAAATACGGTGAACTTGGAGCTTATATCGTGTTTATGAATTAACTAAACTAGCTGTAAAACTCGTGTGAGGCATGAATTTATCTAATTAATTGTATGTGATATAAGTGATTTATTTACTAAGTTTCTGCTTATGTTACGATTTTTTTTGTCAAATTACGATTGCGATGTATTCACCGTGTCAAATACATCGTAAAAGAATTATTAATTAGATTTATTCACGTAACTCACAATAAAAAATTCGACATGTAAATTCGCAATATATATCATTTTCCTTTACCTACCTTATATGACATATCATTAAACATTTGAGTTGCTTCAAACTGACTTATCACTTTATATTAAATTTAAAATATATGTGAAATATATACTTAGTTTTTAAATATATGGGCATAAAATAATTATTATATCAATAAAATAAAATAAAATAAAGCAGATCCAACGTATTATATTATAAAAAAAATAGCAGCTCTTGCAATGCAAAATCTGAAAACATCTCATTCAAACCAAAAGAAATAATAATAATTTAGAATCCCTTGATAGTAATTACTAACTAAAAAAAAAGGAAAGTAAATCTTTATACCAAGTTGAGTAAAATTCAGTATTCTTAAACAATTAATCAAATAATTACGGGAAGAAGAAGAATAAGAAGTAAATAGAAAAATAAGACCTTTAATGTGTCCATCACTTACCAAATTTAATAGAATTAAATACTAAGTTGAGACCAAAATTAGTATCAAAATAATTATGTATGCTTTTATATATTTTAGTAAATTGTGTTTAAAATAAATTTTATATATACGAATTTTTAAGTGCCTATAGAAACAACAAAAACCCAAAAAAATCATTAACCAAAATTGCACATATAAAACTGCCTACTTATATAAGGAAGAATCAAGAAAATATCTTAAAAACAGAAGGGGGGGGGGGAGTATGGAAAAGTCATGAGGCAATGATTATGAGGTACATCAAAATTTCCATCCGTGTCAAGAATGTCTATGGCACGAGAGTGCAGAGACTAGAGACGGGAAAATGATGATTAGTGTCTAAAATTGAATCCTACCAAATCTAAATCCAATAGATTAAATTATATATATATATATATAGATATATATAGATACACACACACTCACACTCTTTTGAGATAAATTATTATAAATTTATAAATATTAAAGATATATATTTTTTATATCGTGTTTATTCTTAAAATAATACTTCCTCCGTCCTCAAAAAGATAAGTAAATTATAAATTTTGCACATATTAAAAAAAATAAAAATAGAGGAAAGAGAGTAAATAAAATTTCAAATTTCTCTTTGATGGTCCCACAAAATTCATAAAGTGATGAGTAATTTTATTTTTTCATACTAATGAATCTCACTAAATGACATAATTACCTTTCACGTTATGTACTTTATCTCATCCTTTTAGGGACAAATAATTGTACTTTTAGTCATCCTTTTGAGGACGGGGGAGTATAAGTTGATGTTCAAGTAGTAATGACGTGATAAATAAATTTAGAATGAAAATTTTGAAAACATTATACTTCCTCCGTTCTGAATTATAAGATTAATATTGACTTTCAAAAAATCAATTTGAAATACTGTCAAATTTAAATTGACATAATTCATTTAAATTTTGAAAACAATAAATCTTATAATTAATAATATTTTTTTGATAATTTATAATATTCGTAATTATACTGACTTAAACTAAATAAATTTATATCAATTTTATATTTTAAAATATTTAAAATTAATTTTTAAAAAATCAATAATGATCTTATAATCATTATACGATATCAAACATTAAAATGGCATTGA
Source organism: Aralia elata (assembly GCA_034770075.1). Classification (NCBI taxonomy): domain Eukaryota; kingdom Viridiplantae; phylum Streptophyta; class Magnoliopsida; order Apiales; family Araliaceae; genus Aralia; species Aralia elata. Next base: position 83,441,300 of record CM068388.1, read on the forward strand.
TCATTTTCCTTGTTTTGTCTATCTTTCTCCATGGAGCTCTTGGTACCCCATTAGACCTCGGGTTTATTTATTTACTAAATTAATATGATTATACTAATTTCATTCTCCCTATATATGTATAGGTGGGATTATGATCATATGTGACGAATTGCGTACCGTGTTGTGCTCATTTTCTGTCTCTACTGGAAATAGATGCTTGTTTACGCCACGAATGATAGGACCTATGATCTGTCACTTATAAATGTGATTACAATATCAATTTTAAGTGTAAATATTATTTTTGGTAATTTTTTTTTTAATGAAAGGAGTATTATTTTACATTATTATCTATGTAAAAAAAAACTTTTTTGTAAAATATATAAACACTTCTACAAATAAAATTCTTTATGTGAACCGAGAGAGTATATTGTCTCACTCTGCAAAAAAGTAGGAACTATAATAATAATAATAATAATAATAATAATAATAATAATAATAATAATGTCATCCCACGGTTCCCTTGGAAAGACCCTAGCTAGCTCCCAACAATATATATATATATATATATATATATATATATATATATATATATATATATATATATATATATATAACATCAACAAACAGCAACACTTGAATCTTTCTTTTTCATGCAAACAGCCTCCAGGCCCCTAGAGCCACAGCTACACAGATTATTTACCTAAAAAAACTACTACTACTGTGTCAATCTCCTCAAAAAGAGAAAAAGAAAAAAAAAAAAAAAAGAATTGATCACCATCACTATCTAGTCTATTTTCAACAAAGTATTAACTCTCTCACACACACACACACACACACACACACACAAAAACACGCAGTACATACAAAAACATTCTCATAGTCTATTATTCCTCCTCTCTTTCACATACACTGAGTAGACAACTTATAATGGGAACCTTGTCTTTAGATATTTGTACAAACTAGGGTCCATTGTTTTTGTTCTTTCTTTTTTGTCCTTTTTTTTCCTGTTTCTGAATTTGGGACCAAAAAAAAATGAAAACTTAATTTATAATTAAAAAAATAGATAAGTATTATCACTACAAGAAAAAACTTAATTCCAACGGAATTATTTTCGACGAAAGAAATTCCCTCGGAATTAAACTAATTCCGATAAACTATTCTGTCAAAAATAATTTTATTGAAAATAGTTTATTTTTGACAGAATTTCGTCGACTTTAGTAAGTGTCCAATGGCGCCAAGTTTCCCGCTCGCACTAACTATATTTCAACGAAATTTCTGTCAAAATTAACTTAATATCGACAAAATTAATCTCGACGAAAACTTCGTCGAGAATTATATGGTTCTTTTTTTAAACCTAATCCATTTTTTTCTCTATCTATTGCGCCGCTTCCTCACAAAACCCTCACTCCCTCTCCCTCCTATCGTCTATTGACAGTAACACAAAACGTAATGAAGCCTGTTGTTTTCATTAATCAAAAAAGTTGTACATATAGGGTTAAGGAAAACTAATTCACATCTAAATACAAGGAAAGATCCTAGTCTTAAGGAAGGCTTAACCAATTGCTGAATACAAGGAAGTTTGAATTTAAAATAGATTGGAATAACTGAATGAATCTATATTCTAATATACCCCCTCAACATAGGCTACGTGTGGAGAGGCCAATCTTGTCTCATAATTTCTGAAATTGGGAACGAGGCAGAGGTTTGGTAAGAATATCAGCAAGCTGGTCAACAGAGGAAACATGAGCCACACGAAGAGTACCGGATTGAACTTGATCACGAAGAAAGTGATAATCAATTGCCACATGCTTCATTCGAGAATGGAAGACTGGATTTGAACTTAACTGTGTTACACCTATATTATCGCAGTAGACGACTGGGGGGCTGATCAGATTGATGCAAAGTTCAAATAACAAAGAGCGAATCTAGCATAGTTCAGCAGCAGTAGCAACAATTGAGCGATATTCAGCCTCAGTAGAAGAACGAGCCACAGTTTTCTGCTTCTTAGAGCTCCAGGAAATGAGATTGTTGCCAAGGTAAGCACCAGTTGAAGAGTAGTCATCTTTGTTACCTGCCTAGTCAATATCAAAAAAGGCATGAAGGGATAGTGGTGAGTTACGGTGAAGAAGAAGGCCATCATTTAAGGTACCACTGAGGTAATGCAAAATTCTTTTAGCAAGAATCCAATGTTCATCTGTTGGTTGATGCATAAACTGAGACATCTTGTTAGCAACAAATGAAATTCCTGGACGAGTGAGAGACAAGTACTGAAGGCTTCCCACTATAATTCTATATTCAGTGGGATCAGTGAGAGGTGATCCAGATGATAACTTGAGGGAAGACGAGCAGGTTGGTAAAGGAGTGAGTACTGGCTTAGCCTCTTGCATATGTGTTCGAGTAAGTAGATCCTGTATATATCTTCTGTAACGCCCCCGAAACTCGGGTCTTACCTTCAACCTCGGGTCCGGCGCGTCACGGTACTACCCATACAATATAATCTCACCACATGAATATAATTACAATATTATTACAATACGTCCTCATCTAATCCCAGGTACGAAGACCTTTACTAATATATCATCTAATAATTAATACAACATCATTCTAATCATATAATATAGTATAAACTTTAGTTCATCTGCTTGAACAATTACTAACTCTTATCTTCTTCTTACATTTCTGGTCCTTTGGCTCTAGCTGCAAAAGTAGAATTTTTGCAAGAGTGAGCATTTAATTGCCCAGCAAGTATATGCAGTTGAATAAACAACACCATAGGAATAAAATAACATCTGACTGAAATCTTCAACAATTGAACAATAATTATGAAGTCATGCGAATAAACAGGAATAATTAAATTCCTTATCATCTAACATTGCTAACATCATCATCACTATCACAATATCTGAAAACAATTAACATCAACCTGTTTCTCATCATAGTTCTTGAGTTTTCAGGACTTAACCTAATAAACAGTTCAATTAAAGAACATATCTTTGAATTTCACCTAGGTGCGAATATTGGTCTAGCACGTTAATATTTATAATCGTCATCACCTCATTGCACAGGGTGCAAATCATGACCACATTTAGTTACTACAACACATTATTGCACGGAGTGCAATTTATATCATCAATTGCCCAATTTATTTGATAAGGCATCATCATTTAATCACGTATCAAGAATTATTATAATTCACATCTATATCCAATAAACTTTTCGAATGGAATAGTTCATCTCATCTCATCTTATGAATTCCATGTAACTAATGAAATTCCAACATTAGAATATACATACCTTTGCAATTTAGCATAACCTGAACATCTAGTACAATTATTAAAGAAATTGCACACATTTAGCATTCACACAGTATATAGACATTGCTTAACTTGAACTTTACATCACATAGCCTTCATAAGAAAATTATCATATGAAGTTAGAAAACTTGCTCAAATGTAAATATTGAGTAAGTTAGGAAACTTGCCTTAAGCGCTTGCTACTATTTGACGTTAATTGTCCTTCAACTGCCCTACACATTTAAGTACATAGCCACATACCAATTAGACACACAATCAATGCCAAAGATTGGTTTACATTACTCTATAAAGTTTCATTCTAATTAGAAGTATAATATCAAACAAGGTTACACACACTTGTTACGGCGGTACGACGCTTGCACGTCCGTACACCAAACTGGCCTACTCGAATGCCCAAGCGACACGCATTTGCGTACGTTAAGCATCATTGGTTAATGTTAAACACCATTATATATCATAATATATAAGTTTTAGAACATATAACAACATCTCTTAGCGTCAGAAGCATTACACGTTACATATGCGCATGTACGAGGCCCTCCGATTGCCTCCTTATGTACAATAGTCCTAAAAATGTCAATTTTAGAAATTGATCTAGTGTAAAATTACCAATTCTAAATAATGGACATTGTAGGTCTACTTCTTAACTTTCCGGATCATCTTGAATCATCCAATTTGGAGGTCGTATGAGAAAGTTAGGTCCATTTTACTAAAGAATGTCAAAGTTGTCCAGCCTGACACTATTCCAGCGCGGTCGGTCGAACTAGTGCAATTTGAGCGTCGTAGGCTCTGAGGCCTCTGTTATTCAGCGCGGTCGGCTCTGAACTAGGATAATTTGAGTGCGGTCGGCTCTGAAACTCAGACAACACAATTTTTCAAATTTCGCGATTCGACCTTCCTCCACTCTAATCTCCATAACTCCTTCTATATATGTTCAAATTGGTCCATTTCGGACTCTATAGACTCCTAATTAATGGAGCTACAACATATCAAAAATTTAGATGCACCCATAAACGTTAACAAGTCCAAATCTTTGAGCAAAGTACAAGGTAGTACTCTGTTCTTCGGGTTCTTGGTGTTCTTCACCAAAATCAACACCACAAACTCGTTTATACACCTTTTAACTCCTTTCCAACTAGGTTATGAAGATAACCCATGAAACTACAATAAAACAACAACAAACAAACCAAACAAACACACAATCAAAGCTTTATAGTCCTCTAAAGTGTTCGATTGTCCATATTTGTCCAAAAGTTTAATGTTCTTCACGTTCTTCATCCTCATTAAGCATAGGTACGGATTTTCTTCATTTTTGTTCCGCTTTAATGTTATTAATGACTTACATAGTCTCTTAACAATATTATTAAACAACCACAAACATCAACAATAACCAAAATCGGAGGAAATCAATCTTAAGCATAAAAGCTTCAAGAACACAAAAATGGAGGAAATGGAAGGAAATGGATTGAGGTTTGCTTACCTCTTGCTATTATTGATTCTAGATGGCCTGGAGCTTGCTAGAGCTCCCCTCTTCTTCCTTGTTCCCCTTCCCAAGCTCCTCTTTTTTCCTCTCTTCTTCACCCATATGCTTTCTTTCTCCTTCTCTATTTTCTTCTCTTTCTCTCTCTACATCTCTCTGTCCATTCTCTGCAACCAACTTGGAGATGGAATGGGAGAGAAACTAAGGGTCTGCTGAATAGTCTTGGGGAAGATAGAATGGATTTAATATACCAAGCAAATGGGAGTGATGGACGAGGGGAATGTCTGTAGCTTTGGAAGCTCAAGACATTGGCCTTTGCATTTTTGCCACATGTTGTCGGCACCATCACCTCCCTCTCATCAGATTGGCTCATGTAAGAATTTGATAAATTTTGATTGGCTCATGGGTCTAAATGGTTCCCAAATTGCACAACACACTAAAAAAATACATCCGAATACTTTCACTTTTGTACCAAATTTGCTCCATAACTCTACTCAAAATTAAAATGGGTACTCCCATCAAATATTGGGATGCGTAAAAATAATAATTATGGGATTTGTCCAATTATTCGAAACACCCATAATATACATTCGGATATGGATTAAATCACGTATCAGCTCAAATAAAATTCTCAACACTTAAAAATATTATTCCTTTGCATACACGTCTTATAGAAATTGAAAAAGACGTAAAATATTTCGGGCGTGAATAGTGCCTCGAATAACGTGCCCCGTAAGTAGTGATTTTGCGATTTTTCGCGAAATCAATTATTCACTCATACGGTTCAACAACACATAAAAATTCATACATTCACATCATCCGGGCTATAGAATAACCTTAAAGCACGTCACATAAAAATAATATTCTAATATAACCTATAATATTGATAAACCCAAATTACAAGGGTGTTCTTGGACTAACCTTTAGCTCACGTCTCATCAATTAATCGATGATAAATATATAATACACATATATTTATTCACTTATCACATAAATCACATAAGTATATACATAGCACATGCATATTTTACATTCAACCCTCTACTCCTTATAATAAGAATTTTATTTATTAAATTCATTATTATAATTATCTTTCTTGAAAAAAAATCTGGGTTGTTACATTCTTCCCCTCTTATAAGGATTTCGTCCTCGGAATCATCGAAACATCCTTACCTGGTTCGCGTAAACCTTATTCTGAAATTTTGTCGTTGAATTATTTCAACGCATCACTATTCCCATTTAGGTGCTACATTACATATTTAATCCATCAATTCCCTTTTTAAGGATTGTCGTATATCACAATCGTTATGATAATTTAATATCATGATTTACTAACTCATAAACATTCGGGATATTATATTCATCCTTTTTTCTAAGAAGTTCATACTCGAAATTATAACATATTCATCTTTGCTCATTCTATTCATCATTCTCTCTAAAAATTTTACTTTTTCTTTCCGGAACTCCATCCGCTTCTTCTAGGAAATATTTAGAATTGTCGCATTCTACGACTACTTCTTTCTACGAAAAATTACCCTCTTCACATTCCGTTTTCCAAATAATAGGAATCTTCAACAATTGCTCAATAATTGTGAAGTAGCTTAAACAAATAGGAAATAAAATATTCCTTAAAAACTTTTCACATCATGTTGAGAGGACATAAAGACCGTGAACTTTTTCTCTTCTCAACAAAAAGGTTACAGTACTTCACCACAGTTCTTCGCACTGTAAACATAAAATGTAACAGTGCTTCACCACAGTTCTTCACACTGAAACGAGTACGCTAGGTGATCAACCTATTGTACTACATTCTACTGAAATGACTATATGCGTTTTGTCCCCTTTTATCAGGGTCATTCACCTCAGTTTTATCATACGAGTTCGCACCAAAACAATTTGGTTTGGAAAGCATCCTCAAAGAATTTTTGAATCTCGTAAACATTTTTTCAACATTCGTCTAGCCGAATCAAATAGCTTAGACTTATATCACAGTTCGGACATCAATCGAAACATTTTACCCAACTCAACTGGCATACATTTTCATAGTTTAAAGAAAACAAAAATCATTTTATGACGTCATGATACCGCACTGTCTATATAGTACGTTGAGGATTCCGTCATTTTATGACTTGTTCATACTACATCATACCATAGTGGGCTGACGATCTTATGATCACATCCAACATTAGGTTAAACTGCATTGATGACTCCATCGTTTATCATTGCTACACCATATTCCATGATGCGAATGCATACATAAAATGCATTTTGATATTTTCAAATCATCTTTGTCTAGCCGAATCTATTAGCATAAACATATGAATAATAGTACTTTTAAAAATTATTGGTCCAATAATCTGGCCCCATATATTTTTCGAAGACACACAAGTGCAAATATTAGCACGAAGTCAATAAATTTCGAAATATAGCATAGCTAGAAGATTTAGAATATCCATGTCTCTTTATCAACTTAATTTCTTCCATTACTCCACTATTTAATAATTCTATTTCTAACATCACTAATGCTCATCACATTGAGAATTCTTAGTTCTTAATCCACAACATTTCTATACCCCAATATAGTTCATCAAACTTACAATATGTTATGAGTTCAGGAACTTACCACAATAATATGAGTTTAGGAGCTTGTCCTAGCAATACGTAATCCAAGAACAAATCAAGGACTGTCCATACGCTGAGGGGCTCAAAACATACCATACGATTATGAGTCACAAACTTACCATAAGCATGGGTTTCAAGAACTCGCGCATAATCTTATTATTCTCTAACTATCAAATATAGATATGTGAAAAGAATCACCTTCTCATCATACATATATCGATATCTCGATACCACATTTCAACGATTATCAATGTGATAAACTGAGTAGTCGTTAAACCAAGCACAAAATTCCTGCCCATACAAAGATTTGTACAACTCAACTATCACAAGAGTCCTCGATTGAAATCCCACAAAATCATCGTTCTCTCTTTGCTCAATTACAAATTTTCTTAAATCCGTATTTTAATCATCTCTAACTCTTCTTGAGTCTTCCTCGTACTATTTATAGTACATTCTCTTTTATAGCGTCAAGCTATAACTTTTAAATTATTCGACATATCATTCGTCATTCTACGATTCAATCTGATCATGTCGTGATCTCATATCATAATCATTTTATATTACGATTCTATTTAGCCTAAGATCGTCTCATCGTACGATCTTCTTTACTCTTCTATTTAATCATATTATAAGATTTTTATGCATCTTCATCTTATAGACATCGTCTATTTATCAACACTTGCCATATTTATTACTGGTGTCAGGTGACTCCTGATTCTCATCTTCTTCGTATAACATTTCTAGGACTTAACTCATCCTGTACATCTACATATGTAAAAATTACTTTTTCATCATACGTATCCATAATTCTATACTCGGTATACATCGAGTCTCTAACAGTGTTTGATACAGTACGCTGAGTGGTTTCCCACAAACAACCAATAAACTAGTTTCATGTCTCGTCTACACTGTGTTTCATAGCGAGTTAGATCAGTTGCTAGTTCGTATTAACCTCCGCTCTCTGAAGGAATCGTTTAGCCCAAATAGAATACATCAACCATTCAAGAGTACGATTGTACCATAATTATACTTAACTTCTATCCAAGTTTACTTCTCACCATCCTCATGGTCATCCCTATGGTTATAGCCTAAGGTACTCTTACCTAAGGTTTATAACCTATCAACTCTAATACCAACTGTAACGCCCCCGAAACTCGGGTCTTACCTTCAACCCCGGGTCCGGCGCGTCACGGTACTACCCATACAATATAATCTTACCACATGAATGTAATTACAATATTAAACAACACGTCCTCATCTAATCCCAGGTACGAAGACCTTTACTAATACATCATCTAATAATTAATACAACATCATTCTAATCATATAATATAGCATAAACTTTAGTCCATCTGCTTGAACAATTACTAACTCTTATCTTCTTCTTACATTTCTGGTCCTTTGGCTCTAGCTGCAAAAGTAAAATTTTTGCAAGAGTGAGCATTTAATTGCCCAGCAAGTATATGCAGTTGAATAAACAACACCATAGGAATAAAATAACATCTGACTGAAATCTTCAACAATTGAACAATAATTATGAAGTCATGCGAATAAACAGGAATAATTAAATTCCTTATCATCTAACATTGCTAACATCATCATCACTATCACAATATCTGAAAACAATTAACATCAACCTGTTTCTCATCATAGTTCTTGAGTTTTCAGGACTTAACCTAATAAACAGTTCAATTAAAGAACATATCTTTGAATTTCACCTAGGTGCGAATATTGGTCTAGCACGTTAATATTTATAATCGTCATCACCTCGTTGCACGGGGTGCAAATCATGACCACATTTAGTTACTACAACACATTATTGCACGAAATGCAATTTATATCATCAATTGCCCAATTTATTTGATAAGGCATCATCATTTAATCACGTATCAAGAATTATTACAATTCACATCTACATCCAATAAAATTTCTGAATGGAATAGTTCATCTCATCTCATCTTATGAATTCCATGTAACTAATGAAATTCCAACATTAGAATATACATACCTTTGCAATTTAGCATAACCTGAACATCTAGTACAATTATTAAAGAAATTGCACACATTTAGCATTCACACAGTATATAGACATTGCTTAACTTGAACTTTACATCACATAGCCTTCATAAGAAAATTATCATATGAAGTTAGAAAACTTGCTCAAATGTAAATATTGAGTAAGTTAGGAAACTTGCTTTAAGCGTTTGCTACTATTTGACGTTAATCGTCCTTCAACTGCCCTACACATTTAAGTACATAGCCACATACCAATTAGACACACAATCAATGCCAAAGATTGGTTTACATTACTCTATAAAGTTTCATTCTAATTAGAAGTATAATATCAAACAAGGTTACACACACTTGTTACGGCGGTACGACGCTTGCACGTCCGTATACCAAACTGGCCTACTCGAATGCCTAAGCGACACGCATTTGCATACGTTAAGTATCATTGGTTAATGTTAAACATCATTATATATCATAATATATAAGTTTTAGAACATATAACAACATCTCTTAGCGTCAGAAGCATTACATGTTACATACGCGCATGCACGAGGCCCTCTGATTGCCTCCTTATGTACAATAGTCCTAAAAATATCAATTTTAGAAATTTATCCAGTGTAAAATTACCAATTCTAAATAATGGACATTGTACGTCTACTTCTTAGCTTTCCGGATCATCTTGAATCATCCAATTTAGAGTTCGTATGAGAAAGTTAGGTCCATTTTACTAAAGAAGGTCAAAGATGTCCAGCCTGACACTATTCCAGCGCGGTCGGCGCTGAACTAGTGCAATTTGAGCGCCGTCGGCTCTGAGGCCTCTGTTATTCAGCGCGGTCGGCTCTGAAACTCAGACAACACAATTTTCCAGATTTCGCGATTCGAGCTTCCTCCACTCTAATCTCCATAACTCCTTCTATATACGTTCAAATTGGTCAATTTCGGACTCTATGGACTCCTAATTCATGGGGCTACAACATATTAAAAATTTAGACACACCCATAATCGTTAACAAGTCCAAATCTTTGAGCAAAGTACAAGGTAGTACTCTGTTCTTCGGGTTCTTGGTGTTCTTCACCAAAATCAACACCACAAACTCGTTTATACACCTTTTAACTCCTTTCCAACTAGTTATGAAGATAACCCATGGAACTACAATAACACAACAACAAACAAACCAAACAAACACATAATCAAAGATTTATAGTCCTCTAAAGTGTTCGATGGTCCATATTTGTCCAAAAGTTTAATGTTTTTCACGTTCTTCATCCTCATTAAGTATAGGTACGGATTTTTTTCATTTTTGTTCCGCTTTAATGTTATTAATGACTTACATAGTCTCTTAACAACATTATTAAACAACCACAAACATCAACAACAACCAGAATCGGAGGAAATCAATCTTAAGCATAAAAGCTTCAAGAACATAAAAATGGAGGAAATGGAAGGAAATGGATTGAGGTTTGCTTACCTCTTGTTATTATTGATTCTAGATGGCCTGGAGCTTGCTAGAGCTCCCCTCTTCTTCCTTGTTCCCCTTCCCAAGCTCCTCTTTTTTCCTCTCTTCTTCACCCATATGCTTTCTTTCTCCTTCTCTATTTTCTTCTCTTTCTCTCTCTACATCTCTCTGTCCATTCCCTGCAACCAACTTGGAGATGGAATGGGAGAGCAACTAAGGGTCTGCTGAATAGTCTTGGGGAAGATAGAATGGATTTAATATACCAAGCAAATGGGAGTGATGGACGAGGGGAATGTCTGTAGCTTTGGAAGCTCAAGACATTGGCCTTTGCATTTTTGCCACATGTTGTCGGCACCATCACCTCCCTCTCATCAGATTGGCTCATGTAAGAATTTGATAAATTTTGATTGGCTCATGGGTCTAAATGGTTCCCAAATTGCACAACACACTAAAAAAATACATCCGAATACTTTCACTTTTGTACCAAATTTGCTCCATAACTCTACTCAAAATTAAAATGGGTACTCCCATCAAATATTGGGATGCGTAAAAATAATAATTATGAAATTTTTCTAATTATTCGGAACACCCATAATATACATTCGGATACGGATTAAATCACGTTTCAGCTCAAATAAAATTCCCAACACTTGAAAAAATTATTCCTTCGTATACACGTCTTATAGAAATTTATAGAAATCGAAAAACACGTAAAATATTTCGAGCGTGAATAGTGCCTCGAGAAACGTGCCCCGTAAGTAGTGATTTTGCGATTTTTCGCGAAATGAATTATTCACTCATACGGTTCAACAACATATAAAAATTCATACATTCACATCATCCAGGCTATAGAATAACCTTAAAGCACATCACATAAAAATAATATTCTAATATAACCTATAATATTGATAAACCCAAATTACTAGGGTGTTCTTGGACTAACCTTTAGCTCACATCTCATCAATTAATTGATTATAAATATATAATACACATATATTTATTCACTTATCACATAAATCACATAAGTATATACATAACACATGCATATTTTACATTCAACCCTCTACTCCTCATAATAAGAATTTTATTTATTAAATTCTTATTATAATTATCCTTCTTAAAACAAATTCGGGTTGTTACATCTTCGCTAGGAAAGGAGGACACCATGCTGATGAGGAACAACTTCAACACCAAGAAAATATGAGAGAGTACCCAAATCCTTGAGAGAAAACCGCTGAGCTAGACAAGCAACAAATTGGGATACTAGGTCGCTATTGTTTCCAGTTAGTATAATATCATCAACATAGACTAGGAGGTAGATCAATTTGGTGCCAAGATTGAGAACAAACAAGGAAGTGTCAGAATGGGAGTTTTTAAACCTGGAATCAACAATGAATTAACACAACTCATGATACCATGCCCAAGGAGCTTATTTGAGGCCGTAAATAGCTTTGTGGAGTTTACACACCTAAGTAGGATTATCAAGTCAATGAAGCCAGGGGGCTGAGCCATGTACACTGTTTCTGATAAATTGCCTTGAAGGAAGGCGTTGTTGATGTCTAATTGGCGAAGGGACCACTCATTGATGATAACAAGACTAAGTACCAGTTTGTGGATGTGAGTTTGAGAGGTGCTTGAGCTGAGTTAGCGGGAGAGGCAGTATTTGATTGGTTGGTTGGGGTGGTCATGTTGTGGTTGGAGGAAAAAGAATACAAATGGAAGAGGAAGAAAAAAAAATTAATGGAAGAGAATATTGAGAGGCTTTGATACCGTATTGACAGTAACACAAAACGTAATGAAGCCTGTTGTTTTCATTAATCAAGAGAGTTGTACATATAGGGTTAAGGAAAACTAATTCACATCTAAATACAAGGAAAGATCCTAGTCTTAAGGAAGACTTAACCAGTTACTGAATACAAGGAAGTTTGAATTTAAAATAGACTAGAATAACTAAATGAATCTATATTCTGATATCGTCCCTCACTCCTCCCTCGCTCGTCCCTCACCCTCGCTCGTCGTGCAATGGCAACGTGATCTAGGTGACAACATGATCATCCCTCACGCCTGTTGCTGCTATTGTTGTTGAAGTCGTGCGACAACGTGATCCCAGCGACGACATGCTGATCATTCATCTCTTTGATTAGCTCGAACTTAAGGTTAGCCCTAAGTTTTCACCTAAATTTTTCCCTAAAATTTGGCCCTAAATTCACATTCTTGTAAATTAATTTGCCCTAATATAATTTTTCTAATGAGTAATAATATTATTTTAAGTTCATTTGCCCTAATGTAATTTGTCTAAATCTGTCAATTTAATTTTCTTGAGAAATTGTTCATGCATTTTGCTATATAGTAAATCAAAGTTGAGTTCGATTGATTTGGTTAACTGGATTTTGATTATAACTTTATATAATCATTTATATGTGAGACTATTATTAATTTATATTATTTTCTCGTTGAAATGGGAATGGTGAATCTTTTGTGGTTTTGCCTCTTGGGTGACGAATCGGTGTTTGCTTTGTCAAATATGTCTACTTATTTTATATTTTGAAGCAATTATCTTTTGGTGAATACTATTGAAGATGATGAAATGCAACAACCCAGTTTGATATGGCTTTTTTAGATTTGTGAATTCTACTATCTCTGCCTTAATATATCTTTGTGTTGCTATTATATATTTTCGACGAAAATTTCGTGGGCATTTTGTGGAAATGAGATACTACTGAAAGTCAATAAAATAATCCAAAAAAATAACATTAATATAATATAGTACATTAAAAATGTATAAAAATAAGATTATAATAAATAATTTACTCTATAGTAGCTAGTATCACATACTAGTTATATTTCATTTACGCTAGAAAATCTACTTTACCTATCATATTAATTAAGTAATACAATATAATATAAACTAATATAATATAAGATCAATTAATTTAAACAACTATACTATAGCTAGTATCCCATACTAGTTATACTATATCTACTAGTAAATTAAATAAAATAACATAAAATAAAATATATTAAAATAATAATAATAATAATATAATTTAATATAATAAACTAAACTAAAATATAATATAATATCAAATAAAATAAAATAAAATATGATTTAATATTATGTAATATAATATAATATAATAAATTTAAATTAAATTAAAAATAAATAAAATTAAAGAATATTATTAAAATAAAATAAAATAATGTAATATTAAAATAAAATAATATTGTTTTAAAATAAAATAAATTAACTTACATTTGCTTAGTTTACCACAGCTAAAATAAACTTAATACTTGTGTATATGGTTTGCTTAGGAGTTTAGAAACTCGTTTGACATTCACTCATTAGGAGTGAATGACGAATAGTCCCTAATTTGAGACTGTTCCTGGATGTTATGTATCTTATTTAGGCCAGTGCTAACGACTTAATTATGTCTCTTTTTTTTTAGAATTTTTCGGTTTGTATCTTTACATGCATCGTGAATGGGTACAGATTCAAGGTCGATGATTTGAATGAACTGACATCAGTCAATTCTGGCGTTGTTATATTGGGAAGCTATTACCAAGATTCTGAGTCCAATTATTATGAAAGTTTAGACGAAGTCGTTGTGCTCAATTATCCTAGGGGTAAAAAGGTAGTTACATTTGAATGTCGCTAGTTTGATACTGATAAGGGTGTTAAAGTTGATCGTAATAGAATTGCCACAATAGATATAAAGTTAAATGTACAGTCTGATGACGTATTCGTGTTAGCCAATCAAGCGACTCAAGCGTACTACGCGTCCTAATATCGTCAATTGTAGAAGTAGTATACAATTGTCACAACGAAGACTCGGGCATTTGATGGTACTCATCTGTTTGAGACTGATGAGTCGTTATAAGAAAATGTTAGTAATCTCAGTCAGATAATGCTAAATGATGACGATGTGCTCGTATATGATGTCGTTGACATACCCGATGATGAGGAAGTCGAAGAAGACGTGGTCGTCAATGACTATGTTGTCGTTAAAAATGATAACGACGAATAAACTGATAATCAAGAGGAAGAGATAGAATCAAAGGATGACAATGACGTTGATTCTGACGGGTTTGATGACGTAAGTTAGAGTATCTTCTCATAACAATGTAGTAAGTGTAAACTTATTTATGTATTATTTATAATTTGCACTATTAACAACGGTTATTTAATTTTGTAACTCTAATGAATTATGTTCTATTGGTTATTTCAGTAGTATATATATGGTTAGATATAGCGGTGGTGCATGGTCGCCGTGGTGGTAGCCATATAGGATCCACTGACGGTAGTCAAGGCGGGTCATCATCATTTAGTACGTTTGTTTTACATTAATTTGATTTCATTTTGTTTATATTTTTATTTATGCAAATGTTATATTTACACAATATATGTATTATACTTACAGATACTGGTCGTCGACGTCACCAAGGGACTAACCTCGATTTATTTTATCATCCGCCGGTAATTCCATGCACTTACCTTGTATATGTCGGCTTTGCTTAGTATGTATCATTAATATAATATTAAATTTGTTAATTTATTTGATGACACAATGTATACACAAGGGTTTTATTTTTATTGTAGTATATTGGACCATTTGGCTAAGTCGACCATCCACACCATCTGCTTGATACACCTTCCCACTGGCTGCATGAGTTATAGCTAGGATGCGCAGTATGATGTCTCCTTTATGAAAAATGTGTTACGCAAGTTTCACGTTAGTTAAATTTACATAAGTTAAATCGTATACATAAATAGTAGTTATACAATGTTCTACTTTTTTCTAATATGTTATTATTTTTGTATAAACCTATTATAGATATGAGGAGGGCGTATTTCAGTCAGCCGGTGACTCTGTCATTACAACTCATGTCTCGAAGAACTATGCCAACTAGTTGTACAAGATCAGACAAAGGGCCACATAGGCTGTTGAGTACCAACCCGGTAGTATTATACGCGATTATCAGTCTCATATTATATTTGATGCAGCATGGGAGGCTATATGTCCATATTGGGATGCTGATGATTTCAAGAAGAAGTCCGAACAGATGAAGAAGAATCGTAACAAGCTCTGAGTAGTACATACTATTGGCTCGCAATCATTTGAGAAGTTGAAGTCAATATGTATATGTGTTTAGTTGTTTAGTTTAATATTGTCATAAGCAGACTAAATAAATATTATATTAATATATTTATTAGGCCATACGGGCGAACTTGGGCTGACATCCTACCATGGTCAAGTTTTGAGATAAAGCCCATACACCAAAGGACTCTACTATGTCTCTCGCAACATTAACTATAACAGTTGTTATTGTCATAATTTTAAATATTAGGTAATTAATAAAATGATTTAATTAACTAACATATACATAATAAATTACATAACTGATTTTAGAAACTATAGGACCAGCGTGTAGCTGAGTTGCGGGCTGCTAAGGGAGATTCTGAGCCATTAGATTCCAATATTCCTCCGCTCAAGATTAACTTATCTCAAGACGAGGAGATCGCTCTTTGGGTCGCGTCTCAAGATCTCCCCAATAGCACTACCAGCAGATATCGAGTGTTGGGCCAACCGAGAGTACTAGCATATACATTACCTGTAGGTATTAATTTTATTATGTGTCTTGTTATTTCATAATTTATATCGCTTCCTAAATTATTAGTAACATTATTTTTATTTCCGCAAGCTCTAGCCAACGTCAGCGTCTGAGAACACTTGTTGAACCATCTCATACGGGCGTTAGCTTGGACAACGAGCTATTCTAGAGGGTTATAATGGCGGTGTCAGAGACATTTGGTACGGATCCGATATTCTATCGACCAGACTTGCTTAGCTGTGCTCGCTTGCATTTGCTTGCTCAGGACATTGCAGCAGGGGCCACTACCGAGAGTACGAATATCCCTCCAGTGCAATTCACCGCAATACGCAACGAGGTGATATGGATGGTGGTTACCCTACTGTTGGAGGCTTTGGGCTGATGCTAAGTCAGCTCCCGACTACTCATGTATTTTATTCATTTTAAGTTGTATATTATGCATGTTACTTAATTATCATTTAGTTGTTTCTTTAATTCTCAATTACAGACTAATAGTTTATATTTTTAATTGTATCAACAGGGTGGCGATGCCGAGTGGCTTGACGATGATGAGCAGGGGGATGATGACGATGATTTTCAGACACCGGAGTAGCACCGTCGACTCCCGCCCAATGATAGCGATAGATAATTGTAGTTATACTTAGTTATATTGTCAATTTTAGTTAGACTTACTTTACGTTGTACATCATTGTTGATTACAGTTTTAGTTTAGCTTAGTTTATATTTGTTTTCTTTCTTAGCTTAACTACTATTGTTGAAATATGTATTTTATGTGTTCTTTGGAGGATTAGTCATTTTGAGGTGTAAAAAGGTAGTTATATTTATATGTATGTGTTATTGTTGGAAATTATTTGGAGAATTAGTCATTTGACGTGTATGTTGGTCGTTGCGATTTATATGTATGTGTTGTTGGAAAAAACTGGTTGAAAAAGGTATAGGTACAAATTGTGGTTTAAAAACCTGGTAACTGTAAAAATAAAAAATAATATTTTTAAAAAAATAATATTTTAGACAAAATAAGCTAATTCCGACGAAATTTTCATCAAAAATAATCTTTCTATATTCAATTAAAAACCAACACGTGGTAAGATATTTCCGATGAAAAATTTCATCGGAATTAATTTCCGTCGAAACTATCGTATTGTCGAAGGAAATTTCGTCGGCAATAATTTTGTCGAAAATAATTATTTTCGACGGATTTATCTCCGACCGATGTATATTTGACTGAATTTTTGACTGAATATTCCGTTGAAAATAATATAATTCAGACGAAATTAGGTTTTTTCTAACGGAAAAATTCGTCAGAAATAAGTCTTTTTCTTGTAGTGTATGTTTGCTTTCATATTGTTAAGTGAGGGAGCCTATTGAGAAATAAAGTCCCACGTCAAACCTAGATATTCAATATATAACTTGAGAGGTTACTCCACTCATTGTCAGTTGATTTTGAGTTGGATGCTTCAATAATACTGAGTTTATAAAGGAAAATAAAAGAAAACTTAAGTCTCACATTTAAATTACTGAGTTACTCTTATATTAGTTTTATTATGTTTATAATCTAGAGGGTATAATAGGGATTATAAACGATGAATTTATCATGTTATTTAGTTTTTTATCTAAATTCGTCCATTTTTGAATGAAAAAGTTTGGCAAAAAGAGTGGTTTAGTTTTTCGTTCATTTCTTTACTTTTTCGTTCATTAAAAAATTCAGTAACAATGGAATTAAAATTAGGTTGTATCATGTAAGGGGTAAAATAGTGCTCTTTATTGTGCTGAGGATTTTACCCCTTTATTTTGAGTAAATATATTTTAGTGTACAAATTGATTATTT
The DNA here is from genome assembly GCA_034770075.1 of Aralia elata. Classification (NCBI taxonomy): domain Eukaryota; kingdom Viridiplantae; phylum Streptophyta; class Magnoliopsida; order Apiales; family Araliaceae; genus Aralia; species Aralia elata. The sequence goes on from CM068388.1 coordinate 83,459,599, forward strand.
TGTCTCTTAGACACCCATATGATATGCGCATGATTGACTTTTTTAACTAAAATTGATCAATGTGGGCAATTTTGCAACAAAAAAAATGAAACTTAGTTATGATATTATAAAAATTAAAATATTAGTATTTATTTAACAATTCAGTTTTAACATGACGGAAAATATTAGTATCATATGGGTGTCCAAGAGGCAAAATAAATTATGACACCGGTAAGAAAGCTTGTTGAGATTTGAAGTCGCACATTAAGCTCATATATGACCTAAAAACTCTATATATAACTTTAAAAAACTATTCTACTCTACCATAACTAATTAATTTTAATTAAGTTTAGTGTTTCAGTACAAAGCTAGGGACTATTTCATAGTCTTGCTTGAACCGAAACCTTTTGGTTAGCATTATTTTACCAATTAGTGGCTGCAGTAGTACTTTCGCAGACAAGGATTTGCAAGTCGCCAAGGATTTGCAAGTCGCCAAGTATATTTTCTTACCAGTGTCATAATTTTTAGTTAAAAATGTTGACAATTTATTTGGGTGATGTGGAGTGTGCTGGACATGCACTATATTAATGTGTGCTCTAATATCACATTAAAATATTTCACTTTAAATTAACCGACAATGAGAAGTAACCCATTAATATTATACATCGAGTCCTCAGGTATAATCTAAGCACAATTTGTAACTTTATATCTCTCAACACTTTGCCTTTCGAAGGAGATCTAGTCGTGTTTTAAAAAATCCATGCACTTTCTTAGCCTTCTAATTTAATTTAAACTTAAATAATAACTATGATATTAAATAAGAATGAAGTATTTGCAAATATAACCTTAATATTTGCAAAGTTTACAATTAATGTAACTCCTTTTTTTTTCTTTTTTTTTTTTGGAATGAAGGGAGTAAAATTAAAAGGTCAATGGCTTGGAATTAATATATGTTGTACAGTGTAGATTACTGCAGGGAGTTACTGCAATTTGATATAATACCCCATTTTTCATTTTATCTATTTGAGGTTTTACACATTGATTGACTTTGTAAATAGTCTTTAATTGTACATAGTGGAATATCTACAAGGGCATGCATGTGCTTACTTAGAACAGTACATTTGAATTATGACTACTTTTCGACCAGAATTTATGCAACTTTTTGGACGGTTGATATGTATTCTCAAAATAACTAAAGTTGGGTAATTTTATTTTATTTTTTTCCCACTTAGTTTTACTTAGGATGCAGACAATTCCCTTTGTACTAAAATAAGCACTTTTATCACTCTTGGTTTGGAATTGGAATTACATCATTTATAGATAAGAATGCTTAATTATTTAATTATACAATTGGTTATGTGTGCTTATTTCTGTTCCTAAAATGGCTTGCATCCACCTAGGGGTAAAGTGCAAGCATAAAGTGCAATTTTTGGGTTAAAATAAGCACTAATTAAGCTATGTATATTTTACTTTCGTAATCATGTTGCTTGGGGAAAAAAAATTCAGAAGCCTTCTGATTGTTGTACTGATTGGATTATGTAAAAATATGAGAAAGAGATTAATACAAAGAAAATTTCATGGCTTGACCTCTTAAGTCTTTAAACCATGTCAAATTTCTCTTACGCACTGGATCATTGTTAATCGAGTTCAGTCAAATCTTCGAGCAAAATGAAATTTATTAATTTGGTTAGACAAGGTCCCATATTAGACATATAGACGACTCAATATATAACTTTTATAAACTATTCTAATTGTCAATTAATTTTGAAATAAATATTTGCAATTTGTGTTGAAGTTTAAGTTTAATACCGAGTAGTGTCACTTTACGCTAACTAGAAGAGAATAAATATGAGAAGAAGAAAAAAATATGCTTCTTATACATAAGAGTCTAATTTAATTTTTTAACTTTTTATTATGTATATTGTATATGATTTATCAAGAACACTTGAACCATATATTTTCCTGAAAACAAACAAATTATAATCCTATAATTTACTATTGAAGAAGTAAAAGTTATGGATAATTATGTCCAACATATAATGCAAAATGGACCCCTAATTTCCTTGAGTAGGAAATTGAATCAAATGTCTCTATCCAAGATTCTAAATTAATCAACCTAGCTATTTCTGGTTCAGACTTAATTAATCATTTTATTTTGATAGAGATAGCACAGAATATAATTATAAACCCAGTAAACTAGGGTTTTAGATACTATCATTTAGGTTTTACCGCCAGTGAATAGGAAATATGGTTTATGGACAACAAATACAAGTGGCTTTCTTTCTGTACATTATAATGATTGCTAAACCTGTCAGCACCATAATGGGACCATGACTTTGCATTATCTTATTCGACTTATTTTTTCTGTATACAAATGATATTTATGTGCATTTCACCTCATAAAAAACATTCCAACAAGATAATTTTGCTGATAGAAAATTAGGGTTTGTACATGTTTTTTTGGACATTGTGAAAACAGCTAATATAAAATTAGGTTGTGGAGCTAAATGCTGTTATGTTATAAGTTATAACCCAAAATTTAAAATATTTTGGAAAAATGAAATCTTATTTTCTTTAGCATTGTCAATAAAATATAACCAGTCTCTTCCAGAATTAGAGATATAGTTTACATATCTCAAACGACTTGTTAAAGTATATATATTGTCCAAATCGAATTTCTTGAGAAAATATGTCTAGTATATAATGACTAGAGTCAACTCTTCTTATTATCAACTAGTTTTGAGTTAGAGAGTTTGATGTCTTTATATGTTAGATTTATGAATGGATTCAATTCTAATATATAAAGATACATTATATTCGATATATCTATAATATAAGTAATGGCATGTCATCATATTATGTCACTTTTTAATATAAAAATTAAAATATAATGTATCTCTAATTTTTGAACATGTTGTATGACGTTGAATTATGTGATATATGGTTTTCTGCCCACGTATATCGGACAATTTACAATAACAAACAATTTTTTTTCTCTCTCTTCCTCAAATTTTATTTCAGCAAGATCATGAACAAAACCAAATAACATAATTCTCAATAGGATCAACCAAATTAAACAATTTTAATTTCTTCCAAGGAATAAACACTATTTCCCTCAACAAGTAGGCGCATTACTCAATTTGGTAAAAACTACAAAGAGATTACATTACATTACATGATCAACAGTACAGTAAATCAAATGCTTCAAATAATTTGAGAAAATATTCCTTGGTTCATGCACTGATGCAAGAGTTAACAAGTAGATCTCCTTATTTGAAAAAACATTCCTTGGTTCATGCACTGATGCAAGAGTTAACAAGTAGATCTCCTCACCATATACATTCTTCGAGGAAATTAACTTGAAAATCTTGCTGGTCAAAGGTCACAATTTGTAGGCTGCATGCCTGCATTTTGCACACCATTTAAATGTGAGAAACAAAAACTTGTAATAGGCCCGTGTAAGAAATTAAGTACTGGCTCAAAAGATTTGAATTCTGCCATCATAATTAACTTAAATGTGATGCATAACTTGAATGTGATTTAGTTGTTATTTGACTTCCCTAAAACTTAGATGAATCTTAATTACTTCACTAAAACATGTACAGATGAGACTTAACTCCCTCCTGGCCAATTAAGAAATATGATACATAGTACTTAAATGTAATTTAGTTGCTATTTTATAACTTATTTCTTTATTTTGTCTTTTTTGTCATATAAGAGATGCCCCCTTTGTCCTAAAATGAGTGTCTCATATTTATATATCTTGTGCCGCAAAATGAAATTAAGTTTCTTTTATGAAAATAAATGCTATAATGTTTCAAATTTGTCCTTAATAAAAAGTTGAGATAACCTAGTTAGCTTTGATTAAATATATTAACAATACTTGTTATATCTTTAAATTGTTGTAAGAGGTTAAATGAAATATTGCTAATTGTTAGGATATCACAAGTGGGTTGAAGTCTCAAATTGGAGAAATAATAAAATTCTAAAAAATTAATATATATGAATTGATCTGAGACCTAATTAATAGCTTAAACTTTTATGTCGAGTTAGGTTCCAAACATGTATATTAGTGCCTTGTGCATGCAAAAGCGGCGTGCAGACTCCCCAGTTCTCCCCTAGCAACCAACTACTATCAGAGCTACAGAAGATTGATTATGGGCTAGTGAGCCCCTTCAAAAGATACACGATGGTGGTTCGAAAATTAATTTCGGACAACCTAGCTATTCAAAAGAACACGCGATGGTGGTGAATTCTTGATGAAGGGTTGTCGTCTCCTCCCCAAAGACTCTCGATGGATTTAGCAGAGAGTGGTTATCCAAAAATTGGAGTCTGCGGTGATTGAAGATAAGAAATTTAATTCTTGAGGATGAAGTTGACTCTCAATGGGAAAACTAAGAGTGATTAACCAAGAATTGGTGGTACGGTGATTGAAAAGAAGTGTTCAAGTGAGGGGGAGCTCTTGATGTAATGAACCCAATTGTAAGAAGGAGATTGTTATGATATCACAAGTGAAATGGAGTCTCACATAGGAGAAATAATGAAACTGTGAAGAATTAATTAATATACATGAATGGCCAAAGACCTAATAACTTAAGCTTTTGAGTCAAGTTATGTTTCAAATATATATGTTAGTGCCTTGTACATGCGCAAGCGACGCGCGGCTCCCCAATTTTCCCCTAACAACCCCTCTATATTTTTAAAATTTATTCAATGTGAGATTCATGTAAAATATCACAACAGTTCTAATTTCTCTTAAATTGCACGACTTTTTAAAATTCTAGGGATTCTCTTATACTTTTTGAGAAAAGTTTAAGTAACACATGCAAATATTAAAAATTACACCAAATTAATTAATGGCTCCAAAAACATTCTGTAATATGAAAAAGAAGTTTACCTACGGATCCGACAGCCTCATGATTTCCCCTTCAATATTCAAACTTGCAATAAGTAAGCCATTCAGAAAGACAAAGAAAAAAAGATGAAAAAACATGAAGCAACAAGAGAAAAAAGAAAGGGAGGAAGATGAATCATATATGCAGAATTCCATGCAACAATCATGGCATGTTAATCAATGTCAAAAGTCTTCTAAATTTAATGATGGTGGGGTGAGGCATGATCAGATTTTGGTGGGGTCTCATTTTGTCCCCATATTCTTGTCCGATATGTTTATATATTCCTTTTTTATCAGAGAATGTTTGAATATTAATCCAGAGAGAATGTTCTTCTGGTGATACTTCACATTCCTTCACCAACAAATTTGACAACAAAAAAAAAACAAGATTTTTTCTTGAAATTGTTAAACAATAATATATATATATATATGGAATGAATATCATTATATATGAACCTATTAATAGATCATAACTAAACTTGCTAAAATGGTAAATTAACAGGCAGTGACTACCCTAAAATGGAATGAATTTAAAATTCTGAAAACAGAATATATTTCTCTGATTCACAGAGTTTTGTGTACTAATTATACCATAAAGGGTCTTGGTCAAATATAAAGAAGAAGCCATGGCAGTGATTGAAGTTTTCACACCTCCACCTGGAAAGTAATTAGTCGTAATTATTTCTTTTTTCTCTTTAATTTCTTTTTTAGGTTTGCATTTGACAGCATAAGTTTTACTAATAAATTTTACATAAGAATGAAATTTACTATTTGAAGTTTAAGGTGGTGTTTGATTGTATCTTAATACATCTTAACAGTTCACCTCTTAATGCATCTTAATGTTTGAAATTGGGATAAAAAATTTCCCTTTGAATGTCTCTAAATCATTAAGAAACAAAATTAAATTTAAACTATTCAGAGGATCACATTAAGATGCATTAAAAAGTAAACTGTTAAAATGCATTAAGATGCAATCAAACACCACTTAATATAAACAAAAAATCATCGGAATATTTAAGTGGTCACATATAAAGAAGCAAAAAGAAAGATCCAAGTCAGTTTTAAAGCCTGCAAAATGGATAGAAAGCAAATCTTTTATGGGATTTATTTGCCTTCAGATGATAGAATTATCGAATTGACTAGTTTAAGATTCCAAGGACAAATAAGATTGCATGCATAAAGTTGGAAAAAAAAACCTTCCCTATGAAGTTGAACACAAGCTAGATTTCCAAGGTTTTGAGAAAATCAAACTTTTCACTTATATTCTAATCTAATGTCAAAAAATAAAAAACTTCCTTATAATATATCAGAAATTTGTAATATATGTCCTGAAATCAGACCCATTTGAATATTTTACTTTTTTTTCATACTCACTCCATTGTATAAAAAGAGTTTTATTTAAAACTTTTACAAACTTTAAATTAAGTATTTAGTTAGTATATAGTAATTATGTGGTAATGAAATTTGGATGGTATACTCGAGAACATAGTGTCACTTTACACTTCTCTACATCAAAAGAAATATGACTCTTTTTTATATAAAACTTAACAAATAAGATTTTTTTTGCGAAATATATATAGAGAATATCAAGCATAATTAAGGAACCCTTACTATTAGTTTTTATTATCATTATTACAATTATGTACTAGATATATGTATTCACACACATGCATAATCATGCAGCTCTCTAAAATTAGTTATACAAACTCCGCCTGGTTGATCAAACTAGGCTCATTTAGTACACTTCTAATTAAGTTTTTTTTTTTTTGTCAAAACCTATACTATTAAAATATATTATATTTAAGAATACATTTTAATCCTAGGAGCCTAGGGGAAGCACGAGGAAAGGGTCAGGAAGGGAATTAGGGGAAAACCTAGCTAGGAAAAACTTACCTTTTAATCTTCTGAACCGCGTTTACTGAATTTTGATGGATAAACTCGAATTTGTAACTTTGTTCGGTAAAAAGAAACATCTATCATTAAACTATATATCACTTTTAATTAAGTTTAAGCTTGACTTGGTTACACAACAATATAATCAACTTCAAATAGAACCAAATTAATTTTCATCTAGCTATTCATAAAACAACTCGTTTCATGGCAACCCTACGTTTGTGTATCCTTTAAATCACTTATAAATCTAAAATTAAAAAAGATTAAATTTGAAAAAAAATGCAAAAATAAAAGAAAAAATATGAATGTAAAAGGACAAAGAAATAAAGTAGAAAAGGCATGCAAATGGCGCAATAATTCTAACATGGCATGGAGATGGATTGTAGTAAGTAATAGTAGTACTTTTCATGCAATAATGACTTTGTTAATGGATGCAGGGATGAGGTTGTAAGCCAGTCCATTAGACTAAGTTTAAGCAGCTATAAAACAATAAGAAAAGGCCAGGAAATAACATGGATATAATTTACTCAATGGCCCATCGATCATTTGTCAGTAAAAGGAAAGAAAAAGAAAAAGAAATACGAACCCAATAATTATTTTTTTATTAAAAAAAATTCTCAGTTTTATTTCATCCTTAGATATATAATAACTAAATAAAAAATTCAATTGCAATAATATATATAAGATTAGTATTTGTACACAAACAAATTTGTTCCAAAGAGTTCTCCTTTGAAAATAGTATCAAAGGACATATTGTCCTTATTTTACAAAACAATTTCATACCATGCCACCACCACTAAATTATACAAACATTATATTTAAAGATAAATATGGGCGAAAAATATCAAGTTTTACAATTTTTGCAAATTTAACTCTTTTTGGGAATGGATGAAGTAAAATAATACTCCTTCTGTTCCATAATAATACAATTTCTATTTGAACTTTTTTGGTTCTAATAAAAGATTCATATTATTTGATAGTGGTATAAAATAATTCAATATAGTCAAATTTATTATTAGAATTTTATTATCATGAAATCACTACTAATTAAATATGTAATAATTTTAGGAATAAATATGAAATAAAGATATAACCCTAAAAATTTTAAGCTTTGTAAATAAGACTTTATATATATATATATATATATATATATATATATATATATATATATATATATATCATGGACTGATTTAAATACAGGCTTCTGTGGATGAAGCAAACCTCCTATCCATGTTTATTTAATATTATAAGTGGAACCAGACCCAACATGAGCCCGGGTAATGAAAAATGAAACTATTAGCCAATTAGGGCTTTAGGGGGGATTACCAATTAAGGCCCTAATCTATCTAAAATTAGCGTATTTTAATTTTTTTTATTTTTTTATTTTTTAATTCTAAGGTCATTTTGACGAGGAGTATATAATACTAGGGAGCATGTGATATTATCAAATAGCATCCAAGAATTATAATGCTGTTTTTAATTAATTTATTTTTTGGCAAAAACAAACACCATTTTATTGCTAACTAGTTTCATGGGCACACACTTACGTATGTGTTAATTATTTTTAAATATTAATAATTATATATAATCAAATTAAAAATAAGTAATAAGAAAAACTATGATAATGACGAGAGATACATATAGAGAAAGATTGTAATGCCCGTGAATTTTGAACGTCATTATTAATTAAATCTAATTTAATTTAATGAGTTAACGTTGTGTTCTATTTAAACCTTTGGGTGTATTGGTGGATTATATGACTATGTGATTTATTGATATAAATTTATGTTAAAGGAATCACTAGTAGTGTATTTAAACTAGTGAGCAAACCCTAAGACTTTATATCCATAAAGTTGGCAAGGTATTTACTAAATTAAATATTCAAGTAAATTGAATATAGTTAATAATAATGTGTGCGAATTAATTATGATGGTAATTGTTGTCGAGGTATGGTCCAAATTGGATAATAATAATTAATAGTCAATTTAGTAATTTATTTATTAATCGACTAAGTTACTCAATCATTTATATTAATCATGGAATTGGGTATTAATTGTGTGGCTTATTAAATGAGTTATCATGGAGTCATATTAAATGACCCAATATTATACTAAATAAGATTTGGATCTTATTAGTCTAATTATTTAAATTGGGAGCCCAATGGTATTTAATGTGTGGCCCAAAACCTAGCCACTTGGTATATTAAAGGTGTAACATTAATTTATTAATTAAAGCAACTAGTTGGGACAACATTTTTGGGACAAAATCTCCCTTGCCGTGTAACTAGGATGGAGAGGGGAAAATTACTTTTCAAGGTCCTAGTTAACTAAGTGGTTAGCTTGTGTTGGCAGGTATGATATAACTATGGTCAAGAAATAACCATATGTGAGTCAAGTGTAGGAATTGGTGTGTAATGGCTAAAATGGCAAAGAGTGGTTAATAACCAAGGTAATTATGAAGGGGCAATAACCATTGTATATCCAAGTGGTTAATAACCAATGTAATTATGGCGGGATAATAACCATTGTGCTTAAACAATGTAATTATGACAAGATAATAACCAATGCCTAATAACCAATGAAGAATGGTTAATAACTAATGGATAATTAAGATTTTGCGAAAAGACTATTTTAACCTTAAAAGAAGTTGGGTAATGTTTAAAATACCCTTGAGGAAGTTGCTAGGAAGCTTCCTATTATTGATGAATTGACCAAATTGCCCTTGCCTAGTCATGGTTAATGACTATTTTGCCCACGGTCTCTACTTTCCTATAAATAGGACCCCTCACCAATGATAGTGAGGTTGGTTCATTATTCACCAAGTATAGAGAGAGTGTTAGAGAGAGAGTTTGAAGAAAAAAACAAGAACAAATCTTGTGGGAGAAAGAAGAAGGTCTTGATTGTTTAGGCCATCCCCATTCACAACCTATTTTGGGAAGGAAAAGAAGAAGAAGAAATCAAAAAGGTATAACTCCAAACTTTAAGCTATTTTAATGTGTTTGGACATAGATCCTTGAAGTTTTATGTTCTTGATGGCTAGAACCTTATGATAAGGTTAGATCTTGAATATATAATGTTTTGCTTGTTCATATGTGTGAGTTTATGTTGGAAAAATTTAGAAGAAAGGAAGTAAAGGAGATTTCCGGAAATTTTGTTTGAAAAAGGTTGTTATATGCTTATCATTTTGAAATCTATAAAGGGATCTTGTGATTTTCTTTCTTGATATGCTAGATCCATAGGTTAGGGACAAAATCCCTTTTGAATCACTCAAATATGTTGAAAAATGAGCAAACCATGAATTTATTACCAAAGCATGCCAACTGTTGAACAACCTTGCTGACCCCTGACTTTGAGCCTGTTTTCCGAGACCTAAACATAACCAAATTTGATGTTTGATAAATGAAAAGTGTAGTTCAAGAAGATACGAATCCAACAAAATCGACGGATCGTAAATCGAAGTTGTAGATTTCGTTTTATGAAGGTTTTGGTGAAAGACCCCAAATCTGGAAATCAAGAACGAAAATTAGAAAAAAAAAATTAACTATTTGTTATTTAATTATGTTTAAATAATAAATAAAGTTAAGTAATTGATTAATTATTATTAAATAATGATTAAGGATAATTAAGAATTGTAAATTAATTATTTATGATTTGATTAATTTTAAAATATAAATAAACCTAATTAGTTATTATTTATTATTAAATAATAACTAAAGATAATTAGTACTCACTTATTAGTTATTTATTATTTTATTAACATTAAAGAATAAATAAACCTAATTAGTTATTATTAAATAATAACTAAAGATAATTATTACTCACTAATTAATTATTTATTATTTGATTAGCTTTAAATAATAAATAAACCTAATTAGTTATCATTTATTAAATAATAACTAAAGATAATTCTTATTCACTAAGTAATTATTTATTACTTGATTAACCTTAAATAATAAATAAATCTAATTAGTTATTATTTATTATTAAATAATAACTAAAGATAATTCATATTTACTAATTAATTATTTATTATTTAATTAATTTTAAATAATAGATAAATCTAATTATCTATTATTTATTATTAAATAATAACTAAAGATAATCGTTACGCACTAATTAATTATTTGATTAACGTTAAATAATAAACAAACCTAATTAATTATTATTTAATCTTAAATAATAATTAAAGACAATTAAAACTTATAATTTGATTATTATTTAATTAATAATTAAATAATAAGTGAATATAATTAGTTATTAAGTACTATTAATAATAATGACTAAAGATAATTAATTAATTACTATTTAATAGTAATTAATTGAAGATAGAGTCAATAAAATAGAGAGAGCTTAACAACCCATTAATTAAACAATCATAATAAATTGCTTAAGGGTTTAATAAATAAATATTACTTAAGAAAGAGTAATGTTAATCAATTGAACAATTATTATTAATTGTTTAAGGGTTTAATAAGTGTTTATCACTTAAGGGAAACATTGGTAATTAATTAAACCATCAACCTAAGGATCAATTAAGTGTCTTATAGGATTTACGATAGTTTATGTGTGTTATGTGATTTGCTTAATTGTTAAATAAATAGCATAAGTAAACGTGTCGATATACAACTACGCAGTACTAATTGATAGATCAACATTATCAATGTTAGGTTCTTCAAGGCCAATTAGTTAAAGCTAGAATTATTTGTAGCTGAGCAGACAGGCAAGTTTCCTAACTCAATCTCGAGTTATTATTTTCGAAGCATGTTAGTGAATAATTATTGTCAATTATTCACATCTATACTGATTATTGAGATTCGCACATTGTGCAATTGAATTCCTATCCTATTATGATTGAACTGTAAATTTAATTAAAGTTCTTTCAAGTATGAATTGTTTATGAGATCGATCTATGCTATTTGTATCAGCTAGATCCAGCATGTCTAAATTGGTTAAGACAATGGTATTTTAAAAGCTGTTCTTATTAAATTGTTGTGGTAAGAACTCTTGGCTGAGAAAAGGTTAAACTTGTTTAAGGCATGATATCAATGCTGGTTATTAAGTGTTTATGCATAAATCACGGGGTATGAGAGGCTGATCCCCTCGATTACCAAAACTTTTTAAGAGGTCCAGCTTACATGCTGAGAACCTTGGTAAACGTCCTTGGTTATTTCAAACCACTCAGTAATTGACATTCAATTATTCGAATATTCAACTGTTGACTGATAATTCATAATTCTTCACAATGCTATACTGTTGTTGAACATTGAAAGCGAAATTTCCTTCTATCATGATGTATCTCTTTGTGTATATACTTGCTAAGCAAATTAGTTGCTTACCCTTGCTATATCATGATCTTTATTTCAGCTAAGGCAGAAACGTCTAGAGGAGACAAAGAAAAAGGGAAGGTGCAAGAATAGACGCCCGATAGTGCCTATGTACTAGTTATTCTTGAATGTTGTTTGATTAAGTGAACATTTTATTGTATTAAGGGTACGTTTTATGTTAAGGTTAAAGAACCTTGGGACCAAGATTGCAAGACCTTATTATTATTTCAATAAACAATGTATGTTTATTATTCCACATTTAGTTAGAAAGTATGTTTGTCGTTGAGTATCGTGAGCACCGAATTCGAGGTTAGGAAACCCGGATTTGGGGGCGTCACAGGTTGGTATCAAAGCTATAGGTTATAACCCTTAGGAGAAAGAGTCCTTAGGCTATAACCTGAGAGAATGTAGAGGAATAAAAGGGGATAGAACTCATATAGAGTTATTTTTGGGTAGAAATTTATTATGATCTTAGAATTGAGGATTTGGATCATACGTTGGTGTTGTTAAGCTTGTGGATAATTTGAGGAATGTGTATTGATGAGATAATATGGTAAAGTGAAGACCATTAAGTATGGACGATCCATTGTAAACTGGAGTTATAGATATTCGAGGTAATTGGATTAATCATTTGATGCTATTGATCAACTCTATGGTTACTGATCAATTTTTGTGGCTATTCATTAGATAGGATATTGGAGTGATGTTGTATGGAGTTTCTTTGTGATGAAAAGAGGGTACCCTAGAATCTGTTGAGTTAAGGTTTGCAAGAAGGAAATGATTGATTCGATGAATAATGAATATATCGATATTTTGAAGTGTTAGTTAAGTTATTAAGCTTTATTGTGGAATGCCAGGTGAGACAAAGGTAATGGACTCATATAGAGTTGTTAAACAAAAGTTGAGAGTATTGAGATAAACGATGTTATATGCAAAAAAAAAAAATTTAAGAGATGACTGATGGCAATTTAGATTGTTTTGATGATTATAAGGGAGAGACAACGGAGAGATTATAAGAAATGAACCAAAGGTAGATTTATTGTCTGATCTAGAAAAAGTATCTAGAGATGGAACTGAATGATGATATAATGGAAATCCCTAAGGAGGATCAATTGGAGCCCGATATAAGGAATAGATGGAGAAAGAAAGGTTAAGTTTGAGAGTAATAAGACATTTGTGAGTCGTAATGAATGAACAATAGTGGTCAATGTATATGTACTAGTATATCTATGCATGTAAGAAATGTGAATCTCAGTTTTTGTACAGCTAGCAGTATATCTGTTGTAAGTCCCAACTTTGTGTAAGTTGTGGAGTAGTTATGTGAATCCCATCTTGTTGTTAGTAACAGAGGGATAAGTGGATATCAGGAATGCTATATGATGTAAGTAGTACGAGGTACTAAGATGAGCTTATTAGTATTTATTAAAGGTGCCTTGAGGTGATATGATGATGATACATCCCCACTTTTCAGATCTAGGGGAATGCAGTTCTTATTAATCCCATCTTTTGTGTCTTAATGGGATAGTTAACATTTATAGGAATATGCCGGTATTATGAGTGTTTGACACACTAAGGGGTGTATGAATATAAATGTGGTATTATTATTACATGATTGATTGTGATCGATTTGTGCCTTGACTCTTAAATGATAACATCAGTAGAATTTTGCACGATGTGTAAAATAAGAAGGATTTATGTAAGGTTTTGTTTAGAACAAACAATGCCGTCAAGGAGACAACCCCGATACACGAGGGTGGAAGAGTCAGTGAATAACGAGGAGGGTCAGACTGACCCAAGAGGACCTTTGCGAACTTGTTAGAGGAAACGATGCAAGGCAGACTAGCCATTGTGGTTGTTCGGCCATAAAGTCACATGACGAACTTTACGGGTTTCAAATTACTAGGACCACCAGAGTTTTGTGGGAATACGGATTCGAGTGAAGCCCAAACATGGGTAGAAGAAATGGAGAAAGTTTTCAAGGTCGCAAGAGTGACCGAGGAACAAAAGACTTCGTTTGCCACTTTCATGAGGAAGGGTGAGTCAAATTACTGGTGGAAGGTGAATAGAAGCCGAGCTGGGGAAGGGATAACTGCGTGGACTCGTTTTAAGGAGTTGTTTTTTTCAAAAAAATTACTCTCTAGAAAGCACGCAGGCAAGTATGGAGATAAAGTTCTTGGATCTGAAGCAAGATGATATATCGTTAGCAGAGTACGCAACGAAGTTTAACAAACTAGCTAGGTTTACTCCACACCAAGTGGACACCGGAGCTAGGCAAGCGAAGAGATTTGAACAAGGGTTGAAGCCCTGGGCGTATAGTAAGATTGTGGTTTTGCAGATCAACACATTTCCTACGTTACTTAAGGAAGCAATCGTTGCCGAGGAGGAAATGAAGTGTTGAGAAAGCACAACCAAGATCAGAAAAGCCATGATGGTCACAAGGAAGGTAGCCGTGGGGGAAGTAACCCGAATAAAAGGAAAGGGATCGATAGCCAATCTTGCGGAGGCAACAAGTCTGGAGGAGAGGTTAAGAAGGATATTTTCGTCTGAGTGTATCTCCGCGGGGAGCGCCAGTTCTGTTCGTAAAGAAGAAGGATGGATCGTTAAGGCTCAGTATCGATTATAGGGAATTGAACAAGGTTACGATTAAGAACAGGTACCCGCTACCCAGAATAGACAATCTGTTTGATCAACTCAAGGGAGCGAAATACTTTTCAAAGATTGATTTAAGGACAGGCTACCATCAGCTAAGGGTGAGATAGGAGGATATTCCGAAGACGGCATTCAGAACTCGTTATGGGCATTTCGAGTTTCTGGTAATGTCATTTGGACTAACAAATGCACCAACGACATTCATGGATATGATGAACAGAGTGTTCAAGCAGTAATTGGACAAGTTCGTGGTAGTATTCATCGATGACATCTTGGTGTATTCAGTGACAGAGGAAGAACATGCTGAACATCTAAGGATTGCTTTGGAGGTATTAAGAAGGGAGAAGCTGTACGCGAAGTTGTTTTAAAGTGCGAATTTTGGTTGCAAAGAGTGCAGTTTCTTGGACATGTCATTGACAGGAATGGCGTTTCGGTAGACCCAGCAAAGGTGGAAGCCATTATCAACTGGGAGCAGCCGAAGACGCCAACAGAGATCAGGAGTTTCCTAGGGTTAGCAGGATACTATCGGAGATTCATCCAGGATTTCTCGAAGATAGCATCACCATTGACCAATCTAACCAGAAAGACGGTAAAGTTCGTTTGGACAGAGAAGTGCGAGGAGAGTTTCATGGAGCTGAAGAAGAGACTTAGCCAAGCACCAGTGTTGGCTTTACCGGACGACACTGGAGGTTTTGTTGTATACAGTGATGCGTCACACAAAGGTCTTGGTTGTTTACTAATGCAGCATGGCAAGGTCATTGCGTACGCTTTACGTCAGCTGAAGGACTATGAGAAGGGATACCCGACTCATGATCTAGAGTTAGCAGCAGTAGTGTTCGCCTTGAAGATTTGGAGGCACTACTTATATGGAGAGAGGTGCGAGATATATACAGATCACAAGAGTCTGAAATATATCTTCACTCAGAAGGAGCTGAATATGAGGCAGCGCCGATGGTTAGAATTGATCAAGGATTATGACTGTGAGATTCTGTATCATCCGGGCAAAGCAAACGTAGTGGCAGATGCCCTGAGTAGGAAGGGCAGAGAGAAATTGATGAGGCTTACAACTCAGGCAGAGCTGATAAAGGAGTTCGAACGTCTGGAATTGGAGGTTAAGTATCCGATGGAGATGGATGGGAAACTGTTTACAGTGACAACGAGCCCGACCCTGTTAGATCAGATTAAGGAGGCTCAAGAAAAGGATGAGGATTGTGATGCAATAAAGAAACGAATTGCCGAAGGCGAGGAGCTTAAGTATAAGATTGATAGGACTGGATTGCTAAGACTTGAAGGGAGAGTCTGGGTACCGTTGGATCTGGAATTGAGGGAAGAAATCCTTCAGGAAGCTCACAGCACGAAGTACTCAGTACATCCTGGAAGCACAAAGATGTACCAGGATTTGCGACGAAATTTTTGGTGGCCGAATATGAAACGCGAAGTGGCGGAGTGCGTCAGCCGATGTCTGACGTGCCAACGGATTAAAGCAGAGCACCAAAGACCGAGCGGATTACTTCAACCGTTAGAGATTCCGGAGTGGAAGTGGGAGCACATCACAATGGACTTTGTGGTGGGACTACCACCAACTCATAAGGCTTTAGACGCTATCTGGGTAATCGTGGATCGTCTAACCAAGTCTGCTCATTTTCTGCCAATCAAGATACGGTACAATCTGGAGCAATTAGCAAAGCTTTATGTGAAAGAGATAGTGTCAAGACATAGAGTGTCGGTATCAATTGTATCTGATAGAGATCCGCGCTTCACATCGAATTTTTGGAAAAGTCTGCAGGCAAGAATGGGAACGCAGTTGAGGTTGAGTACAGCGTATCATCCTCAAACCGACGGCCAGAGCGAGCGAACGATTCAGACCTTAGAAGATATGCTTCGGGCAGTCGTGATGGATTTAAAGGCCAGCTGGGATGACCATTTGCCATTGGTGGAGTTTGCTTACAACAATAGCTATCACGCCAGTATCGGCATGCCACCGTACGAAGCGCTATATGGAAGGAAATGTTGAACCCCGATGTGTTGGGACGAGGTCGGGGAGCGAAGATTGCTGGGACCAGAAATGGTGCAGCAGACTACAGACATCGTGCGGCTGATCAGAAACCGGCTGGTAGTAGCTCAAGATCGCCAGAAGAAATATGCCGACTTACATCGTCAGAAGCGGGAATTTGAAGTTGGTAGCTTTGTATTTTTGAAGGTATCTCCTTGGAAAGGAAAGATCTGGTTTGGGAAGAAGGGCAAATTGAGCCCTAGGCTCATAGGACCATTCAAGATTTTGAGGCGAATCGACGAGGTGGCGTACGAGGTAGCGTTACCTCCTGAACTTGAGCACATTCACAACGTATTTCATGTGTCAGTGTTGCGGCCGTATAAACCAGGCTATAAACACGTTATCTCCTATGAACCAATCCAAGTCGAGAAGGACTTAACGTACGAGGAAGTTCCTGTCCAGATTCTCGATAGAAAGGAACAGAAGCTGAGAAACAAGACCATCCATTCCGTCAAAGTTCTCTGGAGGAATCACGCAGTCGAAGAAGCTACGTGGGAACTCGAAGAGAAAATGAAAGCGAATTATCCGTTTTTATTTGAGTAACCCTATTTTTGCAATTCCGAGGACGGAATTTTTATAAGGGGGGAGGGATGTAATGCCCGTGAATTTTGAACGTCATTATTAATTAAATCTAATTTAATTTAATGAGTTAACGTTGTGTTCTATTTAAACCTTTGGGTGTATTGGTGGATTATATGACTATGTGATTTATTGATATAAATTTATGTTAAAGGAATCACTAGTAGTGTATTTAAACTAGTGAGCAAACCCTAAGACTTTATATCCATAAAGTTGGCAAGGTATTTACTAAATTAAATATTCAAGTAAATTGAATATAGTTAATAATAATGTGTGCGAATTAATTATGATGGTAATTGTTGTCGAGGTATGGTCCAAATTGGATAATAATAATTAATAGTCAATTTAGTAATTTATTTATTAATCGACTAAGTTACTCAATCATTTATATTAATCATGGAATTGGGTATTAATTGTGTGGCTTATTAAATGAGTTATCATGGAGTCATATTAAATGACCCAATATTATACTAAATAAGATTTGGATCTTATTAGTCTAATTATTTAAATTGGGAGCCCAATGGTATTTAATGTGTGGCCCAAAACCTAGCCACTTGGTATATTAAAGGTGTAACATTAATTTATTAATTAAAGCAACTAGTTGGGACAACATTTTTGGGACAAAATCTCCCTTGCCGTGTAACTAGGATGGAGAGGGGAAAATTACTTTTCAAGGTCCTAGTTAACTAAGTGGTTAGCTTGTGTTGGCAGGTATGATATAACTATGGTCAAGAAATAACCATATGTGAGTCAAGTGTAGGAATTGGTGTGTAATGGCTAAAATGGCAAAGAGTGGTTAATAACCAAGGTAATTATGAAGGGGCAATAACCATTGTATATCCAAGTGGTTAATAACCAATGTAATTATGGCGGGATAATAACCATTGTGCTTAAACAATGTAATTATGACAAGATAATAACCAATGCCTAATAACCAATGAAGAATGGTTAATAACTAATGGATAATTAAGATTTTGCGAAAAGACTATTTTAACCTTAAAAGAAGTTGGGTAATGTTTAAAATACCCTTGAGGAAGTTGCTAGGAAGCTTCCTATTATTGATGAATTGACCAAATTGCCCTTGCCTAGTCATGGTTAATGACTATTTTGCCCACGGTCTCTACTTTCCTATAAATAGGACCCCTCACCAATGATAGTGAGGTTGGTTCATTATTCACCAAGTATAGAGAGAGTGTTAGAGAGAGAGTTTGAAGAAAAAAAACAAGAACAAATCTTGTGGGAGAAAGAAGAAGGTCTTGATTGTTTAGGCCATCCCCATTCACAACCTATTTTGGGAAGGAAAAGAAGAAGAAGAAATCAAAAAGGTATAACTCCAAACTTTAAGCTATTTTAATGTGTTTGGACATAGATCCTTGAAGTTTTATGTTCTTGATGGCTAGAACCTTATGATAAGGTTAGATCTTGAATATATAATGTTTTGCTTGTTCATATGTGTGAGTTTATGTTGGAAAAATTTAGAAGAAAGGAAGTAAAGGAGATTTCCGGAAATTTTGTTTGAAAAAGGTTGTTATATGCTTATCATTTTGAAATCTATAAAGGGATCTTGTGATTTTCTTTCTTGATATGCTAGATCCATAGGTTAGGGACAAAATCCCTTTTGAATCACTCAAATATGTTGAAAAATGAGCAAACCATGAATTTATTACCAAAGCATGCCAACTGTTGAACAACCTTGCTGACCCCTGACTTTGAGCCTGTTTTCCGAGACCTAAACATAACCAAATTTGATGTTTGATAAATGAAAAGTGTAGTTCAAGAAGATACGAATCCAACAAAATCGACGGATCGTAAATCGAAGTTGTAGATTTCGTTTTATGAAGGTTTTGGTGAAAGACCCCAAATCTGGAAATCAAGAACGAAAATTAGAAAAAAAAAATTAACTATTTGTTATTTAATTATGTTTAAATAATAAATAAAGTTAAGTAATTGATTAATTATTATTAAATAATGATTAAGGATAATTAAGAATTGTAAATTAATTATTTATGATTTGATTAATTTTAAAATATAAATAAACCTAATTAGTTATTATTTATTATTAAATAATAACTAAAGATAATTAGTACTCACTTATTAGTTATTTATTATTTTATTAACATTAAAGAATAAATAAACCTAATTAGTTTATTATTAAATAATAACTAAAGATAATTATTACTCACTAATTAATTATTTATTATTTGATTAGCTTTAAATAATAAATAAACCTAATTAGTTATCATTTATTAAATAATAACTAAAGATAATTCTTATTCACTAAGTAATTATTTATTACTTGATTAACCTTAAATAATAAATAAATCTAATTAGTTATTATTTATTATTAAATAATAACTAAAGATAATTCATATTTACTAATTAATTATTTATTATTTAATTAATTTTAAATAATAGATAAATCTAATTATCTATTATTTATTATTAAATAATAACTAAAGATAATCGTTACGCACTAATTAATTATTTGATTAACGTTAAATAATAAACAAACCTAATTAATTATTATTTAATCTTAAATAATAATTAAAGACAATTAAAACTTATAATTTGATTATTATTTAATTAATAATTAAATAATAAGTGAATATAATTAGTTATTAAGTACTATTAATAATAATGACTAAAGATAATTAATTAATTACTATTTAATAGTAATTAATTGAAGATAGAGTCAATAAAATAGAGAGAGCTTAACAACCCATTAATTAAACAATCATAATAAATTGCTTAAGGGTTTAATAAATAAATATTACTTAAGAAAGAGTAATGTTAATCAATTGAACAATTATTATTAATTGTTTAAGGGTTTAATAAGTGTTTATCACTTAAGGGAAACATTGGTAATTAATTAAACCATCAACCTAAGGATCAATTAAGTGTCTTATAGGATTTACGATAGTTTATGTGTGTTATGTGATTTGCTTAATTGTTAAATAAATAGCATAAGTAAACGTGTCGATATACAACTACGCAGTACTAATTGATAGATCAACATTATCAATGTTAGGTTCTTCAAGGCCAATTAGTTAAAGCTAGAATTATTTGTAGCTGAGCAGACAGGCAAGTTTCCTAACTCAATCTCGAGTTATTATTTTCGAAGCATGTTAGTGAATAATTATTGTCAATTATTCACATCTATACTGATTATTGAGATTCGCACATTGTGCAATTGAATTCCTATCCTATTATGATTGAACTGTAAATTTAATTAAAGTTCTTTCAAGTATGAATTGTTTATGAGATCGATCTATGCTATTTGTATCAGCTAGATCCAGCATGTCTAAATTGGTTAAGACAATGGTATTTTAAAAGCTGTTCTTATTAAATTGTTGTGGTAAGAACTCTTGGCTGAGAAAAGGTTAAACTTGTTTAAGGCATGATATCAATGCTGGTTATTAAGTGTTTATGCATAAATCACGGGGTATGAGAGGCTGATCCCCTCGATTACCAAAACTTTTTAAGAGGTCCAGCTTACATGCTGAGAACCTTGGTAAACGTCCTTGGTTATTTCAAACCACTCAGTAATTGACATTCAATTATTCGAATATTCAACTGTTGACTGATAATTCATAATTCTTCACAATGCTATACTGTTGTTGAACATTGAAAGCGAAATTTCCTTCTATCATGATGTATCTCTTTGTGTATATACTTGCTAAGCAAATTAGTTGCTTACCCTTGCTATATCATGATCTTTATTTCAGCTAAGGCAGAAACGTCTAGAGGAGACAAAGAAAAAGGGAAGGTGCAAGAATAGACGCCCGATAGTGCCTATGTACTAGTTATTCTTGAATGTTGTTTGATTAAGTGAACATTTTATTGTATTAAGGGTACGTTTTATGTTAAGGTTAAAGAACCTTGGGACCAAGATTGCAAGACCTTATTATTATTTCAATAAACAATGTATGTTTATTATTCCACATTTAGTTAGAAAGTATGTTTGTCGTTGAGTATCGTGAGCACCGAATTCGAGGTTAGGAAACCCGGATTTGGGGGCGTCACAAAGATAAGTGAGTAAGTGAGAGTAAAATGTAAGAGACAGAGTATACTGTAAAATAATATATAAAATACTGATTAATTAGACTTTTTTTACATATGATTCTACTATAAAAGTTATTATCAATTCAATCCTCCCGCTTTATAATAGAGATAGTATAAAATGATACTATCTTTAAATTTGTGATTGAAATTTCATTAACATATCACCACAATTAAAACATCCAACAATATATATAGCGATGAATAAATAACAAATTTCAATCTTGATATAACCTACAAGATTTTTCCCACATTGCTAGGCTACTACTATATATAGTCAAAAGTTCTATCTATCATAACTGATTTCTTAATCATATTCTCATAATATTTGTGGATGAATAAATAACAAATTTCAATCTTAATACAACCTACAAGATTTTTCCCACATTTGCTAGGTGTCACAGAGTCTATGTTTGACACCAAATTTTTTGCATCAAACCAACTTTGTGATGCACTAATTTGTACACTCAAATTAGTAAGCAACGTTTCACATACATGCATACACAATTTATAATGTAATGCACAAAAACATATAAGTCACGCGTACACACAAAGTCACACTTAATTTATAGGATAACGTCCTAACCTTTTATTGCACTCTCAATACAAATGATACACTGGCCAAGAGCTTGCAAGACTCACTCTAATTATTTTCTATACATAGCCCCAATAATGCATAAAAATAATACAAAATTAGGCATGCAGCTGACATCCCCAACCGCCTAGAAATTTCAGTCAATAGACAACAAGCATTTGAATTCAAACTAGTAACTGTCAAGCCACTCTGCCCACATACTAGTCTGATAAGCCACCATGTCAAACTCAAATGTGACACAAGCCCACATGTGTCTGATGTTTGGTTGATGGAGGTAACTGCCCACAACTGTTGCTAACCTTGTTGTCAATCCATCTAGCCCAACATCTAACTAACAAGTCAGTCCACATCTTTGTTGTCTCAGCCCACGATTCTGTCTAACATGTGCCCCAAAGCTTTGCCAACCTAGCCCACATGAAATTCCAACCAAGCCAAGCATTTGCCTAAGGTGTTGCCAACGAAGAACATGCCTAGCATGCCATACAAGCCACCAATTCATATGCTAGTATTGTTGTTAGGGGAACCTAACAATGGCCCAATGCCCCACACGCATAGGTCATGGTAGCCATGGCCTGAATGGATTTCACGGACCACCTCTCCCCTATAGTAGACATTAAAAAGATATTCAAACTATCACCAACAAACATCAGGTATGCTTGAGGAATCATAATATATACCCTCCTGGATATACTAGTTTTAGCCAACGTCCAGCCTTGTCCCACAAGTTGAGTGTCAAAGCTGCCTTGCCCCCACATGAGCTGAGTGTCAAGACCAAGTGTTGGCATGCTGCCTGACCATCCAGCATGTCAAATCCGTGTCAACCCACTAAAGGGCTAATACTAGGCTACTATATATAGTCAAAAGTTCTATCCATCATAAATGTTTTCTTAATCATATTCTTATAATATTTGAGGGATATGTGTAGACTATTGTGCTTGTTTGTGAGACGTTAGATGCATTTGAAGATCTTGAGAATCTTAATAATCTAAGAGCTATTTATTTCAAAAATAACTTATTTAATTCATAAATGTAGAGTTTGATATCCAAACGCACCACCCCCATTTTTGTTGGTTTGTGTTTGAAACCCCCCCCCCCCCCATAGGAAATACAATTATTGCAAGTCTGCAAACATTGTAAACTCTAGTAACCGAACATATCCTAGACATTGTTCGAGTCTCACACATACTACATAAAATACACTCCCTCCGTCCTTAAAAGAATGACTAGAGGTACAAATTTTTTTGTCCCCAAAAGGATGATCATTTAGTGGGATCCATTAATATAAAAAATAAAAATACTCATCACTTTATATAATTTTGTAGGCAACTAAGAATAAATTTAGAACTTTTTTATTCTCCTTCGTCTACTTTTACTTAATATAAATGCAAATTGTACTTTGCTTATCATTTTGGAAACGGATGGAGTATATAAGTTCTCATAATATTTCACTAATTAAAATAGTTATGTTTTGATATATGCCAACCACACGACTAACAAACAGATAACCACTCCTCAAATCAAAACCATTCCTAACAAAATCCATAGTTTTGTCTAAACATCCGACAAGAACCTTCACATTTAGCAGATAAGTTTGGCTGAAACAAGAAGTCTTCACAAAAATAAATTTCTCGTCCGAGAAGGTTCAAATTTGCTCCTCCCAACCTCGTTGTGATTCCACGGTTGGGCAATACTTGAGCCAAAATGGCTCTGGTGCTTCACATTCTGGGAACGATATGGCAACATTTGGAGAGGCTTTAGGAAGAAACTCAAGTAGCATTTTGATGTTCTTAAGCATTTTCTTCGAGTTTTTGTTCCAATAAATAACTACCTCCTCGAGTACAATCCCATTGGCGAGGAAAAGCTTTAAAAAATCACTTTCAAGCCATGTACCGTATGAGTTAATGATCTTGACTTTTCTGAGATGGGTGCTTAAACACGAGACTAGCTCAAACCATGGTTCATCGTCTCTCAAAAAATATGATCCCAAATGCTCCTTAGGTTACATGAAGTAAACCACCAAAACAATGAACAAGGATCAGAATACAGAATAAACACCTAATTAGATATTTTGCTTCGGGTAAAATTTTCAAGTTCATAAGACATAAGCTGAAAGTTCAGCCCAATTGAAATTTCGCAATGCATTAGGGGTTATGGAAGGATAACTAATATATCATAAATTTCACAATTAATGACTTCGTTAGGCCATTCTCTACTGCAAGTCTCCATAACATTTGTGGCAATTAAATCGCCTCTATGCACAACATTAATTTTAATTTATCTTGTTTTCACTGAAAACTCATGCAAAATCTTGTACTAGAAAGATGGCTGATTGCAGAAAAAATGTTTTCATTTTTCAAGAACTATAAATAAAGCTTCTAATTCTTTAGTATGTCCAAATTTCATCCAAGAAGTCACAGGAGAGGTATTAAATGTTTTAAGGATTAATAAAAGAACGCTTCAATATCAATAGTATGTCTGACTTTGTCTGAGAAGACAATGGCAGGTATGCGATTTTTTTCTTTCAAATTATGTCTAATAAAAACAGTTTAGGTAAAGTCATACCTTTACTCCTTCAGTATCTATACTCAGAGCTTCCAGATTAGGAGAATGTTTAAGCAAGTTGACCATCCTTTTCATGTGGCATTTGTTGAAACATGCATGCAGATACAATTGCTTCAGATTATCAAATGCAGTGGGGAAGCATCCTTTACAAACAGATTTTGGCCAGAACTGAGGATAAATGAAACACGAGGTAGTGAGATGAAAATAAAAATATTTAAATGTCGAAGGTATATTTTATTCAGTAGAAACACATGGAGACATAAATTTAAGTCCAATGCCTATGAAAAATAATGTCAACCATAAAATTGTGATTTAGTATCTTCAAAATGGAACAATCCTCTAGAAGTCGAACAAATCAAACAGCAAAAAGAAAAACTAAGAATCATGCTTATTTTACAACAAAAGATCTCTTATGACTAGTCTCCTAGAAATTTATATTTGAAAAGACTAAAGATGGGTGATTATATAAAGTAATAGTTTGTTAATATCAAGTTGGCAAAACCCCAAGGGTCAGCTCAACTGATAAAGGTAAGCAAGGACAACCTTGAGGTCGCTTACGACAGAAAGGGATTGATATCAAGTTGGCAAAACCCCATGAGGCAAATGATTTAACTGCTTTTTTGGGTCTTTTCGCCAAGTTACTCGTCAAGAAATTTTCTTGCAAGTGTTTTTTCAATGTTCTTATTGTATTAGTTCTCCTAATGATTTTCCACTAACTTCTTATATTCGGAAGGCCAAGGTCCCCACGAAAATTATGGTTTTTATTGTAAGAACCACTGAACCACCAATATTTTGAGGCCCTTATGACTGAAGCTTTGGGGAGAGGAACTCATGCACAGTTCAGTCACACTTTACAAATTGAGAATATTACAAAGAAAGCTCTAGGAATTTAAAAAATGGGCAGAAGTCTTTAATTTTTTTGGGAATTAAGAGAGAGAAAAGAGGCTATAGTATTTAACAAAAAAAAAAAAAAGAGGCTATAGTGAAACCTTTACGTTTTTCCAGGGAGGGTGAAATGCAAAATGCAGTCGCTAAAGAAATCTAAAATATCAGGATGTATGTAAAGTATTGGAATCAAATGCAAACAACTGATCACAATTGCAATGAGAAGAAAAAGGTTATTTGACATAGTAAGGAGCAATTGGAAAAAAATTGTCCCATTAAAATAAAACCAAAATCTAGGGAAAAGCTTCACAAATCAACCCTTTCAATAGAGTACTCCACTTGGAGTCCTCTGGTAAAGAAGGCTCTACTTTCTATAATATATATTAGAAATCATTCGGAGGCACATAAAGTCATCGTATTGCATTTGTCAGCAGGATTAGGATCTAGTTATATTTCATTTAAACATATATTCAAAATACTGGGGCTAGACTATATTAAACATTAAGACTTACCAAAAAAAACTCAATTACTTAGAAGCAAGTCTATAACATAGAAACAAAGCAAACAGAGGAAGCAACACATAAAAGTTTTCAGTGAATAATGGAGTATTCCACATAACAAGGTCAAAAAGACCATCAGATGGTAGGAAAAGGAATTTGGAATTAGCTTTTTATGAAATTTGGGATTATATATTAGTGTTTAGTACATATAGAAAGGACAAAGAAGATCACAAACTACATAGCTGAACCCTAATTCATACCTGGGAAACTGAAATGGTTAATCGTATAATGCTCGCATTATTAAAAACCCTGACCATCTTACACAGGATATGACCTGTGTCGTCAATTGAGCCCAAAAAGTGAGCTGATGCACTCTCCAAGGAAGGAAAATTTCCCAGACGGCAGTTCAGCAGCGGATAACCAATGTAGATGAATGACACGAGTTTCTCAGCAAATACCTCTAGCAAACCCGGAAAGGAAGGACAAACACCTGGACCAAATCTATTGTTTACTAAAATCAAATTCTTTAGATTAGAGGCCGATATCTTAAGAGCCTCGTAAAGGACTCCTTTGCACCTTTCCATGCTAAAATTTTCAACAAGAGGACATCTCTCAAATAAATTGAGAAGAAAGTTTTCTGGCAACACAATGGACACAAGATGAAGAGTTTTAAGCACTTCACAATTTATAGAAACTGGAATTTCAAAGTAATTCAAATTCAATTTCAAAACAACTATTGATGCGCCAAACTTTAGCGGCATACTATAAAAGCCGGATAACTCCATATCAGATGTAATATCAAGATCAATTTCTTGTACTTTCCTTTCACATACAAACTCAATCCACCAGCACACTGCCCGCCAATCAATTCCATAAGCCAATATCCGCAATCTTTTCAAAGAAACCCCATCTTGTAAGGATGATAAGACATTGTCAATAAGGTCCGTGAACTTCCATGACAAACCAAAAGTACCCAACATCTGAGATTGATCGAAATTCAAGTTAGGCATTGAAGTCCAGAGGTGCCTCCATCTCTTTGATAATACAGATGATTGCACAAGTTCCTTTGTTTGGACATCAGAAAAAATGTGGTGAAGCACATCATTCGGCAAGTTACTGATTCTGTCGTAAGCGTCAACAGAATGGATTATCTCTAGATTGTTGGTATTGAGTGAATTGCTTTCTTCCATGGGTACCCTAGTGGGAAAATAACACCAATAATATATACGTTAGTCAAACTTACTATAGATGACATTTGCTGCTAAAGCCTGATTTAAACAACCAGTGGCAATGGGATCATGCAAAAGAATATCAACATCAGCGGGAGAAATATATATGTACAAGAAATAACAGCGTCATGCATGGGAAAAGGAAAACATCTTATATCAACTTGTCCCCCCTATACTTTCATTCTCTCTTTTCCTCTAATATTATTTCTTCTTTTAACCACAAAAAAAAAGCAAAAAATTTTATTAATATAACTTATAAAAAATATATATAACAATATGAATTTTTTATTGATTTAAAAAACTAAGTGCATAATATTAAAAAAAAGGGGGGGGGGATAACCTCTTCGTTAATCCCCAAACTATAGCTATTTTTCACGTTTAGGCCCTTAACAATTTTTTCGTGTATTTCGTCCTTAAACTTTATGTTTCTTTCATGTTCGTCCCCAACATATAGTAGTTTTTTCATGTTTAGTCCCCAAAATTGTATTTGTTTTCACATTTTGTCATCTATCTATAGTTGTTTTTCATATTTAATCCCCTTCAATTGCTCTATATTTTAATGGTTAGATGAAAATTGCAGAAATTATAAAGTACGAGGATCAAATACAGGGAAAAAGTAGGGACCAAACGTGAAAAACAGTAATAGTTTGGGGACTAATGAAGAGGTTATCTCAAACAAAAAAAAAAGAAGTAAAATTTAACACTTTCTCTCTCCATCTTCTACCCTATCTTTTTCTTCCCCATTTTAATATTACTTTCTCTCACTATAATTGTAAGCAACGACTTTTCAACAAATTGCAATTACTCCAATCCACCAAACCAAAAACTCAATTAACCCTACTATATAGCTTGATTAAGTAGTATATTTCATACATATCAATTATATCACTTGTAGATATAGACAGAGAGTGAGAGAACAATTATTCTTCTTTTCCTACTTTTCTCTATTTGGGTTTGAGTTTAATCAAAAAAAAGCTAACAAAGAAAGGAAGTTATCGAATGAGAATAAGAACAGGGCATTAAGGCAGAGGCTATCAAGATTTTTCAGGTACAAATCTTCTTCAAAATAAATGCAATTTCTTTTGTGCTTGTGGTATTTGAGATCTAATCTATTTTGTTGTTGAGTTTTGATAGCTGAGGACAAAAAGAATTACTGAAATTTGAAGTAAAGATCATCCATAAACAAATTAAATGGTTCTTGATTTTGATGCTGGAAGAAGGAGGCCTATGATGGCGTTGGTTTTTCAAACATTAGATTTGTGGTGGCAAATTGACGACAGTCTTGGAGTAGAACTAAGAAGATGAAGTTGGATGGGTTTTTTTTTTTTTTTAATTTACTACTTATTCTAAAGGCTTTCTTTAATTCATATTTTCTTTTACTATTTTAATTGTTTTTATTATTTTTTAAAATTTTAGTTAGCTTTTCTTAAATATTAATTAGATATTTTGAATTTTTAACTAGTTTGTTAGGTTATATATATTAACATTTAATAATTAGTCAACGTAATAAGTAAATTGACTATCTTGCCCATGTTTTAATGATGTCATCATCATTTTTACTAAGATTTGGCCGGAAAAGGGTGCGGGGGGTGCAAATTGGGTTTCACTCAAAATATAGGATGCATTTAATCCAAAATAAAGTTTGGGGTGCAAATCGATTTTGAGCCTAAACTATAGGGTGCAAAGTGGAATTTAGTCCCATAATTTTTTGATTGTGAAGGGTTGTGCAATGGTAGGAGTCCCTTTCAGTTTGAAAATATGCCATTAAAGGCATATGGCTTTTTAGAATTGGTTCAAGGTTGGTGGTTGGGATATATCAGGGAGCAGTCGCTTAGGTATTTATTGGCCTATAAATTAAAGCATGGAGTCACCATCATGAACAATAAATTTAGAAATAGCAGTATTATGCAAACAAGAAGGCTGAAGCTCTTCAAAACTGAACCTGACCCACCATGTATTCCCAAAAACAAATATGATGCCCGTCCCCAACTGGATATCTAAACAGAGTCTTAAAAGAGGTAGAACTTTGAGAAATGAACTGTCAAGGGCTCATGAGTAACATAAATCCTAGAATAGTATTCCACCCATTCATTTGCAGCTCGAAGTTGCTCCTGATGACCTTAAGTTAAAAAGAATTAGGAAATCTCCATAGTTACTTAACCACCAAGGTGACATTCTCAAAGACTAAGTTACCCAAACCCAAACCTTCGTATTGCTTTGCGATACACACCTTCGTCCATCCTACCAAATGACCTATTCTCTCTTCCCATGTCCCTAATCAAAGGAAAATTTCCCATCAACTTCTCTTGGGAATTTGCAACATCAACTAAGATACTAAAGAGAGCCGAGTAATAAAGGGGGAGCTAGCTAAACATATTTGAGTAAAATAATCCTATCTCCAACAGAAAAGTAAGCTCCTTTCCGCCCATCAAGCCAATGTGCAATTCTTTCAACAATTGGATCCAAAAATGAAAAGGACTCGATGTTACTTTGGAACGTGAAACGAATCAGTTTCTTGAATCAGTAAGGGTTTGTAGTACACTACGTACATAGACTAAAGCATGGTACATGAGGGGTAGCTTTATAATGATACTTATAGTTAGGAATACTCTTAGAATCTAAATGTAGCAAGTCAAAATTTCATAGAAGTTCTTTAGTCACATACCATCACAGATCAAGTTGATTGTTCAAGAAATAATAGTACGCACGTGTTGTTTGAGAATCCAATACTAAATTTGAATATTTACACTTTTGCAATTAGAGGTGAGTACAAAGAAACGTTTGGATATATTAAATATAGTATATTAGAACGTAAAAGTATCATAATTAGGAATGCAACTATCAATACGTGATTTGCTAGGTTAATGAGAGGATATAGTGACTTTGAATGGACTTTGATAGGGAATATGTGGAATGTTTATTATATCCCCCTTTGCCAAGCTTTATTAATGCTTTATTAATAGAATTAGGGATTCCGTCTAAATTAGAACAATTTTACTAGGATTTAGAAAGTTTGTGGGCCAAAAGCGTTGGAAAAAAGTTTGGAGACCATACGTGAAATTGTCAATAAGTTCGAGGACGACTGCAGTCTGTTGGGGTTGACTAGAGATAATTATGTGTGTTCATCACTTAGTCACCTAATTTGTGGGTCATGACGCTCCCGCTTTTAAAATCGTGCTCTATCAAACTAAATGCGAGTTTGAGTCAAATATGTGTTCCATGAAGTGTACATATATTATATGAGCTTAAAGGATCAAATTAGAATATACAAATTTTTCCAATTCATTTGACGAAATAAATAATAATGAGTATAAAAGTTTCTAACTTCAATCTCAAAATTGATATATAACCATACATAGAAAACACATAATTTTGTTCCTCACTTTACATTCCAAGGATCTATAAGCGATTCTCTCCTTTATCATTATGGAGGCATTTATTTATCTTGAGATCCTAAAGTATACAAATAGGATCACTAACTCAATATGAAATCAGTTTGACCGTATACGACATCATG
The DNA here is from genome assembly GCA_034770075.1 of Aralia elata. NCBI lineage: Eukaryota > Viridiplantae > Streptophyta > Magnoliopsida > Apiales > Araliaceae > Aralia > Aralia elata. Next base: position 83,490,316 of record CM068388.1, read on the forward strand.
TGATTTAATGAAATTAACCCATACTAATTTATCTGTTTATGTATTCCCTCTTAACCAACATGTAGATTAATATACAAGAGTAGCAGAGTACTAATGATCACCCCGTTTAGAATTGTTAAAACAATAAATTAGTCTACACAACATCTGATTTATTTCCTATTAGAATTGAGTTTTACCTTGACGCAGCAGGAAGTTTCAAATTCTTCTTCTCACGAAGCCAACCCGCCTCTTCCATGAAAAGCCCTAGCAAACCATCTTCATTTCTCCGATTAATTTTATTTCTCCACTTACTTTTTGTCTCTCTGTTACTTAAGAGTTAAGACTCGACCCATACCTTATAAACCCCACTAAATCACTTAATCTCACTTAAGTCAATCAATTAAATTTGGGATACTTTCTTCGCTAGTCCCCAAATTATAGTTATTTTTCACGTTTAGTCCCTTATTTAATTTTTTTCGTGTATTTCATCCTCAAACTATTATTTTTCATGTTACTCTCCAAAATATAGTAACTTTTCAAGTTTAGTCATTGATCAGTAATTTTTCTTAGGTTTAGTCCTCAATCTATAGCAGTTTTTCTTGTTTAGTCCCCTTTAATTGCTCTGTTTTTGTAAAGTTGGGTTGAGATTGTAAAAATTATTAAACACGCGAAAAAAATAGATAAGGGACCAAACATGAAAAACAATTATAGTTTGGAGAATAATAAAAAGATTATCCCATTAGGGTATTTATTTTAAGGGTTAACTGCATATCTGACCCTGAAATATGCACCCTTTTGCACTTGGTATCCCGAGGTTTAAAAGCTCTTATCCCGCTATCTAAAGTAATGTTAAGTAAGCACGATGGACCCTTTTTAGAATTCCGGCCAACTTTTTTGTCGGAAAATTGACACATGTCCCAATTTATGTATAAATACTCTTTAACTGTATAATGACCGTAATTGACTTATTTAATTAGTACAAATACATAGAAATAAATGAATCAATACAGAGATGGTTTTAATATAGAATACATTCACGTACTAATAATTTTAAATAATTAATCCCACTAATAATTAATCCTAAAACATAACTAAAGCTAAATAATTAAACCTAAATAAATAATTAACTATAAAATTAAACCAATTAAACAATAAACTCAACTAATTAAGCAAACTAATTAATTAAATATCAACAATATAAACAAACAAAAAAAACATATGAAGGGTAATTAAACAATGTATTATGGGTGTATAAATACACACATAATTAATTCCTAAAATAAGATTGAATTTTTTTACTCCCTCCATATTACAAAAAGAACATCATTTGATTTTTATCCAAATCAAATGTAAATCTTAAAAATGTATATTAAAAGAGCACATACAGAATGTAAAAAAAGAAATGAAAGAAAAAAAGAAACACCCAATTATTATACTCTCTCTCCTCTCTGCTCTTCCCCTTCCACCTTCCCCAGGTCCCATCTTCCCCTTCCCTAGGTCCCCTCTTCTCCCCTCCTTATCCCTCCGGCCTCGGCCCCGGCCCCGGCCCCGTCCTCCCTTCCCTCTGTTTCTACTCTCTCATACCCCTTTCCTTCTGCCCCGTCCCCTCTTATCCTCCGTCCCCTTTCCTCCCAAATTGAAATAGCTAAATAGCGGAAATTTTGAAGTTGGATAAGGATTTATGACGATGGTACATAGATTTAACGATGATGGATGAGTTCTAACGATAACAAATGGATGGTTTGTGTTCTTCTTTTGCAGATCTCGACTTTTTCTCCATTTCTTTGCTTTTTATTTTTGAATCTATTGAGTGCTCTAAGGTAGTAGATCTGGTAGATCTATTACTATGTAGAGGAATAGGTCTTGAATTTATTGTTGGTGTTTGATATATTTGTCAGTTTGATGGATCATCATTTGAAGATGATGAATGGTTTGGAGTTTTTGGATTTGAAATTTTTTGGTTTCATGAATTAGGGAAGATGAAGATGAGATTTTCTTACTTTTTATTTTTTCCAAATATATCTAGATTTATATTAGGGAGTGTGAATGTATTAACTTGGTATTTAATTGGTTTTAAATTGATTTTATACAGTCAAATGGCTAAATATACTGTCAAACCATACTTATACTTCCTTTACCGGAACACGTGGCAATTCTGGCCAATTTATTTGCCGGAAATAACACGAGGGTCAGTTATGGTTACTTAATAGTACTTTGGTTAGCGGGATGAAAGCTTTTGAACCTAAGGGTACTAAGTGCTAAAGGGTGCATACTTCAGGGTCCGATACGCAGTTAACCCTTATTTTAAGGAAATTGATATTTCCACATCACATTTTGATATTTCCACACATATGGCCTACATATTAGCCAATAAAATTTTGACACGTCAGCTAATATGTGGGTCATACGTGTGGAAATATCAAAATATTATGTGGAAATAACAGTTTCCTATTTTAATTGAAAAAAAATATGTTATAACTACATAAACATGGAAATAATATTTTTCTATTTATTTTCATGATAGTTTTTATTTTTAAATTTTTGATAAGTAGACTTAGACATGACAGTTAAGCGCAAGGTACTAAACATAATTTCCCTATGCGCCAAATATTTCTATATATAAAAGAAGAAGTTTTATTAGATAGAAAAGTTAGTACAAAGAGGGAGGATGAGGAGTCCTCCAAAGAAATACAATTGTGGAAATAAGAAAAAAACTAATTAATCATAGCCCGCCAATCTCTGTGAACATTTGAAATAGCAACATCTCTAAAAGCTCTCATACCAAGAGTCCTCCAAAGAAATAGAATAGTGTAAAAATAAAAAACTAATGAAGCACATCCCGCCAATCTATATGAAATAGCAATAACTCTAAAAGCTCCCATAGTTGAAGGCCAAAACCATGTGAAATGATACCCTATTCTAAAGAAGAGGCAGAGAGATGGGTACCATTGAAGATTCTATTTTCTAGCATTCTTTACAGTCCAAATGTCCCATAGAATAGAAAATGGCCTTATTCTATGCAACAAATCATTAGTACTAACAATGAGAACTTTTGACCTAATTAAAGTCTTAAGTGTAAAGGGAAGCTTGGCCTACCAAATATAAGAAGATAGGGGAAATCATTAGGAGATTGAATAAGAATAAGAAATTTAAAGAAAGACTTGCGAGGAAAATTTCCCAAAGAACCTAATGACCACATTCTCTTATCAGACGTAGAAGGAGAATAAGAAACCTGATTGAGAAGACCTGAGCAGTTAAATCACTAGTCTCATGATCATTTAAATTTATGAAAAAATGAATACTCCAAGGCTATCAGCGGATTAGTAAATGTAGAGCATTTTAGCAACATTGTACAATAATGGATCTCATACAGTAAAGATAAACAAACAAAATGATAAGTGCATAAACTACTGATGTGTACCTCATAACACACCTCGAAATGCGTGCATTGAAGAACCTTGCACCATTCTAATCGAAGATGATCGTCTCTGGAACTGAAATCTCCAGCATGGAGAATCGCTCCATAACATAGCTGTGCAGCTGCAGACATATATGGACAAAACGTTTAGCAGACTTCCAAATATACCATCCCAACAAAATATTAATCTTCCATTCTTTGCCAAGATACAAATTCTGAAGACCAGAACTCTGTAGGTTACATACCTTATAATGCATTGTGCACCTCTCCATATTGAATTTTCAACTGAGGGGCTTATCTTGAGAACAATTAAGTGCATGCTTTAGAGACAATTGATACGAGATGAACGGCTCGAAGTCCACCAAAACTTAGAGAAACTATCAAATAATCCTTGTTAAGAACCAACTTCAATACAACTATCATTTTAAGACAAATGTTGCACCAGGTACAATATTGAGGTTTTAAGTTATGTGCATTGCATACATTCAATTTAAATTCACTAGACCACAGTGCATCCATTAATTTGATCAGTACTAGATAGGCTGCAACATTTTTCAAACCCATGAAGCAAAAGAAATCAAACAACCACAAAACAAAATGCATCAACTTCTCCTTCAACTCATGATTCCCCATAATTTTGATTGATCAAGAATTTAGTATAGACATGGAAATACAAAAGGCATCTGCATTGCTTTGATGATCTATATAATCACCACAGCTTCATGACTCATCACAAAGGTGCAAAGTGCAAACAAAAATCTAGTTTTCACTTATAAACCAAATAGGCTATCTTAAAACCTTAGTATCAGAAAATGAGGAATTTCATGTACATTGCACAACATCAATGTTCTTCAGTGCATCCACTAGTATGATTGGTATTCAGAACTAGTTAGCTGCAACATTTTTAAACCCATGCAGCAAAAATTCAAATAAACATGAAACAAAAAGTGTCCTCTTCCAACTAATAAATCCCACATCTTTTATTGATCAAAATTCAAGCAAGGCAACCTTCATTGATGGTATATAAAGGCATTTTCATTTCTTTGATGATATATGTAATCACCAGAGTTTCATGAATCATGAACTTTGGAAATTAGCAAAAGACTTGCTCCAAATAATGGCTTTCAACTATAAACCAAAATGGGTTTCATTCAAATGTTCAACTGAGTGACTAGTATACAAAAAAAACATCAAAAACTCAGTCGGGCATTTTTTCAAACACGCAGTGTTCAGTTTTTGAGTACCTATAATCCCACCACAGCAGAAAGTTATGTAAAGCTAGACAATACATATAAATACACATATATGAAAATAAAAGGGAAAAAAAAAAAAAAAAAAAAGAGAGACTGGTTTTCCGTGAGATGATAGAGAACTGGATACTGGGTGGCTAAGGTATTTAAAGCATAAGGAAAACTAAATTGTATTCTTATGTTCAAGTAAATGAGAAAGTGGTACTGATAGATTCTTAACAATTATTTATAAGGTATTGATAGATATAATAACACAACCATGGACAGATTTAGATACAGGCTACTCTGGATGAAGCAAACCCACAATCTAAGAGCTGAGCTAAAATGGGGGTAAAATTGAATTTCCAAACCTAACCGTAATTTTTTAACCCAATTATTACAATTATTCGGTTTTAAAAATTACATTATTCTACCCTAATAACCCAATTAGGAATTATATATATTTAAATATATATATATATATATATATAAAAAAAATCATATTACTAGTCCATGATAAACTCTTCCTTTCTCGATTATTTCTTAGATCATAGTTTTTGTTCTTTAGATCTAGAATACGTACATGGGATAGTAAAATGTGATTTTCAATGTTTATTACGCCCTCTACAATTTAGTGAAATAAAGGAATAATACATATTGCATGTTTCAATTACATTAAAAGCTTATGTGAAGTTGAATCTTAACCTAAACACCAAGTTGAACAATACATTCTGCATGTTTTAGTTACATTGTGCTCTAATCTAATAATTTCGGTTATATACCAGATAATCGAATATCGGCAATTCGATAATTCTATAATTCGAGTATCAAAAGTAACGATGCAAATTTTAATATTCAATTATAATCAAATAGACAATTTCGGTTTAGTTATAATCAAATACTCAATCATAATCCTACCCATGTTCATTTAATAATGTAAGGTAAATCAGACACGCCCAATATGAGTCCAGATAGTGAAAATTAGTGTATTTTTGGTTTATTTATTTTTATTTAGGATAATGTTTGGGGTTTTAAATTTTTGGCCTCAAAAAGTGTCTCAAATGATGTGTCACCATAATATTGATTGAGTACATTTCATTGATTGGCTATACCATAAATAATTATTAAAATATTCAATATCGTGTCATTTGAAATCAAAAATTTGAAACTCATACTATTACTTTTTTATTTATTTTAATTCTTAGGTCAGTTTGACGATTAGTATATAATACTAGGGAGTAGGTGATGTTATCAAGTAAAATCCAAGAATTATAATATTGTTTTTATTTTATTTATTTTTTGACAAAATAATCATCATTTTATTACTAACTAGTTTCATGGTCACACACTTAGGCGTATTAATTATTTTCAAATATTAATAGTTTTTAAATATTAATAATTAAATATGATAAAAGTAAAAATAAGTGATAAGAGAAATTGTGATAATGAGGAGAGACAAAGATAAATGAGCGAATAAAATGTGAGAGTAGTGTAAATAATAATGTATAGAAACATATTAATTAGACCTTTTTTACTATATGATTTTTTTTTATAAACTACGATAAAATTACAATAAAATAATTATCAACCCAATCCTCTAACTTTATCAGAGAAATAGTATAAAATGATGTTACATCTTTAAATTCAATTAGCGTATCACCACGATTAAATAAACAACATATAAGGATAAATATATAACAAACTTTAATTTTAATAAAACATACAAAAAAATTTCCCACATTGCTAGGTGTAGCAATGTGTAACAGGGTCTACATTTGACACTAACTTTTTTGGGTCAATTGTTCTACCAGTAATGCACTGATTTGTTGTCAAACTAGTTAGCTAGGTTCACACACAAGCAGACACACATTTGTATGTTATTTAGACAGTCAATACACAAGCCACACACACAAAGCCACAATTTATGAGACAACATCTCAACTTTTTATTGTTCACTCAATAACAAAGATACAACGGCTAGGGGCTTGCATGACTCGCAGAATGTCTGCAACACAATGCCCCAACCATGCATATAAATAGATTGCAAAATAGGTCTGTAGTTGAGATCCCCAGTTGTCTAAGAATTTCCAGCCAATGACCATTAAGTATTCAAATTCAAAATACAACTGTTAGTAACTGCCACCAGCCCTATTGTCCAACCCATTTAGCCCAATATTTGAACCAACCCACATATTATTGTCTCTGTCCACGAATTTGCCCAACATATACTTTAATGTCTTACCAATCTAGCTCACACGAAATTCTATCAAGTCAAGCACTTGCATAAGGGGTTGCTCACAAACAACATGCCCATGCAGGCATTGTTCTCGCCTATCATGGTCAACCCATGAATGGGTCTTTGATTTTTGTATGCTAACATTATTGTTAGGGGATGCCAATAATGTTCCAATGCCCCGCATGCATTGGTCATGCCAGCCTGCCTATGGCATGGGTGGACTCTATGAACCACCCATTTCCTTATAGTAGACATCAAGGTTTTCAGACTCGGACCGGTTATCGAACCAAAAAAGATACCGGGTGGATAGATCACTGGTTCAACCAATGGTCGAACCGTTCTTAACTCAGTGACGTCATTAATATATAAAAATATATATTACTAGTAATTAATAAAATTTTAAAAAAATCTCGTTTTTTATTAACTAAAACAGAATAAAGTTGAGTTACAATATTACTAAAAGTGGTTAATTTTAATATTAAAAATTTGTTTGTACAAAAAAATATTAAAAAATAATTAAAACCGGTTCACTGGTTTAACTTAACTGGTTTTACCGGTTGAGCCACCGGTTGGACCGATGGTCAACCAGTTCTACCGGGTTTTGACCAAAACTGGGTCATTGGTCCAATCCGGACTGGAGTGCCGACCGATTTCGATTTTAATCGATTCAACTGTCGGTCCGGTCCGAGTTTCATAACCTTGGTAGACATTAAGAAGATTTCCAAACTGTCATCAACGAATATCAAGTATGCTTGAGCAGTCAAAATGTTACCCCTGAATAATACCTATTTGGCCAATTGTCTTGCCATGTGGGTTAACTGTCAAGGATACCTTGCCACACGAGCTGAGTGTTGGCATGCTCCCTGGCCATCTAGCCTACCAAATCCATGTCAACCCACTAAAGGGCTAACACTAGGCTACTATAGTCTAAAGTTCTGTCTATCATAACTGTTTTTTTAACCATATTCTCATAACATTTGAGCGATGTGTAGACTATAGTGCTTATTTGTTTACCAATTTATGAAACGTTAAATGTGTTTACAGATCTTGAGAATGAATCTAAAAGTTATTTATTCCAAAAATAACTTTAACTCCAAATGCACCGCTCTATTTTTGTCTGTATGTATTTGAATAACCATTATTATTGCACACTGTAAACTCTAACAATTGAACATACCCTAAGGTATTGTTCCAATCTCACATATACTACACAAAATAGATATGTTCTCATAATATTTCAGTACTTAAAATAGTTATGTTTTGATAAATGCAGCCACACATAGAATTACAAACAAATAACCAATCCTCACATCAAAACTATTCTTAACAAAATCCATAGTTTTGTCTAAACATCAGAAAAGAACCTTAACATTTAGCAGACAAGTTTGGCTGAAACAAAATGTCTTCACAAAAATAAGTTCCTCCGAGAAGGTTCAAATTCTTCCGGCTCATCCCATCTTCGTACTGATTCCAAGGTTGTGCAATACTTGAGCCAAAATGGCTCTGGTGCTTCACATTCTGGGAACGATATGGCAACATTTGGAGAGGCTTTAGGAAGAAACTCAACTAGCATTTTGATTTTCTTAAGCATTCTCTTCGAGTTTTTGTTCCAATAAATAACTACCTCCTCGAGTACAATCCCATTGGCGAGGAAAAGGTGTAAAAACTCCCTTTCAAGGCATGTACCATATGAGTTAATGATCTTGACTTTTCTGAGATGGGTGCTTAAACACGAGACTCGCTCAAACCATGGATCATCGTCTTTCAAAAAATATGATCCCGAATGCTCCTTAGGTTACATGAAGTAAACCACCAAAACAATAAACAAGGATCAGAATACAGAATAAACACCTAATCAGATATTTTGCTTCAGGTAAAATTTTCAAGTTCATTCGACATAAGCTGAAAGTTCAGCCCAATTGAAATCTCGCATGCATTAGGGGTTATGGAAGGATAACTAATATATCACAAATTTTGCTATTAATGACTTCGTTAGGCCATTCTCTACTGTAAATCTCCATAACATTTGTGGCAATTAAATCACCTCTATGCACAACATTAATTTTAATTTATCTTGTTTTCACTGAAAACTCATGCAAAATCTTGTACTAGAAAGATGGCTGATTGCAGAAAAAATGTTTTCATTTTTCAAGAACTATAAATAAAGTTTTTAATTCTTTAGTGTGTCCAAATTTCATCCAAGAAGACACGGGAGAGGTATTAAATGTTTTAAGGAATAATAAAAGAACACTTCAATATCAATAGTATGTCTGACTTTGTCTGAGAAGACAATGGCAGGTATGCGATTTTTTTCTTACAAATTATGTCTAATAAAAACAGTTTAGGTAAAGTCATACCTTTACTCCTTCAGTATCAATACTCAGAGCTTCCAGATTAGGAGAATGTTTAAGCAAGTTGACCATCCTTTTCATGTGGCATTTGTTGAAGCGTGCATGCAGATACAATTGCTTCAGATTATCAAATGCAGTGGGGAAGCATCCTTTACAAACAGATTTTGGCCAGAACTGAGGATAAAATGAAACACGAGCTAGTGAGATGAAAATAAAAATATTTAAATGTTGAAGGTATATTTTATTCAGTAGAAACACATAGAGACATATATATTTAAGTCCTATGCCTATGAAAAATAATGTCAACCATAAAATTGTGATTTAGTATCTTCAAAATGGAACAATCCTCTAGAAGTCGAACAAATCAAACAGCAAAAAGAAAAACAAAGAATCATGCTTATTTTACAACAAAAGATCTCTTATGACTAGTCTCCTAGAAATTTATATTTGAAAAGACTAAAGATGGGTGATTTTATAAAGTAATAGTTTGTTATATCAAGTTGGCAAAACCCCAAGGGTCAGCTCAACTGATAAAAGTCAGCAAGGACAACCTCGAGGTCGCTTACGACAGAAAGGGATTGATATCAAGTTGGCAAAACCCTATGAGGCAAATGATTTAACTGCTTTTTTGGGTCTTTTCGCCAAGTTACTTTTCTTCTAGTCCTGACAGGAGACTATGGTCATTGATTCTTCAAGAAATTTTCTTGCAAGCGCTTTTTCGATGTTCTTGTTGTATTGGTTCTGCTAATGATTTTCCACTAACTTAGTATATTTGGAAGGCCAAGATCCCCACGAAAATTATGGCTTTTGTTTGTAGGTAAGTGTCTGAATACTAATGATTTGTTGCAAAGGCGAAGACCATACAAATGTTTGTGCTCGGGTATCAAGTCTTGTGCAGGAAAAGTTCAAAGTGTCATGGTCAATTTGTCCCTAAGCAGGTGCTTGCTTCTTTTAGCAGAAAAAAATATGCTACAGAGATCAAGAGAGAATACGGTAGCTATGGCTATCAGCAATTTCGCGTAACGATGGTGAGCACGAATACAGTACGGACAGAGGTGGCAGACGATGATCAATGAATGGGGAACAATACACCATGCGAAGGGAATCTTTGAATTTATTTAATTAAGTACTCGCGTAAATCACAAAACTTGCTTAAGAACCACTGAACCACCAATATTTTGAGGTCCTTTTGACTGAAGCTTTGGAGAGAGAGAGATAGTGAGTTAATGCATAGTTCAATCACACTTCACAAATAGATAATATTACAAAGAAAGCTCTAGGAATTAAAAAGATAGGCAGAAATCTCGAAATGTTTCAGGTAATAGTCAGGACTTCACCAATTAAGAGAGAGAAAAGAGGCTATAGTGAAACCTTTGCATTTTCCCAGGGAGGGTGAAATGCAAAATGTAGTACCTAAAGAAATATAAAATATCAGGATGTATGTAAAGTATTGGAATCAAATGCAAACAACAGATCATGATTGCAATGAGAAAACCTTATTTGACAACTGACATAGTAAGGAGCCATTGGAAAAGAATTGGCCTATTAAAATAAAACCAAAATTTAGGGAAAAACTTCACAAATCAACCTTTTCAATAGAGGACCCCACTTGAGTCCTCTGGTAAAGAAGGCTCTACTTTCTATAGTACTCCCTCCATCCGACTTTACTTATCCTAATTGACTTTTTATGGTCAAATTGACTAATTTTAAGATTAATAATTAAACAAATGTATTAGAAATTTTGAAATCAAATAAGTTGATTTTGATAGTATATTTGATGTATTTTCTTATGATAATACTGTTATGTCAATATGCAATAAATTTAAGAATAAATTTTGATTCTAAATATGGTCAATTTGACCAAAAGTAAATTAGACAAATACAGCTGGACGGAGGTAGTATATATTACAAATCACTCGGAGGCACATAAGGTCATCATATTGCATTTGTTAGCATGATTAAACTCTAGTTATATTACATTTAAACATATATTCAAAATATTGGGGCTAGAATATATTAAACATCAATACTTACCTAAAAAAGTCAAGTGCTTAGAAACAAGTCTATAATATAGAAACAAAGCAAACATAGGAAGCAAAACATAAAAAGTTTTCAGTGAATAATGGAGTATTCCACATAACAAGGTCAAAAACACCATCAGATGGTAGGAAAAAAAATTTGGAATTAGTTTTTTATGAAATTTGAGATTCATATTATAGTGATTAGTACATATAGCAAGGACAAAGAAGATCACAAACTACATAGACTGAACCCTGAACCCTAATTCATACCTGGGAAACTGAAATGGTTAATCGTATAATGCTTGCGTTATAGAAAACCCTGACCATCTTACACAGGATATGACCTGTGTCGTCAATTGAGCGGAAAAAGTGAGCTGATGCACTCTCCAAAGAAGGAAAATTTCCCAGACGGCAGTCCAGCAGCGGATAACCAATGTAGATGAATGACACAAGTTTCTCAGCAAATACCTCTAGCACACCAGGAAATGAAGGACAATCACTTGGACCAAATTTATTGTTTATTAAAATCAAATTCTTTAGATTAGAGGCTGATATCTTAAGAGCCTCGTTAAGGCCTCCTTTGCAACTCTCCAAGCTAAAATTTTCAACAAGGGGGCATCTCTCAAATATATTGAGAAGAAAGTTGTTTGGCAATACAATGGACACGAGATGAAGAGTTTTAAGCACTCCACAATTTATAGAAACTGGAATTTCAAAGTAATTCAAATTCAATTTCAAAACAACTATTGATGCACCAAACTTTAGTGGCATACTATAAAAGCCGGATAACTCCATATCAGATGTAAAATCAAGATCAATTTCTTGTACTTTCCTTTCACCTACAACCTCAATCCACCAGCACACTGCCTGCCAATCAATTCCATGAGCCAATATCCGCAATCTTTTCAAAGAAATCCCATCTTCTAAGGATGATAAGACATTGTCAATAAGGTCCATGAACTTCCATGACAATACAAAAGTACCCAACATTTGAGATCGATCGAAATTCAAGTTAGGCATTGAAGTCCAGAGGTGCCTCCATCTCTTTGATAATACAGATAATTGCACAAGTTCCTTTGTTTGGACATCAGCAAAAATGTGGTGAAGGATATCATTCGGCAAGTTACTAATTCTATCGTAAGCGTCAACAGAATGGATTATCTCTAAATTGTTGGTATTGAGTGAATTGCTTTCTTCCATGACACAATTGGGAACCCTAGTAGGAAAATAAAACAAATAGTTCAATCAGGCATTCTATATAGACATTAGTAAAACTTACTATAGATGACATTTGCTGCTAAAGCTTGATTTAACCACCAGTAGCAATGACACCATGCAAAAGAATATCAACATCAGTGGGAGAAATAACAGCATCATGCATGGGAAAAGAAAACATCTTATATTAACTTGTCAGCCCACCCACCCCCCCACCCCCCCAAAAAAAATAAAAAATAAAAAATAAAAATACTTTCACTCTCTCTTTTCGTCTGATATTATTTCTTCTTCCAACCACAAAATAAAAAATTAAAAAATAATTAAAAAAAGAAAGCAAGATCATGTCTTATAGCATGCCAAATATTTTTGTACACAGTCCTCAAATGCACATCCTACTGAAGACACATTCATTTATTGATTTCTGAACACGGTAACTACATATTAATATATTATCATAAAGCTTATTCTCTCTCTTTATGTATTGTGTGTCCGTTTCTCTGTATATCCATATGTTGGACATTTGAAACAATTTTTTATTTTTATTTTTTGGTATAAGAATAGTTAAATTGCTCCTACATTGCCGGTCGGAGTGAAGTGAACATCAATTCTGGAAAACTAATTTAATCATGCATGAAAATCACTCTTACAGATAATAATAAATAATATTGAAAAATAAGAAAATTCAAAGTTCAATATAGGTTCCATGATTACCTTGTAAATGTTATGTCAATAGTGATGTTATTGGTTCTATGAATACCTTACAAATATTATGTCAAGAGTATGATTTTGGAAGTTTGGTAACGATGTGTTTATCTTTCTTGGCTAAACTACTCATCAAGTGGTACATAATCCATCATATTGCTTACAATATGACCAAGATGAATAAGAATCACGTGCCATTATTTTTTGATAGTGAGGGGCTGTGCGGTGGTAGGAGTCCCTTTCAGTTTGAAAATATGTGGTTAAAGGCATACGGATTTTTAGAATTGGTTCAAGGTTGGTGGTCGGGATATACCAGGGAGCGGCTGCTTAGGTATGTACTGGCCTATTAATTAATGAGTGGAGTCACCATCATGAACAATCAATTTACAAATAGCAGTATTATGCAATCAAGAAATTGAAGCTCTTCAAAACTGAACCTGACCCACCACGTCTTCCCAAAAAAGAAATATGATGCCCATCCCCAATTGGATATCTAAACAGAGTCTTAAAAGAGGTAAAACCTTTGTCAAGGACTCATGAGTAACATAAATCCTAGATTAGTATTCCATCCATTCATTTGCATCTCGAAGTTGCTTCTGATGACCTTAAGTAAAAGAGAATTAGGAAATCTCAATAGTCACTTAACCACCAAGGTGGCATTCTTTAAGTTACCCAAACCTCCGTATTGCTTTGCAATACACACCTTTGTCCATCCGACTAAATGACCCATTCTCTCTGTACCTAATCAAAGGAAAATTTCCCATCAACTTCTCTAGGGAATTTGCAACATTAACTAAGATAATAAAGAGAGCCAAGTAATAAAGGGGGATGCTAGCTAAACATATTTGAATAAAAATAATTCTACCTCCTAGAGAAAAGTAAGCTCTTTTCCCCCCATCAAGCCAATGTGCAATTCTTTCAATAACTGGATCCAAAAATGAAAAGGACTCAATGTTACTTTGGAATGTCAAAAGAATCGGTTTGTGGAATCAGTACAGGATTGCAATACTATATAGGCTAAAGCATGGTACATTAGGGGTAGCTTTATATTGATGCTTCTAGTTGGAAGGAATACTCTTAGAATCTAAATGTAGCAAGTCAAAATTTCATAGAAGTTCTTTAGTTACATAACAAGTTGATTGTTCTAGAAAAAATAGTACACACATGACACATGTTGTTTGAGAATCCAATAACAAATTTAAATATTTATGATTTCGCAATTAGATGTAGATGCAAAGAAATATTTGGATGTGCTGAATTTAGTATATTAGAACGTAAAAGTATCGTATTTGGGAATGCATGTATCAATACGTGATTCACCAGGTTAATGAGAGTATCTAGTAAACTTGAATGAACTTTGATAGGGAAAATGTGGAATGTTTATTATATCCCCCTTTAGCAATCTTTAGTTAACATTTTTTAGCAATCTTTAGTTAATGTTTTATTAATAGAATTGGGGATTCTGTCTAAATTAGAGCAATTTTACTAAAATTTAAAAAGTTTGTGGGCCAAAAGCGCTGGAATAAAGTTTGGAGACCGTATGTGAAATTGGCAATAAGTTTGAGGAAGACTGCAGTCTGTTGGGGTTAGACTTTTTAAAACTATAAATAATTATGAGTGTTCATCACTTAGTCACCTAATTTGTGGGCTGCGCCGCTCCCGCTTTGAAATCGTGCTTTGTCGAACTAAATGCGAGTTCAAGTCAAATCTGCGTTCCACGAAGTGTACACATTATATGAGCTTAAAGCAACAAATCATAATACTCAATTTCTTCCAATTTATTTGACAAAATAAATAATAATGAGTATAAAAGTTCCTCACTTCAGTTTCAAAATTGATATATAACCATACATAGGAAACACATACGTTTGTTACAAACTTTACATTCCAATGATCCAAAAGCGATTCTATTCTTTATCACTATGAAGGCATTTATTCATCTTGAAATCCTAAAATATACTAAATAGGATCACTAACTCAAAATGAAATTAGTTTTATCATATACGACATCTTGTGATTTAACAAAATCAACCCATACCAATTTATCTATTTATGTATTCCCTCTGAACCGATCTGTAGATTCATATGCAAGAGTAGTAGAGTACTAAAGATCACTTTGTTTATAATTGTTAAAACAATAAATTAGTCTAAACAACATGGGATTTAATTCCTATTAGAATTGAGTTTTACCTTGATGCAATCGCAAGTTTCAGATTCTTCTTCTCAAGATGTCAACCAGCCTCTTCCATGAAAAATCCTAGCAAGCCATCTTCATTTCTCAGATTAATTTTATTTCTTCACTTACTTTTTGTCTCTCTATTACTTAGGAGTTAAGGCTCGACCCATGCGTCATTAAGCCCAATAAATTACTTAATTTCACTTAAGTCCATCAACTAAATATGGGATAACTTCTCTGTTAGTCCCCAAATTATAGTTGCTTTCACGTTTAGTCTCTTATTTAACTTTTCCGTGTATTTCATCCTTAAACTATATATTTTTTCATGTTGGTCTCCAAAATATAGTAACTTTTCATGTTTAGTCCTTGAACTGTAGTTTTTCTTAGGTTTAGTCCTCAATATATAGTTGTTTTTCTTGTTTTGTCCCCTTTAATTGGTCTGTTTTTGTAAAATTGGACTGAGAGTGCAGAAATTATAAAGTTTGAGAGCGAAATACGCGAAAAAATACTTAGGAGACCAAACATGAATAATAGTTTTAGTTTGGAGACCAATGAAGAGATTATCTCATTAAATTCTTTGGGTTTATATTTTAATAGAAAAAAATTATGTTATAATTACATAAACATGGAATATATATTTTACTAGTGATTTCTAATGATAGTTTTTATTTTTAATTTTTTGATAAATAGACTTTGACATGATAGTTAAGCTCAAGGTGCTAATGATAATTTCCCTATGCGCCCAATATTTTTATATATAAAAGAAGAAGTTTTATTAGATAGAAAAGAGAGAACAGAGAGAGAGGACGAAGAGTCCTCCAGAGAAATACAATTCTGGAAATAAGAAAAGAAAAAAAAAACTAATGAAGCACAGCGTGCCAATCTCTATGAACATTTGAAATAGCAATATCTCTAAAAGCTCCCATAGTTGAAGGCCACAATCATGTTAGAAATGATACCTATTCTAAAGAATAGGCAGAGAGATGGGTGCCATTGAAGATTCTACTTTCTAGCATTCTTTTCAGTCCAAATGCCCCATAAAATAGTAAAGCAATAACACCTCCAAAGAATATTAGCATCCTTACAACTATCAAATCCCCCAAACCTTTTATGACTATAAATTCCCCAAATCCTTACCCAAAGAAAATTTTCCAAGGAGTAAGGACATACCCTAGCTTCCTCAAAAATTCCAAAAGAGACAAAGCCTCCTTGTTATAGCACAATGCAAAAATGGATGCTCATGACACTGTGAACTTTGCCTGCACAGACACAAATATCCAGGCACAAGCATTTGAATGGCCTTCTTCTATGCAACAAATCATTAGTATTAAGACTGAACTTTTGACCTAATTAAAGTCTTAATTTGAAAGGGAAGCTTGGCCTTCCAAACATAAGAAGATAGGGGAAATCATTAGGAGATCAAATAAGAGTAAGAAATTTATAGAAAGACTTGTATGGAAAATTTTCCAAAGAAGCAAATGACCACACTCTCTTATCAGAAGTAGAAGAAGAATAAGAAACCTGATTGAGAAAACCTGAGGAGTTAAATCACTAGTCTCATGATCATTCAAATTTATGAAAAAATTGAATATTCCAAGGCTATCAGCGGATCAGAAAATGTAAAGCATTATAGCAACATTGTACAATAATGAATTTCATACAGTAAAGATAAACGAACAAAATGATAAGTGCATAAACTCCTGATGCGTACCTCATAACACAACTCGAAATGGGTGCATTGAAGAACCTTGCACCATTCTAATCGAAGATGATCATCTCTGGAACTGAAATCTCCAGCATGGAGAATTGCTCCATAACGTAGCTGTGCAGCTGTGGACATATATGGACAAAACGTTTAGCACAATTCCAAATATACCATCCCAACAAAATGCTACTCTTCCATTTTTTGCCAAGATACAAATTCTGAAGACCAGAACTCTATAGGTTACATACCTTATAATGCATTGTGCACCTTTCCATATTGAATTTTCAATTGCGGGGATTATCTTGAGAACAATTAAGTGCATGCTTTAGAGACAATTCATACGAGATGAAGGGCTCAAAGCCCACCAAAACTCAGAAAAACTGTCAAATAATCCTCACTAAGAACCAACTTCAATACAGTTATCATTTTTAAGACATGGGCCGCACCAGGTATAATATTGAGGTTTAAAGACATTCAATTTAAATTCACTAGACCACAGTGCATCCATTAATTTGATCCGTACTAGATAGGCTGCAACATTTTTCAAACCAATGAAGGAAAAGAAATCAAACAACCACAAAATAAAATGCATCAACTTCTCCACCGACTCATGATTCCCCACAATTTTGATTGATCAAGAATTTAGTATAGACATAAGGCATTTGCACTGCTTTGATGATCTATATAATCACCACAGCTTCACGACTCATCGCAAAGGTGCAAAGTGCAAACAAAAATCTGGTTTTCAATTATAAACCAAATAGGCTATCTTTAAACCTTAGTATCAGAAAACGAGCGGAGTTGATGTACATTTTGTACAACATCAAAATGTTCTTCAGTGCATCCACTAGTATGATTGGTATTCAGGACTAGTTAGCTGCAACATTTTACAAACCGATGTAGCAAAAATTCAAACAAACATGAAACAAAAAAGTTTACTCTTCCAACTTAGGAATCCCACATCTTTTACTGATCAAAATTCAAGCAAGGCAACCTTCAGTGAAGATATATAAAGGCATTTTCATTTCTTTCACCAGAGTTTTATGAACATTGGAAATTAGCAAAAGATTTACTCCAAATAATGTCTTTCAACTATAAACCGAAATGGGTTTCATTCAAATGTTCAATTGAGTTTGTTAATATACAAAGAAACATCAAAAACTCAGTCTGGCATTTTTTCAAACATATAGTGTTCAATACCCGAGTAGCTATAAACCCACCGCTGCAGAAAGTTATAAGCTAGACAATAACAAAGACAAAAGGAAAAAAAAAAAAAAAAAAAAAAGAAGAAGAAGAAGAGGCTGTAGTTCCTTGTGATGATGGAGAACTGGATACCGAGTGGCAAAGGTATATATATACGGACACCACCTATATATAATCGTAATAAGATTCACCGTCGTACTCCGGTTGATCAACTATTATTTACAAATATTTATAATATAATGTCTAAAACACTCTTTAAATTATAATATTTAATATACCCACTAAATATAAATTCGTATATTTTTATTTAATTTGATGTGATTAATAAAATTATGAATTTGTGTATCAAATAACATAAATGTCAAAAAATAACAAATATTCATTTTATTAAAAAAATAAAGTCATACACTTTTTACTAATTAAATTTCTCAAAGATTAAAACTTACATAATATACATTCATATATTATTTTTTGTAATTAAAAAGTAAAATCTTAATACACATAAAAAGTGCAAATTAACAACATAAAAAATTAATATTTTTTTTCAAAAATATTAAAATTTGCATAAAACAAACTTAGACACAACTTGTTACGGAACGAATCTTATTATTCATATAAAAAAGTATTAAAAATAATTTTGTTAATTATTTTTCTCAAATATTAAACTAAATATAAGTCACACTTAGGTATAATTATTTATAGTAAAAATGACGAGTGTTGTTATTCAAAAAAATAAAAAAATTAGAAAAAGAAAATTTATTTACAAGATAGAGGTAGTAATAAATATTATTACATTTTCTTTTATTCAACATTATCATAAAAATAACACCAAATATACACTAAAAAAATGTAATCAAAATAATAAACATCCCAAATTTTGCCATATACTCAAGATAAATTTAACATATGAAAATTATAATACGTAACTCGAAAATTAAATTATAATTTTGTTGTTAAATAGCAAAAATTAAACTATCAACATACCAAATTCAATCTAATTACAATAGCTCCATTAATGATTTAATTTCAAATTCTTAACATTTGTACCATTTACTGTGTTAATTAGACTAAATTAAACTTTTTTTATAAGTTACCAACAATTTGAATGAGATGTTAATTACAAACAAAACTATAATTAAAATATATTGTATTAAAATAGGATAATTTTGTTATTGAAAAAAAATATATTGTTCTTGAATTATAATTTGATAATATGCAGGGGTAAATATATAACTTTATCTATTTGGTCAATCATAAAAACTTGCAGGAATAGTGACTGTTACTTAAAAAATTAGAAAAAATGTGAGTGTTATTATAATTGTCTAAAAGGGGTGTGAGTATAGTTTACTCTAAATATAACAAGCCAAGTAGCTCTCTACTCCTTAGTTGACTAGCTTTACTTTTGTTGATCGAAGAAGTTATTTTATTTGGTCACAAGTTCATGATACTCTCTATTATGTTGGTTTTCTCTCGACACTTTCATTGAAATGTATGTCACACTCATAATTATATATAATACTTTAATTTCTTGTTATTGTATTATTCTCAATAGTTGTGATTATATTATTTCCAAGAGCTTACATGCATGTATTTAAAAAATACTCTCTCCTTTCCGTTATATAAGACGTTTTAGAGGGAAAAAATCCCATAATATATGGCGTTTTTCATATATCTAGGAGAATTAATAAGGGAATTATGAAAAAAAACGAGAGAAAATAAAAAATTACATGATGGGCTCTCAAAAATGAACAATTCAGGAGTAACCGAGAGAAAGGACGAGTACTAATGGGTAAAAACAAAATTTTACAGCAAAATTAATTACATAGCATTGCTATTCATGAAAATTCTTAATATATGAGATTATGTATTAATCGACCTACATAATAATGAAAAGGAGGAAGTATTTAGAATAATTTATGGTTTTATTATTCTTAATTAAGAGTTGTAATTGTATTATTCCCAAGAGCTTACATGCATGTATTTAAACAAAGCCAAGTGACCCTCTACTCCTTGGTTGACTGCTCTACTTTTGTTAATTGAACAAATTATTTTGATTGGTCACAAGATCGTGATACTCTATTATGTTGATTTTCTCTCAACACATCCGTTAATACAACGTATGTCATATTTATAATTATATAAAGGGAAATGTTAATTCCACACTATTTTTTGTTATTTCCGCACGGTGGTCCACACATATTTGCCAAACTTAGTTTATATGTCCAATTTACCCTTGCTCAACTCAGTCTCTTCCTCTCCCTTCCCTCTGCACAAAGCCAGTCTCCAAATATTATTCGATCAATCCAAATTCCTAAAATCAAATAAATCAATCTAAATCCAAAACAAACCAAAACCATATCTAAATCCAGAGTAGTTATGTAAGTATATATAATGGAGTATCTGTACATTGAATAGAAACAGAAGTGGAGATCTAGATCTGTCTTGGCCTGTCAATTTGGAAATGTCACAGCCGCAGGACCTAGGGTTTTCAAACAAGAAATTGAGCCAAACAGTTAGCGATGAAGCCAGTGATTTGAGTGACGTCTCTTTAGCAATCTGGGCTTTCCGTGCGGATTTGGACTGCTCGAGCTCGAAGGCCTTGGGTCTTCAAGCGGCTTTAGGGAAGGAGAAAGGGAAGGACTGTGGCGGCGAAGAGTGGAGAGTGATGGTGATTTTGGGGTTTGTTTGGAAGTAATGAAGAATTACTGGGGATTTGGAGAGAGAAAATTGGGGTTTCTGGGGTTTTGTTTGGGGGTTTTGAAATTTGAGATGTCTTTAAGGAGTGAAGATGGAGGAGGGTTTGGGAGTGGTGAAGACTATGGGTGGTGCTGCTCTTTGTTTTTCTCTGTTGCTTCCATTTTCACCTATTTGGATTTGTGTTCTTTTCTGTAACCAAACAGAGTAGTTGGGGTTTCCAATAAGAGAACATTTGATTATCAGAAAATTGGGAATAGTGTAGATCTAGAGAGAGTTCTTACAGTGCTTCTTCGTTGCTTAGCAGCAACAGCCAAACCAAAAGCAATGATGCAGTAACTGACTTGTGCAGAGGGAAGGGAGAGGAAGAGACTAAGTTGAGCAAGGGCAAATTAGACATACAAAATAAGTTTGACAAATATGTGGGGTGCGGAAATAACAAAAAAGAGTGTGGATTTAACAGTTCCCTTATATAAAATACTTTCGTCTCTCGTGGTTATATCATTCTCAAAAGTTATGATTATATTATTCCCAAGAACTTATAGGCATGTATTTAAAAAATATATAGAATAATTTGGTTTTATTAAATTACCGAATAGCATACACCATAATTTTGAAAATTGTATCTATCGACGCAATAAAAAAAATAAGCAAATATCCGCCCTTCCCCAAACATACTGATTGTCCATTTAACCGGTGAATTAAGACCCTTTTTTTTTTGGTTAGCTGTTTTGATAGTTTATTTTTTTTTCCCATATTCAAGACCGGTCTTTAAAACACAATCAATCTGAATTCTCCTCCTCTCCCTAATCATTTTCTTTTTAAAAAAAAATCTATATTACTTTTAAATAATTATTTTTCATTCAAAATCAAGTAATGTGTTGCGAAAATATAGTAAAATATATTGCGAAAAAGGTGAAGCCATAGCTTCATTTTGTATAGGGTCGTTAAACTTCAAAGGTGGACAGTAAAAATGAACCAAGTTATTCTTGTTACAATTAATTCAAAAGTGTTTCCAAGACAATAAATTAATTAATAGGGATCACTTTTAAATTTAAAAAAAAAATGAACCAAGTTACTTTTGCTAAGATGAATTTAAAAAGGTTAAGATACGTCGGTAAAAGTAAACTAGTCAATTTTAGTCGTATTTTTTTCGGTTTGCTGATATGTAATTCTTTTGGCTTGATGATTAAATTTGAACTCGTTTAACTAATTAAAACTCTATAATAATGCTCCCTCCATCCTAACAAAAAAAACACATTTATTAAAGTTTAACATCATAATTTTATTATAATATTATAAACTAAATCAACTTAATTATTATTTTTAAAGATATATATGTCTGAAACACGTAAATTTTGTAAATGAAACTTTTTCTTAGAACATAATGAGTAAAAAAATAATGTGAAGTATCAAGCTATTTGAAGGCAATATGTGATTGGATGTGCTCCATAAATCTTATTCAACTTCTTTTATTCAAATAGCTAGCTCACATACAACATTAGAAGAAGCTTGATAAAGCTTCATGTATTACAAGCAAAGTTGAAACCATTATATGTAGAGTTGTAGACAAGATCAACCAGATGTTTTCCACCATCCAATTCTCTCTTGCTTTATTCCCTCTCTTTCACCTCCATCTTAGTAGATCAGACTGCCAAGAATAAACAAAAAAATAAAATTAAATTATATTAACACAATAATTATTTCACATTTATATAAATATTGAAAAGAGCTGCAGCATGCTGCATGTTTGTGAAAATGACTTACGCATCACAATTGGTACTCCTGGAGATGGGAATATCCAACTTAACACCACACTTATCCGGCAGAGCTTGAGCTGCATCATCTTTAAGGCTTGGGTAGCGATTGGCAGCTGTCTTGACACAATTGCAGGCGGCACGTTTGTCTTCAGGGGTTGTAGTCATGGACTTGATGCTTTGTACTCCAGTGCAACATGGAGCAGATGGCGAACCGCCTTGTGTGAGGTAAGAGACACACGGTGCCAAATTCGCGTCCACGGTGCCACAGCTTACGGCTGCCTGCCCTTGTTCAACCATCAGAACAATGGCTAGCACCACAAAAACTGATATAATAACACCCTTCATTTTTTTTTCTTGGGAAATATAGAAGACTTGAGCTAGCTAGCTATTAGTGGAAATTTGGCTAGTGATTTTATGAGGTGATTTAGTATACTTTGTGGTTTGATATGAGGGGGGATAATTGGATGGGGGTATTTATAGTAGTTTTGGATTGTGTAAAAATAGAATGTGTGTATCATGTCATGAAAAGGGTGCATTATTTTGGCTACCTTACATGCTGATATTATGTCACTTGTTATCCTTTTGTAATAAAGAGGATGAGAAAGTTGATGAAGCATTTCTGTTTTCTTCTACATTTTGCTTAGTCATTTGCTTTTGCAGAGTTGCTAGGCTTATTGGTTTTGATCTCTTTCGACGGAGTAAATCAATTACAGTTGACATATTCATTGTGTAATGGAGATCCAACAGCATTTGATTGATCCGATTAACCTCGAAATTGAGAAAAAAAGGGTGGAACATTGTTCTGAATCAGTTGTTCATAATTGACTCTTAAAATTTTACATAGGTGAACATGTACTAATAATTCTGTCTGATTGACATATGGAAAAGTCATATTTCTTATGTTTGTGTTTGTGAGCCTGATAGAGAGGCCAACTTTCCTTTTTAAAGGAACTGCAGGAATTTTTGTTCCATACTAAGACCATATACCATACTTTATTTATCATGAAGTAGTAAGGGATATATATGGTGCTATTCCTATTGGTGAAGTCTGATCCTTCAAACGTGATTGTAAAGTTACCCCAAATGGTGAGTGAGCATGTTTTGTACTTGCGGGGTAATTAAAGTTCTTATACTGCATTATATAAAGAACGCATCTTGCACTGTATTATGTAGATTTTTTGAGATAATGAAATTGATTTGTTGCTTACCATGGAGTAATCTAACCTCTGGACGAATCATGTAAATTTTTGTGTTTTTGTGTGTGAATGTTATTCTTTTGATTTCATTTCAAGAAATAGCAACACACAAAAACCAAAATAACATTAATCCACTATTGTTCCTTTCATTCAATGGAGGACTAATAGTATCCCCCCCCCCCCCCCAAACCAAGTGCTTAAACAAACTAAAATTATTGATAATAGCACTCTAGGATTATGAAAGCTTAAGAGTTCATTTTGATCTAGACATCATCATTGCACAGTAATTAAATTTTGTGAACAAACATGAGGAAATAGTGTCAAATTTGAACTCCCTAATAACTCTGAGATCCAATGATTCCCATTATATATGTAACTTAAAAAATTGCACCAAAGATAATTAATGCCATTGCAACTCATAAATTAACTATCTTGATTGAGTTAGTACTACCTAATTTGTGAATGAGGGAACTCCTATAACAACAAACATGCATTCTCATCAGTTTCTATTTCTAAACAACAATAAATCATCATTTTAATTTTTTACCCTCTTAAACTCAAAATGCAGTTAAATCTCAAGAAGTTCATTTACGATCTGGAAAAATCATATATTTATCCTAGATAGAGAACAAGAAAAATGAATTGATTGATTTCTCAACAGCAAAGGAGATAAGTATGGATTCAGTTGAAACTCAAAATCAAAATGCTTCTGCAACTCTGCGAAGCAAATGGCGTAGCAAAATGTGGAAGAAAACAGAAAAGCTTCATCAACATGCTTATCCTCTTTATTATAAAATGATAACAAGTGACATAATATCAGCATGTAAGGCAGCCAAAATAATGCACCCTTTTCATGTCATGGTACACACACATTCTATTTTTACACATTCCAAAACTACTATAAATACCCTATCAAATTATCCCCCTCATATATATCAAACCACGAAGCACACTAATTTACCTCATAAAATCACTAGCCAAATTTCCACTTATATCTAGCTAGCTAGCTCAAGTTTTAAAATTTCCTTAGGGAAATGAAGGGTGTTATTATATCAGTTTTGTTGGAAATATATGGAAGAGGATAAACAGCACCGGCCCTGGGCTAAAGCCCAAGGTGTCCGGGCTTTAGGCCCACTAAAATTAACAAATTTTTAGGGCCCCAAGAGGTATTTGTGTTATGTATATATATACCCAAACAAAAGAGCTCAGCCCACGTCAGTTTAAATTTAAAGGACCACAAAAAATTTACCCAATGAAATAGGCCCAAATCTTAATAGCAATTGGCAAAAGGCCCATTTTTTTTGTTGTCGCTTTAAACCCTTAAAAACACCCTGAGAATAAATTATAGAGAGGAAGTGGATATATAGTAATAATTGTCTACTTTAACTTATATCTCACTTATCCTTCACTTATATAAAATGACTCACTATTTATAGGACTCCTTGAACATTTTTAGAGACACTCTAATAATTACTACATGACCTAATACATGTACATGAATCTAGTCATACATATTCCAAGACTCTTCTAGATACATTCATGTACATACATGCATCATGTACTTAGACACTCACCCGTTCATGTACTAATATAAATACTAATTAAGACAATTTATGAACAATGTAGAAGACTTTTATTAATTTGGTTTAGTTTGCTAACAAGTTTTCGTGGTGCTAGTCATTGTTCTAATGGTTGAACAAGGGCAGACTGCCATAAACTATGGCACCGTGGACGCGAATTTGGCAGTGTCTCTTACCTCACACAAGGTGGTTCGCCATCTGCTCCGTGCTGCACTGGAGTGCAAAGCATCAAGTCCATGACTACAAACCCTGAAGACAAGCGCGCCGCATGCAATTGTGTCAAAACAGCTGCCAATCGCTACCCGAGCCTTAAAGATGATGCTGCTCAAGCTTTGCCCAATAAGTGTGGTGTTAAGTTGGATATTCCCATCTGCAGGAGTACTAATTGTGATGCGTAAGATTTTAAGTTTATGTATATGCATATATTCATGCAATGTTCAAGTTTGCTTATTTTAATTTTGATATGATTACGGTACTTTTGGTTAATCATATGATTTTTTCCCCTTCATTTTTTCTATTGACAGTCTTTACTAGGATGGATTCGGGGCGATGAGAAGAAATAAAGCCTGCAAAGGGGATTTTGGATGCAGGTGTTTCGTTTTAGTTAGCTGAATAATAAAGATATAATAGTTCCGCTAGCTATGAGAATTGAACCGTTTATCTTTCTAAGCTCTATTTTTGTTTCTTGGTTGTGATGGTGTATTGTACTCATGTTAATGAGATATATAGCACTCGTCTTTCTAATTCTAATTTGCCTTCTCTCAACCAAAATCTAGTAGTATATGCATCATTATTCTTCTGTGAGTCTTCTATATTTAAATTTAAAAAAATAAAATAAAAAATAAGACGATTTTTTTAGTGAAGGAGATACAATGACATGTTCTGTAAATAATTACAACTTCACGAGCATTTAGCCACTTGCCTATAAAAGACAGAAAATAATGCAGAAGAAGGGAACTGCATTAGGTTGTTCCAATTAACATCAACATTTGGAAAAAGAAGGAAGAACATTGTCCGAAATCAAAATGCAAAATTTCCAAATAAGTTTCAATCTTTTATATTTTGCTTTATAAATTATTTCTTCTTTTTGTCACCAACACTGCAATGATGAGAAGTAGACATTTTCTTTGATCTTCTTGTCCCAAATCTCAGTTCTGTTATTGACAGATCCATGGTTTTAAAAGTAAACTTAACTTATGTTCCAGTATGGGCTATGCAAAATTACATAATCCCTCCATCCCAAATAGAGAATCATAAAACATGTTGATTATTGCTACGAGCTGATAAATTGGCATGATATATAAATTAATACAAATACATCGATATTGATTGATCATTGATGTGTCTTACTCATAAAAAAAATAAAAAAATTGACATCTATTGTCGCGATATCAATATTTTCTTTTATAAAATAAAAGTTGGGTTTAATCATTTTTGTGAAGGATAATAATTTTTTTTTTTTAAAATAAAAAAATCTACCACAGTGTGCATGAGCAGTTAGAGTTGAATCATTTTTCTCAAAAGTACTCAAAAGTATTTAAGCTTTGAAGTAAAAATGTACCGTATTCCTTGGTTTATCAATTTATATTACAGTTTAAGAAATTATATAAATAACCTGTCTGCTTTAGCCATCTGCGGGGATAGCTCAGTTGGGAGAGCGTCAGACTGAAGATCTGAAGGTCACGTGTTCGATCCACGTTCACCGCATAACCATTTTTGCATTATTTGGCTTCTTGTTAAATTTCACATGTCATTTTTGGCTTTATTAAGCCATGCATTGGCTTTGTAACATATATCCATATCCCTTTCCTGATGTGTTATTGTGGTGATGTAACTCTACTCAAAATTACCCTTTTGCCTTGTGCTTCTACAAAATCATATATTGAATATTCTACATTCCATATATCTTGCAAATGACTCTCATTTTAGCAAAAAACGAGACGAGAGATATCGCATATAATTATATGAACTATCATACACAAATGATGTCATTTTGTGTAATTAAATACACTTCTCTTTACATGTTATATATAATAGGATGTTTTATAATTTTTCAAAATATTATTATTATAAAAGACATCTCACACTCTTGCGTGAAGTGTCCCTCAGTTCGTGCCCTCGCTCTTTTCTATTTTACCTTATTCTTGTGCCAACTATGTTTCTTCTTCCATCTCTTCAACTCTATTGAGTGTATACTATATAAAAATAGATAATAAGCATAGAACTCATGTAGGCAAAAGGAATAATAACATATAGATTAGGAATCTTTTCATTGTAAATTTGTAACATCTTAGAAGACACTGTAGTGAGTACACCCATGTGGTTAACCAAGTGTTTTGCAAATCCTCTTTGAAATTAACCAAGGGTTTAGTAACTATTCTTTGAAAAGTTTACTAGTATTTGATTCGAGAAATCATGTCTGCAAGAACAATGAAATCTTTTAGGAACTCTCAAATTTTATGTGATTGTAATCTTATCATGCGTGTCACGTAAAATTTTATGTATCGAGATTATTGTGTATTATATAAATTCAATGTAACGCGTAATAAAACTAATTCTTACTTAATAAAAAAAGTAAAGAATAAAAAACTATGTGACAAATGAAGTTAACAAAAGTCCAAACAAACATTCTAGAGCTAAAATCATAATATAATAACCTTTATAATTATTATGTCGTATTAAGTGCAAAACAACTGTATAAAAAAAAAGAAAAAAAAGTGGGCTTTCATTTGTCAATTTTGGGCTTATAACAAAAATAAAGATTAGCCATATGGATCATTTTGGGTGGATTTAGAACTTTCTCTAGTTTTGGGCCTTTAGCTCATGAAAATAATGGAATCATAAATCATCCGCATTTTAGGTTTAGGATTCCTATTGCTTTAAAAGCCACACGTATACCAAATCTTTGTTCAGCCATCAGCAGCCTACCAAGAGAGAGAAAGAGAAGACTAGTTGGTAGGTGAAATCATTCAAAAGAAGAGAGATGGAACAGACCTTCATCATGATTAAGCCTGATGGTGTTCAAAGAGGCCTGGTTAGTGTTCTTTAATTCACTTGTTGCATATTCTTTCTCAAGTTTGAATTTTATTTTGTGGGTTCTTGGATTTGTGGGGTTTTGATTATGTATTTGTTTTTTTAAAAATGGAATCTGCTAATTTTGATGTTTGGTTGCTTAGAGAAAAGTATTGGATTACTGTGAAAAAAATGATAATCTTGCTGTTCTCTATTCTGATATGTGAAAATGACTGGTAAATATTTATGGGTTTTGCCTTTCTTTGGTATGCTATTGAGGTATTGCTGAGATCTGTTGAGTTTTGTAGAGAAACTGTAGGGAAATTTTAGGAAAAGAAGTAGACATCCAAACTTTAAAAATAATTAAAACTAAAGTATAGGTCTTTCATTGAATTGATAACCCTTTGAGCCAACCTCTTAAATCACTGGCCTTTTGAGCTTGTATGCATCATCTTATGTATTATAGTAGTGTATCTCATGTTATTATTTTTGTCTCAGGTTGGTGAAATTATTGGCAGATTTGAGAAGAAAGGTTTCACTTTGAAAGGTACTTTTTAGTTACTTGAGTGTCGTTGTTCTTTGTATATGGTCACATAACTAATAGTAATATTAGCCAATGTTGGGATGAAAGAGACAGGACCCACCAGCTGATTATGGCATTTAGCATATTTTTTATATGATGGTTTAAAACACTTGGTATGGTTAAATTGTTTCTTTGACAAATGGAATTATTCTAAAAAGTTTTAAATTTTCTTTTTAACTTATCAATAATAAAATAAAATATGACCCACCCAATGATTTCTTCATACAGTGACGTAGCTTTTACATGATGGTTTCAACCACTTGAGATGATTAGATTATTTCTTCACAAAAAATGGTATTATTCTAAGAAGCTTTAAAATGTAAATTATTGAAGCCTGATAAGAATGAGACCCAGTGTTTATCATGTCCTGAACCTTTCATGCAAACATGTTAAGATTTAGTATGCAAACAGGTCATGCTGGATATCTTTGCTGATCCCTTTCATTTGTAGATCTGATTTGTTACTGGGATGATTTAACTATTGCATTGTTTATTGGAAATAGGTTTGAAGCTCATTACTGTGGATCAGTCTTTTGCTGAGAAGCACTATGCTGACCTCTCCGCAAAACCTTTCTTCCGTGGATTGGTTGACTATATTGTCTCTGGTCCTGTTGTTGCAATGGTTTGGGAGGGTAAGAGTGTAGTTACGACTGGTCGGAAGATTATTGGTGCAACAAACCCTGCAGAGTCTGCCCCTGGCACTATCCGTGGTGATTTTGCTATTGATATTGGCAGGTAGTATACTGTTTCCCAAATTACTATCAGTTTGTGGTGTTATTTTGTATTATTGATACATTGTGAAATGTAGCCAAATTAATCAGTTTGTCTAGTGTCTTAACTGAGTCCATAAGTCTTGTTGTTAAGGTGGTTTTAATTGTACTTCTTCATACTCTGAACTTGTATAAGCTTAATATTGCCAACAATGAAAATCCCTTGTTAGTTGTTGCTGTATTTGGTTGGTTGTTTCAGGAAAGGTTAATACTTATTAGAAATTTAGTTTGATAGGTCTGACCTTCTTTTAAAATTTTTATTCATTGGTTTCTAGTGCAGATTATGAATAATTGACCAATATCTACTTTCATGAAAAGGTTCAATGCCACGTCGCTGGTAGGCTATAGAGCCTTTACCGGTAATGCTATGATTGGACCTACAATGTATCTTTGCTTGTGTATAGGAACCTGTGGACTGATCCAATATAGATCACAGAGCCGTTTTCTGCGATTACATTTTATTTATAATACTTGTTAAAAAATTCCACTTTCATGACCAAGTGTATTTTGTTGTACTTAATCTTTATGAGACATGATAAGTTTGATGTACTCCAAAATTAGGCTATAGTTCTGCATTAATTTGCTACTGTGACAACTGAACTAGTGAATCAGTTGTGAAAAGAACTACTAAATGAAATGTAAATTTGTTTGTTTTGTGGGGAGTTTTTCCCCCTCCGATATGGTATGATTGTTTTTGCTTTTGAGTTTTCTGAAGTAATTTGAAGGTCATTAAATGGTGTTTAGCATCAGAATTAGGAAACCCTAGTGCCATTTATGAGTTCAAAAATTGTGATGTTCACTTATTTCAACGCATGATTTCAACGTGATCTAGTATGACGCCTTAGAAACAATTTCACTAGATGCACCCTTAACAGTAGTAATTTCTACTGTATGAAATCATCTTATGTTGATAACCGTTCTGGATCTGCAGGAATGTCATTCATGGCAGCGATGCAGTTGAGAGCGCAAGGAAAGAAATTGCTCTGTGGTTCCCAGAAGGCATTGCAGAATGGCAGAGCAGCGTTCACTCTTGGATTTACGAGTGAAGTTCTTTGTGTTGATTTTATAAATGTTACCTGTGACTTTATGTTGTTCTCTTCTCCCTTGTTAGGGAAATGCATGATTTTGACTGTGATGGATACAGTATCCAAATATTTTAAGGTTGCTTTTTTTACCTATTGTGAGATCTTTAGCATTGACCTATGGTTAAATGGAACATTAATGCTTGAAATTGATGGTATTGATTGGTGTTATAATGTTTTCGTCTTTTTTTATAGAAAAAGTTATAGAAAAAGTTATGGGCGTGAAAATTTCTAGTATGTAGATTGTTTGCATACATCTACCCACTTGATAATTGACTATCTGCTGGTTCCGGACTATGATTATGTATATATTTTTGCAAGCAATTAATTTGTTGAATTATATATAGCCTTGAGAGAAATGTGAACTTCTTTAGGTAGGGTGATGAAGATGTTTGTCTAGTTGCATGAGACACGACTTTTGTAAGTCATAACTAAGTTAGCTGCATAAAGTTGCACGTACGCTGGAAGGGAAGATTCTTGAATTTAATATTGAAAGTTCCACTCGATGTTTGTCTCCTGGATCTTCAAACTGAAGTCTTTGATTGTAACTTGTGTTTTTGGTTGATGGCATTTATGCAAAGCCTGAAAGATTACTTTTCGGTATGGTTTACTGAAGTAAATATCAAATGGGTACTATTGCATTTTTTTAATTTTTTTTGTAGTTCATACTTTTGGGATCAGATGATCCCATTTGCATCACATGATCCAGGGTAGTACAATGCAACAGCCAGCTAGAATCACATGATCCCACTTGCATCAGATCTTAGATCTAAGAAATGTGATATAAAAAAATAAAAATAAAAGACTCATTATTAAGAAGCCATTACAAGTCTAGTTAATCACAAGCACAAAGAGCTCATAAGCTTTCTTTTTATAGCTCCCTTATAGAGAATTTTGGAGTAATAATGAAGGCCAACTTTACAACACTGGCTGCTTTAGTTTTAACACTACTCTTGATTTTACATACCTGGTCCGGTACTGGAGCTACTGCAGCAAAAGAGCAGGAGGTAACCATGGAATCTTCATCTTCACAAAGTTTGCCGCCAGATGAGGAGGAGCCTCACAAGTGGGTGGACTCCAGTTTCCGGCAGATACCACCCAGCCGGTCTAATCCCTCGCCAAACAAGTAACTTCTCCCTAGGCAAGGCTGCTTCTGACTTGAAGATTTGGTGATTATTGTTTGTGCTAGTCCATCTTCTTTTTTCGTAGTTCATATCCTATGTTATTGGTCATTATTGTTTGTCCTTTCTATGTTTCTGCCATATGAAATAAAGGAATGCCGGCCTGTTCGGGATGACTTATTTGAAAATGACTTATAAGTTAAAATTTAAAATAATTTATCAGTCATTTTTAAGTGATTAAAATTATTTGGCACCATTTAACTTATAAGTTAGAACTTAAGTTAAAATAAAATGTGGAGGTATTTAGCTAAAATAACTTATAAGTTAAAATAAGATATAAATAATATTATGGCTTTACTTGTTTTAAAATGACTTATAAGTTTATTTTTTAAGACATAAAAAAATTATTATTTCTCAAAAATTACATAAATTAAAAAATAAATCACAGCCAAACACTTGAATAATAAAGAATAACTTATAAGTTGGGTCCTAAGTAGATCGGGAAGCACAAACAAAAATGCAACCTATTAATACTCCCTCCATTTCTTAATAATTGACTATTGAAGGTAATTTTTTTGTTCTAAAATATCTGATGTTCAATGATTTTTAAGAGAATTGGTTACAATTTTCAAATTCCTTTATTTATATCCGTACAATCACATCCTATCCTTCTCTCTCTTCTTTTTCTTCTCTCTACTTCCCTACCCGACTCCCTCTCTTCTTTCTATTTGACTCTGTTTTGCATTCGGCAAGTAATTTTATGTATTTTTAATTACAAAATATTTAAATTTATATATTTAATTAGCTGCATTTATGGTGATGGGAGAATATAATTTTGTCTGTTCTGTTTTATAAGAATTTACGTAATCTAAATACTCTATAGAATAACTTTTTAATTATAAGAATAAATGATGAAAAACAAAAAAGAAAGCTAACAAAAAATTTTGACCGCAAGTAATAAAATAAATTAAAAGAAAAAAGAAGAGAGAGATGACGTAAAAATAATGAGTGAGTGAAAAAAATCAACTATATGATAAATTGAATTTTGTGGGATAACTATATATTAGTTAAAGATGAAAAGAGAGAAAATATATGAATAGACAAATGAAAGGGTGTCATGGGTATTTAGTAACAATTTTAATTAAGAGTAATTAATTTTTTTAATATACGTGCACAATTCCAATCAAATCACTATTTATGACCCATGATTCTATTTTATCATCAATTCAATTCCGTTCATATTTTTTTTTCTTATTAATGAATATCACTCTTTACTTGTATTTTTTAAAAAAGTGATTCGATTCAAGCAAGTTTAAATAATTACCAATAACATAGGCTATATACGAACTATGAAGACATTTTTAAGATATTTCTCCTCGTAATAAAATTTATGATATTTTGACATAGGCACAGAAGAGAAAAAAAAAATGTTACTTCATGATATCAACAAGAGAGTTCTTAATATTATTAATTACAATTTGAATGCAGGATCATCAAGATCGGATGATTCTAGTTTTTCAACTATAGTAGGCTACAGCATTATGAACTGAAGGAAAGAAAACAATTATTCCAGTCTCAAGCAACACTTTATTTTGTGTGAGCGGATAATAATATATCTCTAATATTAGGACAAATGAAGTATATGTTCGGTCTTTAATATTTAAAGCATTTGCATATATAACGTTATGTTTGACTTTAAACGTCACGATAAGGTACTTATAGATGAATTAGATTCTCCATTTAAACTTCAAAACACACTAAACGCACCAAATATTTCATAAACTGGTAAACGAAGTACATGGTATCTGATGTGCATGCTAAGGGGAAGCATAATTTCTAGAGAAATCTCAATGGAGATGTTAAACTAAATGTGTTTTTCTACCAAATAGTAAGAAACGACAAAGTTATACATACATACATACATACATACATATATATATATATAGAACAATGATCCATAACATGTATTTGCTATGGATCAAAAATTGACAAATATCATCTTTACCTTTCGTTACAATTGGGAATGGCTGAGATTAGAAAACTAGAATCGCCGTCCGCTAGAAGTTCTAGCGGACTGGTAATTAAAATAATTTTGACAATTATGCCCCCAATTAACAACAAGTCCAGCCCAAGTGTTTAATTAGTCCGCTAGAAGACGACTTAATAATTCTTCAATCAGCAACAACAGCAAGCATCAGCAACAACAAGCATCAAACATTCCAAATCAAAATCAAATACATCCAAATCAACGTGAAAAAAAGGTAACATTAGCTTATTAAAATCCCTTCAAATTGTGATTCACAGATATTAAAATCCTTTCAGATTTTAGAGTAAGAAAAAAAAATCAATCAATTTTGACCTTTTTCCTTATTGTTGATGGGTGAAATACATGAATTTCATCCTGCGGCAGCCAAGGACGAAGAAGATGACAGCAGTGAGAATATGGGTAGCATAAACAGTTTCAGCACTGGAATTAGTAAATATGGTAATCAAAACATGCTCCTTCACATTAAAGGGTCCCGGATTGAACGTAAATTCCCACCTTGATCCCTTTAAGAAAACCCGTTTGGTGATCGTTTTTGCCATGAGATGCCCGATAGGCACAACCTACGATCATGGCAGAAATCGAAGTGATGGTCAGAGGCTCTGTTGCTATTGTTGATTGAAGCAGTATTAAGTCGTCCGCTTGTTGTAAATTGGGGGCATAATTGGCAAAATTGTTTCAATTACCAGTCCGCTAGAATTTTTAGCGGACGGCGATTCTAGTTTTTATAACGGAAGGTAAAGATGATATTTGTCAATTTTTGATCCATAGCAAATACATGCTATGGATCATTGCCCATATATATATATGTATAAAATAAAGGGACAAAGTCATGACTCATAAAAAATTGGATTTTTCGCTAATTAATAATTAAAGTTACTATTATTTGAGAAAAATTACACTTAACATCATTTTCACACGTTTTCTTTCATTTGCACATAGCTGTAAAATGTAGCCATTTTTTAATTAATACAAGTAGTTCACGTCATAATTAAACTTCCACAGCTTAAAATGATTAATTTTCAAGTTTCTTGGTCGTTATAAAGGTGGATTAAATCATTTTTTTAAAAAAAAAATCGATACGTATTTTATTTGGCCAGAGAGGAAATAGAACTTAATTTAATACTTTGATTTTTCATTCTCCAAAATTAAAAAATTAAGAAAATTCGAGATATGAGCAAGAATATTGCTTATGATAAGTACTGATATATGATATGATTGTTTTTGCTTTTGAGTTTTCTGAAAAACTTTGACTCTGTCACTAAATGGTGTTTAGCATCAGAATTAGGAAACCTAAGCTCCATGTAAGATTTTTAAAAAGATAATACTATGTACACTAAATGTATACAAAAAGTTGTACATCAAGAGTATGACTTATATATTGCTTACAAATAAAAATGTGTAAAACATTTAATTGTAGGTCATCGCTCCCTATTTTCTCTCTTTTTTATACTCTATGTACACAACTTTTTGTGTATAGTTGATGCTTCTAACATTACTCTTTCAAAAATTGTGACCTTCACTTATTTCAACGTGTGGTTTCTAGCATCAAAATTAGGAATCCTTAGACCTTAGTGGGGTTTGGTTCGCATAATAGAAATTTGATGTAATGTAATAGTCGATATAATACAATAGAGTTGTAATGTAACTGTAATAGGTTATTACGACATATTTGTTTTGTTGGTTTTTGTTATTTGTATAGTAATTGTAATGTTATTAATTGTGTTCAAATTTGTGTTTGGATCACTAAATTATATGATTATCTGTAATGAATAAAATAAATTGTAAGTCAAAATGTCAAATTAGTTGTAATCATTACTGTTTTGTCCTTTATAACCTGTTGTATTACAACGTAATGAGCTAATACATCCATTGGTAGACGTAATAAAAAACATTCAAATTGATGTAATCGTATTATGTCCATAATGAACTAATACATGTAATAGGCGAATCAAACAAAAAACATGTCAAATCAATATAATATCCTATTGTATTATGGAACTATTACATTGATTTGACGCGAATCAAACACCACCTTATTGCAGACAAAATCTATTACGTTGGTCCCCTGGATCTTCAAATCGAGGTGGTCTGTGATTGTATCTTGTGTTGTTTTTATAGATGGCATTTACACAAAGCCTGAAAGATTATTTTCAGTAGGGTTTACTGAAGTAAATATCAAATGGCTACTCTCATGTATCCTTTTTTGAAGTTCGTACTTTTCTTCACCGGAGGAATTGTAAATATTTTCTGAATTTTGTGGTGTTTTTTGTTCAACATACCAAATTGACAAATTTGCAATCCAGGCCTTATAAATGGGATTACACAAAAAACCAAATAAAAGATAAAATATTACATAAATGTATTGAACTAATAGAAATAGTCTCTTATCACATTCATCATTAATGCAAACACATATAGCCATGAGCACAGCTGGGGTAATATCCACCCTCTCAAGTTTTCACCCAAACTGAACAAAGGGTATTTCTTTTTTGTGTTATTGGAGCCATAATTCTACACTTCGTTTGTCATCATTAACTCGGAAACTCGCAATTGAAATGCAAATTTCTGCGTACAAGTTGGTTTATATTAAGAGTAGATGAAACTGCAATTAGAGAAAAGTACTGTAGAAAGAAAGCTAGGATCTACAACAATTCTAAGCCTGTTGTAAAATTTTCAAGAAAGCTTTGCAATTTTGAAGGCAATGTTTGCAAACACACTAGTGCTGAAGGGGGGAAGCCTTCCATTCATCTATGCTTGGATTCCTATAGAAATTTCCGTCGGCCACAAACCAGTGAGTACGATCATTACAAGAAGTCTCAAACTTTGCAATCTACAATTACTAGTTACACAATACCCGGTAAGAAAACTTCACTCTACGAGATTATAATAGGGTCAAACATGAATTACTAACTTGAACACTTGGTAAGAGTTTGACAATCTTCCTATTCTTTGAGAACTCAAATCCATAAATGAGAAAAACATGGCTCCATTATCTTGTTGGAAGCACAAAACCGAGGACAAGCAGCTTGATGAAAACCAATGGCCGCTGGCGTACTTCTTGATTATTAGAGCCAATTTATACGGGATTGTCACAGGAGAAAATGTTATCGACTGAGAAGGGTGTATGACGGCAAATCCTCAAGCCTTGTTATGTCTTCTTGCAGAAGCTCCTCTTCCAGTTGTCGCCGAGTTGATTTCATCACTGCCTGTAGAACAAATGAGATAGCATAAGCAAAAACACTTAAAAAAAAAAAAAGCAGTATATGTAGGTTGAGGACTAAAGAAAAAAGTTTGCAGATCTGCAAGTGCGAAAGCGTTGGTTATGTTAGTATGCCATTTTCTAAAGCAACTGATATGCGATCACCAGTGCAAAAGATAACGAAGGATGTTTAATCTTTAAAATTAGTATTGATTACAACCCACGAAAATAAATTATTTCTTTGTATGTCATGAAGACTTGAACAAACCTTAATATGGCTAAATAATCGGAGGTAATGAATTCAATAAAATAAGTCAAAATAGGACTCATCTTTGGATGGAGCGAGAATTTTGTAAGCTACCGTCAGAAAGGTCACTTTCTCTCCACCCCCGCCCCAAAAAAAAAAAAACCCACAAAAAAAAAACCCTCCCACACCACCCACCCAGCCCACTGCAACTCACCCCACCCCACCCTCAGCCAGGGAGGTTATCCTTACTCCACTTTTTTCATTATTGCCTTGTTTTCCAGACAGGAGTGTCAGATGCATGAAAATAATTGAGGGTTATGCAGATAAGGAAAAAAAAAAAGGTTGACCATAAATTTTAGAGTTGGGCCCTATTATCTGCTGCCCTGAAAATATCGACAAACATGCATTTGAGAACATGCAGCAGATGAATGAATGCAAAGAACTTATGAATGAGTGGCTTCTACTAGTCCCAAAAAGCATATTTCTGATTGGAGAAACATACATTAAAATCCATGTATGAAGCGCGCATGTCAAGCCATTGCTGATCCATCAGCTTGAAGGTGATGCAATATAGAAGGTCAAGTGCAGATTCCTTTTCTGCCAGGAAGAAGATGAACATTTTTAGATTGAATCAAAATACATAAAAAGGGGTAATAAAATTAAACGGAAAGTATTTGCAAACATTTAGTATTCATCTCATGAAATTCTGTGCTTTATAGAATTGAAAAAATTCATCGACACTGATACAGGTGCAATACAAGATTTCAAAAAGTGGTCAAACATTACCTGCAAGCAACTTTAAAAAGGTCGCACCCACTAAAGTCCGAGGCTTAACTGCATAATCGATTTAAAGAATTAGCTAAATACATCAAACTCCAAATTCCATAATATTCTAGAGATTCTTAGCAGTTAGTCCAAGTTAGATTTATTGGTTCAGTTCTTTCTAAGATAGAACACCACTATTAAATATTCTCAGTTCTTATAAATGATATACAAGCTATATCCAAATATCAAGTTCAAAAAGTTAGTGCAATAGAGAAGCAAGAAAAAAACACAAAATTTATAATAAAAATAAAAATTCATCAACTGCAGAAAAAATATCACATTGATATTCATTCCATTTCAAGTATTTCTTGTAATAACAAAAGAAAAACAGGGAGTTTAAAAGTGATAACTCTTCCTCTAATCATTTTAAACAAAAAATGGACAATAACACTACAAACCTGCTTCAAGATCAAGCATCTGAATAAGCATAAACGTGATGTTCACACCAGCTACAGCAAATGGATATTCCCACATGGCTCTATCACCTTCCTGCTTTCGGAGAAGGGCCTGGAATGATTTCTGGAAGGAAAAAAAACTTTTGTCAATTTTTAGGATGAGAGAACATTGGAAAAATCGCCACTGTATCCTTTACCATTACATAAAGTGACTAATCCTTCGCCCCCCCTCTTTTTCCCCTTTTCTTTTTTAGAATAAGGGAGGAAAGAGAAAAAAAGGAAAAGTAACAGCTGCAAGACTTGGGTTCAAGAGCCGCCCTCTTTTCTTTTCCGCACCAATCCTTATTTACTACTACATCTTTTTGAGGATGTATAGCTCAGTTGGTAGAGCATTGGGTTTTTAACCTAATGGTCGCAAGTTCAAGTCCTGCTATACCCAAACCTACCTTACTATACTATGAGTAAGGATGCGTAGTAGCGTTCAAAGATCACTCTTAAGGCCTTTAGACAACAAAAAAGAAGACCACAAACATACAGCATTTGAGAACAAACAGAGCTTTGTGTAATGTTACAGCTTACATTGTCAACCTATATTTGGCTAAAAAGTACTTAAAACTGAAAAGGTAGAGCATTGTGTAACAGCTTACATTAACCTATAATTGGCTCAAATACTAAAAGAGAAAAGAAAAGTGATTCAATGTTCTCAATATTACAAGCAAAGGGAATGCCAATAAAAATAAAATATTAATATACAGTCGTTAAAAGTACTATATCATGGTTATTCTAAAGTAATTATCAAGGAATCTGTATACGAAAAGCCCATAGACCCCATCTCACCATAGGTTAGCTTATGCTTGATAGATAAAATTATTTCAAGCATGTGGGAAGAGGATTAAAACAGGCTTTTCTTGTTCTTTTATTTAGCCAAATTTAGCCACTAGCTCAAAGTTTAATCAGGTGAATTATAGTAAGTTCAGGATTGTAAGTTCAGCATCCAATAAATTATTTA
Organism: Aralia elata; assembly: GCA_034770075.1. Taxonomy (NCBI): domain Eukaryota; kingdom Viridiplantae; phylum Streptophyta; class Magnoliopsida; order Apiales; family Araliaceae; genus Aralia; species Aralia elata. The sequence continues at coordinate 83,530,070 of CM068388.1, forward strand.
CATAGAAGCTATAGAACCAAAAAGGGGATCGTTCTCCTAATATCTTGTAGCATGGAGCCATGGACAAAGATTGCATCCTTTGGAGGGCTGAAGACCAAACAAACACAAAGAAGCAATATCCAATTGTCCAAATACCGTCGTTCATTTGTTAAATTTTCAAACTTCTTCAAATTACTAATTAATTTTTTTTTAAAAATCATTGAGGACCACCTGGTATACCACACGAGAAGTGTAGTGTGGGGTTGAAATGATTATTAATATACATCAATTTTTAGCATCCATTTACCGTACCATCAACACAGCAACGAAAAACATAAGTGAAACTTCAAGTGATGCATAACTTCTTCCTTCTTTTTTTCGTAAGTTAGGTGACACATAACCGTAGAACACAATGGAGAAGAATAGAACATAGAGTACTCTGCTATTAATTTAAATGATATAGCAACACAAGGGATCACCTATAGCTATATTATAAAGCACTTGCACAATATAATTAAACATCAACGCGATCATCTACCATGACGCAAATGATTTAAAGTTCATATCTCCACGTGCATGTGGGTTAGCGGACGTTTGCAGAAGCACATACAGTCATATATAGAGAGAGAGAGACACACACACACACATAGAGAGAGAGACACACACACACACACATAGAGAGAGAGAGAGAGTACTGGAGATACCGGAAAGTTCCTAGCAAAGTACAACAAGTTCTCCAGAGATATATAGCCACCACCCCTAGCAGAGAAACCCATAAGTTTAAAATCAGAGAAAGAAGTGGCAGGGAGGAAACTGAAAATGACTCAAAAAAGGAGTTGATATGGAAAGGAAAAAAAACAAACAAATGGTTGTGTACCTAAAATCTGTTGATGGATCTTTTCCTTGCCATCCCATCTCCTTCCACTGCTCAGATATTAAATCACGAAGCTCTTCTTCTGGAAAGGCAGCATTCCATAGTGCCCTTAAAGCTTCCTAGCACAACAAAGAAATAGTAAATATTATGAGAAATCAACTCACAAATTACAAATTTAATCTAAATAAAGGGTATCCCTGCATAGTTTAAATAAGTATAAGCCAGTTGAATTGAAAATCTAGAACATGCAGTTTTATATAATCATGCATTTCTCCCCTTATAAAATATGTCAGTTTCCAAAAGTTAATTGTCTTGAGATAAAGAGTACCTGATGTTCAGGGAGGGAACTATCATAGGCCACATCTATACGGTTTTGTAGCCTTTGTAAGCAATCCTCCTGCCAACAACCCACATTGAATTGAAAGATCAAGCTCTCGAGGCATTGCAGTTGGAAAATGCATTAATCTAAATCTACTGCACAAATAATGGAAAAGAAATAAAGAAAGAAAGCAAAGGACAATAGAGGGCTGATTGGTGTGCGTTTAAGTGTATACAGTTACCCTTTCCTTTCTTAAACAGTTCTCACTTAAGGTGTGTATTTGTGTGCTCATACAGTATGTATGTACTTGCATCTATGTCTACACATGTTGTAGATGCCTGGTCCCTAGCACAGGCCATAGATCCACATATCTTCGTAAATAATTAAGGTTTCAAGCTTAAGCATGTTGCAGATGTTATCTGCCTATTATATCTTATAACCCTCAAGGTTCTAAAAGGCGCTAGGCGGGAGGGAGGCGGGCGGCCGGAGGGGGCCTAGCGCCTAGGGGGCCTAGGCGAGATTTTTATTTTAAGTCAATTTTAATATTTTATCTTACATTTATCCAAACAAAACAATAATATAAAGCAAAACAATCTATAATAAAGATAATAAAGGCCTTTGCTTAAAGTTCAAACACATATCCATATTGCCAATGTCAAAGTTCAAATACAAACATTCAACTGTTCAAAGTTTAAACACAAACAAATAATCAAAAATACAAACTAATAGTCCTCATCTCCACATCCCTCTATATCTCTAACTCTTCTTCTCCATATCCCTCCAAGATAATGTTTATGTCCCCATCGGACTCACACTCACACTCCTTCAAGATAATGACCAACGACATTATTTTGTAGCTTAGTTATTAAAATAAAAATAAAAAAACAATTGCAGCCCTAATTTCTCCGCCTAGGCCACACTTAGGAGCCTAATTTCTCCACCTTGCTCGCCTAGGCCCAGTCTAGGCCCACCTAATCTCCTAGAGGGATTTTTTTGCCGCCTTGGGCCTAGGCGAGACGCCAGAGGGGCCTAGCGCCTAAGCGTGGCGCCAGGGGTGGGCCTAGCGCCTAGGCGGGGCCTAGGCAGGCCTAGGCGGGGATTTTTAGAACACTGATAACCCTTATTAATCATTCATATCTCCTGTTGTCCGCAGGCATCAACCAATTGTATCAATCAGTAAAGCCTTCATCAGTTGTGTTTACTTATTGCTTACGGGAAACTGAAACATTAATCTGATATTTGGGTTCTTAATTTGTATACCTTGATCTATTTGGTTGACAGTAATCACAATATCAGATGTGGCGGTTGCACCCCTTTTGTGACTCACAAATTTCTTGAGCTTGTATACGGTCCCACAGTTCCACCCACCCCCCCACCAAAAAAAACCAAAAAAAAAAAAAACTCACTCAAAAATTACAGAGAAAGGACGACAACAGAAAAATAGAAATGAATTAAAACTTCATGTTGTCCTTGAAGATATGTGAAGAAGAAACACAGATACCTCATAAAGCCAGCATCATTTTACATTCATTAGATAACATTATTCATCATTGATTTACCCTCTAAATTTATTATTTTGAAAATAAAAAATCACACATAGAAAGGGGTAGATAAGCCTGTCAAAAGAAGTGCCAAGAAAATTATAAATTATCATGACATGAAAGATGAAACTTCACATTTAATCCAATCAAAAGAATATCTACCTGAGCAGGGGTCAAATCAAACGATGGGCGAGAGTCACTCTCTCTCCTCTGAGCACAAACACATGACAGGCCTCTTCCAAGCCATGCTGCTGATCCTGCCACAACCTCTGCCGGACCAAAAAAAAATCATTAAATCACCTCATTACTAGATTAAAATATCTATTTTTAAATGCTGTAACTGGTGGTGAGGCATACACTTTGATGCATAAGAGTAAGTAAGATACTCCAATATACAACAAATTGTGAAATAAGAACACCAGAAATGTATTTTGAAGAATAACAGAAAATAATATATTTATTTTTTTGGACATCAGAACCATTATACAACAAATTCAGTTGATAGACCAAAGGTGATAACAGGCCTCTCCCTTAAGTATGCAAGGTCACAGATTTGAGCGTATCCCTCAGCAAAAAGTCAGAATCAATAGGCGCTACAGATTGAAGGTAAGTCTCCCTAAGTTCCTTATTAGACCCCTTTCTCAGGTTCACCCATTAGAATTGTATCGTAATAGAATAGGTTCTCAACCCAAAAAAAAAAAAGACTCAGTCGATATTTGATAATCTAGTGCACATAGTTTACCATAATCTCCTAACACTTTGCTAAAACTTCTTTGAGTAAAATAGGAAAACTGGAAACAATCTAGTGGTTATCAATACAAAACATATAAACAAGAATCAGTTTTTCCCATTTTATTTCCTATATTTAAACTAAGACCTCAACAAACTGTAGAAAATCCATTAATGTAACTACAGATAAGAAAAGCTTCACTTTTATAAAAATTCTACATGAACAATTTCGATGAGGATAAAGTTGAAACACCTCATAAGCCTACAAAGTTTATAAAATCAATAAAAATTGTCAAACTCAAACAAATTTACTGCGTAATAAACAAATTCAATTTCAGCACAAAACCTTCATCTTGTGTGATTTAAATTCATACACGTAAAAATTAAAAAATAAATAAATTAGAGAAGCAAGCAAGCAGCTCACTCAGCACATATATCAATGTCATTAGACATGAAAACTAGGTATATGATCTAATTTCAATCGACAGATCTAAACTTCTACAAAATTACTCCTGATACAGAAAAGTACAAGTACATATATATTTACATAGAAACAGAGAGTAATAAATTTAGTTCACCAAAATGAGTGAAGAGAATATACCAGAAGATGAATGACAGGTGTTGCCTCGATCAAAACCTTGCGAAATCCTCCTGACAGCGACAAACGATCCTCCTCCTCGATCATCCATTTCCACGCTCTAATTCACATCACCAAACAAAATTCAAACCAAAACAGAACAGCAGAAATGTACGAAAAACTTAATCCGCCGAATCAAAACAGCAAGCAACCGAAACTCGAATCACAGAAATTGAAATGCTTCTCCGAAAAAAAAATCTACTCGAAGCGTCGAGAAATTGATCAAACGAAAGCTCTAATTCGACTGCGAAATGAATTCTTGACGGCAAAAGGAAAAAGCGAACAATTCTTGAGGAAATGCAGCGGTTTATCAAGGAAGAAGCTAGGGTTTCAAGATCTGCTCTATAGCAAGAGCGCCATGAAAGGCTTACAGGCTTTTATATATCTCTCTGTATATATATATATATCTCTGTGCACAGAGAATTTAGTACTACATAGATTCAGATTCCTGTATATAAGAGGTTTATGTCCGTCTTCAATAAATATACTGTATTTTTTCTATATATATATACACGTATAAAAATAATATATATTACGAATATTTATATTAATTTTTTAACTATCAATTAATAAATATTAATGATAATTTTTTTTTAAAAATGCGTAATAAGTGACATTCATCTATAATTTATATTAATTTTATATATTTATAAGGGTAATAATCTATGAGTAATGTTAGAGACACAAACTATTTTACAAATATTTTACAAACTTACAGATGTGACACTGTTGTATTGGTGATAGTGTTGTAGTGGGGAGGTGTTTTTTTAACTATCACCAATACAACAGTGTCACATCAGCAAGTTTGTAAAATATTTGTAAAATAATTTGTGTCTCTGGCATTACTCATAATCTATAGCATGTATTTGTTATGAATCATGACGGCATACACCATCTCTATTATTTAATATAAGAATCAACAATCGAGATTTGAATACGCCCGCTATTAATAATAAAGGAGTCCGTTATTAAATAGTAGCGGACGACGATACTATTTTCTAATCTCGGTAGTTAGTTTTTATATTAAACGATAGAGATGATGTATGCTAGTAATGATCCATAGTAAATACTCCCTCCGTCCCAAATTAATTGCTCAGTTTTGACTTTTTAAAGTCAAATTAACCATTTTTAAAACTAATCTTTTTACTATTTTTGCTAAAATATAGGTGAAGAGATTATAACCAAAAGAAAGTATATATCAATTTTTATAATTTTAAAAATATATTTATATATGCTTAATTATTAATTCTAAAAATAGTCAATTTGACTTAAAAAAATCAAAATTGAACAATTAATTTGAGACGAATGGACTATATATTATGAATCATTCCTTATTTATAAATTTCACAAATATAAATCGATTTAAATTTATAGCATACATAACGATACTCGTATCGATATAAATCTGTTAGTTTGGTGGCCTTGTCGTCATTTACGAAACAATAATGTGTGATATTTTGGATTTTTCTAAACAATAATGAACTCAAAGCAATTTGTTTGTTTTTCAAAAAATATCTGATATTGAAATCATTTAGAACTCGAAAAACTTGAAGGAAAATAAAAAAAAAGGAATTGAAATCTAAAATTTTATGTGAGAGTTTTTATTTATTTGGTTATAACATATTTAACAATTTTCCTCGTATTAGGTTTTTTGAAGTATAAATGGTTAAATTTCTTTAATTTTTTGTCGAGAATTATTTTATTTCTATTTTCTCCTTTTCCTATGTGTTTTCCAACTTCCAAGTGGATATAATGCTGAAAAATATAGATTACGATAAAAAGGTTTTTAGAATTAGAAAACAAAATTAATTATATTTTTTTTGGAATTCACACTATTACAATGTAGTAAATCTAGACATACATTTTAGAGTCCTGCTATATATTGCGATAAATTTATGCTAAATTACAATTGCGAAACTTGTCAATATATGAGATTGATAAGAATTATTAATGACATCTCTCGAAAAAAATTATTACTAATACTTATTTAAGTAACTGACAACAAACTTTCATAATTTATATATGATTTTCCTACATTTTAATACTTTTGGTGTTTGAATTCTGATTTTGATGGAAAGGAAGGTATTGACAGTGATGCAACGGAAATGTTGAATGATGGGTAATGCTAAAACAAATTTCAACTTAAGCATAAATCAATAAATCTAGGGGACCGGTTATTGGCCATCGGTCTTATTTTTTTTGACTCTTAAATAATTTATAATATTTATTTTAACTTAAATTTTTACAGAATTCAGTGATTTAGGTATAATTTAGATACATATCAAAAACAAATTTGTACAGTCTCTGCAATCCTGTTTTTAATGTGTATCCAAATTATATCTAAATCACTAGATTCTGTAAAAATTTAAATTAAAATAAATATTATAAATTATTTGAGGTGGCCAATAACCGGTCGCCCCAGAAGGATTGAAGCATAAATAGGTGATTACGAATGGTCAAATTTTGACTCATTATTTGAACAACCGTTAAAATTATATTCACAATTAATTTCTATACATTGGATTCAACGTTGGATTTAAAGGTGTTGAAATTACCATTTTGTAAATAAGTGAACTAAATAATAAAGTACTAACTAAAACTAATTGTTATTTTTAAAAATAAGTAGATATAAAAACAATTTTGATGAAAAATATTAATTGAATACATACGTAGTTATATTTTGATATTTCTTCAAGTGAAACACCATCGTTTTATTTTTATTTCATACGACTACAAACTTCAAAAATGTATTTACTAGTATTTTTTAAAAATATAAACATTTTTTTTCTAACTTTCTTATATATATATATATATATATATATATATATAAATAACTAAAATATGTACTTTAAAAGTGGATTTTACTATGTAAATACTAGTACGAGTATATGCAAATGTTGCTTTTATTGAATAATAGAGAAAAGATGAGGTAAGCTTTTCAAAACTTGGCTCAAATCAATTCCCTAAAGTTTTATTTATGTATTAAATTTCTTGAAAATAGAATTTTAATTTCTAATTTTTAATTTTTAGAATTTTTAATATCAATTGTCAATATCAGGTCAAAGTTTCAATGGACCATTTATATGACTGGTTAACCACCAGCTGATAATTATATACTTTTCCAATATAAAAAAGTATTAGCCTAAAAGATTATACACTTTTGCATGGGGACAATTGATTTTGTTTTTTAGTTTTTTTTTAAAATTTTCTTTATTAAAATCGTAGAACCCACAATCATCCCCTTTTGAATATGTATTGGATCATTTATTTATCGAGTATACACACAAATCACGTACACAAAATATTACTCTAAAACTACATTTGAAATTACGTCTTTTTGCATTATTGAACATTTGTACCCAAATTTGTGCATTTTCAAATACTTATTATCAGGTTTAGTACCCCTAAGCCTTAATCTATTGAAATTAGGTTTGAGGAAGAGCAGGAGGGTGGAGGGATATATGTTTAGCACCTGTGAATATTGAAGTAGATAATATGATTTTGATCGAGTTCCATCTTAATCTAATTTTTCATACATCAAAACTTGTGTAAAGATATTTGTATTAATTTTGTTCGGTTATTAGCGTTTATAATTTTTGTGATGGTAGCATTTGAAGGTAAGCGTTGGACCTCCAAACACAGACTATATCTGGTGGTTGCATTTAAACCCCTAACTATATTTGTGAATTAAATCAAGGACGGAATCAGGAATTTTTTTTCTTAAGAGTGCTGAACATAATATGATCAAGAATTTTAACACTTGTATATATATATTTTTCATCAAAATATCATTTATGTATATAATTTAATTCACAATTTTTTTAATATGGACTTAATTGAAATAAAATTTACTTTTAAAAGCATTTGTGTAAGATACGTATCTAAACTTTAGGGGGGCCTAGATCAAAGTTATTAAAATTTCAAGGGCTAAAGCGTAATTTTTAAAAACTCAAGGTAGCTTGGGCCACTCAGGTACCGACTACCTCCCGTCCCTTAATTATATAAATTGTATTTGAAATAAACTATTATTTCAAGACATAAAATGTTTAATCGCACTAAACATTTTTAACGCTTTATAACCGATCATACACATTATTTCAACATTTAAGACGTAAATGAATTAAACCGAATCAAGTCAAACCCGAAGGCCTTTGTTCAAGCTCATTCGTTTATAAAATGAGTTAGTTTATAAAAGAGCTTCAAATGAAGTTCAGGTTTATTTTATAGCTCAAACACGACTCCCTTGTATATTAAATGGAATCAAAACGAGTGACATATATCGAAGGGAAAATGATATCTATTACGAATGTTTACGTCGACTTTTTGATTGTCAGTTACGTGAATAAGTATTAATAATAATTTTTTTGAAGAGATATGTAACAAGTGAGACTCTTATAATTTTGACTAATTACTTGCTTTGATAAATTTTGCAATTGTAATTCGGCTTAAATTTATGACATAATTATTAGATTTTTACTATAAAAATCCTATTTATCTATTTATTTAATGTTTATTTATTTATGTTGGATATTGATTTATTAATAAAAATACACCATTCATCATTCATTAAAGGATCATTTAGTTTGTTTATATATATATGTATATATATATATATATTATGTTATGGTTTATGTGTATAAATAAATGTTATACACAGAAGATATAAATTATATATAATATATAAATAAAGAAATAATGATTTATAACCTAGGACAATTTGGAGATATTATCTTGTAAGTTACAGTACTTTAACATAGATGATTCATCTTAATCATGGAAGTTGGACTTCTAATTAAAGTATGTATGCATTAACGACGTGCATTAAACAGATCATGTGATAATATTTTATTTATAATTTTTTTTTTACATAAATACTATTTTGTAAATAATAGTGGACTTAATATATATATATATATATATATATATATATATATATTAATTTGATGTTCCAATGAGTGAAATTACATTGTGTTAATTAATAACTCGGAATATCGATTAATATATTTAATTAATATTAAGAACATTATTATTATCAAAACATCTATAAGATTTTTCATAAGATAATTTATTATTGATCATAGAATCTTGGTCGAGTCTTTTAATATTTATTATTAAAAGGATTGATTTAATTGTTAAATCAATTTATGATCAAATAGAGATAAATTATAGACTTATGAAATTAGTTTAAATGTATTAGAATTATATTAATTAATTTTTAAATATTTATGTACATTTATAGAAAATATTTACAGTTTATTTAATTAATTCCTGGACTAAAGTACAATTACAATTATTTAGTGGAATTAATTGCAATTAATATTTATTTTGAATATTATTATTGGATAATAATATCTAGATAAATATTGGAATCATAAGAGGAATATATATCATTGAATAGAAACGTATTTTGCTAAATATTAAATTTCGTATTTTCTCTTTCAGCCTAGGAAAAACATAACTAGGGTTTTTTCCAGAAGGATGCTTTGTAGACCACACTCCATGTTCTAGATAAAGTCATAAGAGGTAAGATCTTGAGGATATTCAAAACGTGTTAATCCAACCAAGCACTAGGTAACAAATTCGTACTTTAGATATATGGTATATATATTTATTCGTAGAAACTCATAAAGATGATTCTGATTTTATTTAAATATTTTTTAAGACTTATTTTCAGAAAAAAAATTCCAACAAGAATATCATATTATCATGGCGGATAAATGGACGTACAATTATTTATGAACTTCTCCCTTCATTTATAACTATCAAAACTGAAATATTGTCACCCGTTTTGCCCGACAATTTTATTTGTATAAAAAAGAAAAGAAGTTAGAGGGACCGCGTAATGTACTAATGTAGGAAGTTTACATTAATTATCATTTATCACCATAGCATGGGGGACATTTCTGCATTGTACTAATACTATGTTTTTGAGATTTAGATATAAAATAAAAAAAACTTAATTGAATACCTAAATTAGGATAGAAAATTAAAAGGAAAGAAAATTTAAGTTTTATGTTTAAATTATTAGTTTACCCTTATATTAATGTTATTGTGTTTGAAATATATATAGCATAATATGAATTATAAAAAAATTGTTTATGTTATTTAGTTTTTCATTCAATTTCGTTAATTTTTAGAAGAAAATTTATTTTAATAAGAAAAGTAGCCGAGTTTTTTTTATCTATTTCTTTTATATTTATTGAAAAATTCAGTAATAAGAGAATTGAATATAAAATTTTACTTTTTCATATATATATATACATACATACATACATACATACATACATACATACATACGTGTACATGGTTCGGATCTTAAACTCAGCCCTTATCCGACTCACCCAAGCTCACCCCCTTTTAGCGACGGACCCGGCGACGGTTCGGTCATACAACCGCCGTCTATACTTTTAGCGACGCTATATGTTGTTCGTCGCTAAAAGTATAGACGACAGTTGTATGATCGAACCGTCGTCGGACCCGTCGCTAAAAGGGGGTGAGCTTGGGTGAGTCGGATAAGGGGTGAGCTTAAGATCCGGTCCGACTTACCAAACTCACTCATTTAGCGACGGACCCGACGACGGTTCGGTCATACAACCGTCGTCTATACTTTTAGCGACGGACAACATATAACGTCGCTAAAAATATAGACGACGGTTGTATGACCGAACCGTCACCGAGTCCGTCGATAAAGGGGAGTTAGCTTGGGTGAGTCGGAATGTCGGATAAGGGGTGAACTTAAGATCCGGATCGTGTATATATATATTTGTTCATTTTAAAATTTAAAAACATATAAAAAGAAGGGCAAAGGAAAAAAAATAAAAGGAAAAGAAAATGGTGTCACATGGGGTGTTTGGCACAAATGGACCATGGCGTGATGGGGAGTGTTAATTTAATATAAAATGAAGGATCCCACCACCACCCGCAGGCCGCACAGTAGCGACATTTGTTTTGTACTTTGCGTGCTGTTAGTTCGATGATGATCAACATCTCCAAACCAAGATTATGGCCGCCCCCACAAGCATGGGTCTCCAACAATTTGGAAAGCTCGTGGGTTGCTTTCTATCCTTTTTTTTAAAAAATTATTAATGAATTCTTAACTAATTTCAGCCCAATTTAACTATGAAAATCTTTTAAGTTCATGTGGTTTGTTAGAGAATATATGTGAATTTTAATATCAATAATACTTTGGTGATAAATGAATGGTTATAAAAGATGGATACAATATTATGATATTGGTTGTGACTGATTATTATCACTAAGTCCACCCATGTATGATGAATCATTAACGAATTCCACTTTAAAAAATTTTATGTGGACATGAAAATTGAACATGAGTGTATTTGAATTTTGACCCCAATGCTCATTACACTTTACCACATCATTTTGTAAGTTAATTTTTATAAAATTCTTTTGTCACTGTAGTATTATTTTAATATTGGGTTAAAAGATTTCTAATCCTTGAATAGATTGGAACTAATATTGGGTTTGTTTGGTGTTGAGTACTTATATTTTATCAGTTTATTGGTGAAATATAAATAAAGAGGAAATGACTTAAATAGTCTTTAAATTAATTAAGAGCATCATGGACTTTATTGCAGGACCAATACGACAACGACACGTGACATATAAAAATTAAGCGGTTGAATAATTGAAGCAGTTATCTCCTTAATTCTCATTACCAACAATTTTAGAAAGTTGAGAAGATCATGAGCATGGAGGTTACACCAGTTATCAGGAGATGGTAACTTATAAGATGGTCACATTATGGTCAAAATCAACACACACAAACTCATCAACAACAAATCAACAAAAGAACTCTCTTCAGAGTCTTTATCTTAGGATTAAAATTAGTCACCTGTCGGATGCATTGCCGGACAGCTTAGAAAGTAGAAATTAATGTAATCATAGTTTTGTTAACAATTTTCAGTTCAGTGTTACTGGAATTGTAGTAGTTTATAGACAATTTTCAATCCAGTGTTACTAACATTGTATTAGTATAACTTTTCATTATGTACCAAATTTTTCTGCGTTCCAAGAAGTCCTTGAGTCTAAGGTATCGAGCATACAATTGCTTAATCGTTAATAAATAATTTGAATTCTTGATTTATTTATTGTCTAAAACGATTTTTCAACATTAACTTTAAACTAATATTGATTTTTTGTTTACATTCAGTTAGCGTTTGATGTGTTTGTAGCGTTGCATTTAAACCTTCAAATGCACCAATCATTTTTAGTGCATTGTGTTCGGGTTCCAAAGGCTAAATTTATGTGTTATATAAATTACATTTGAAATTATTTACCGTTAAATGAACAAGATTCTCTGGTGCGTTTAAAATTCTCAAACACACCAAATGCACTAAACATCATTAGACGAATAAACACATTATCAATAATTATCGGGGGATCGGTCTCTCTCATCACTTGATAAGAGATACATAATTTATATATATATATATATATATATATATATATATATATTTGTTGAGTCGAAAATTTTCTAATCTTAATATTTTTATGTCATTTGTAAGCTTTGATCATATCCTAAAAATTAACACATTGTTGAAATATTAAACTCAAAATAATAAAAGGGGAAGTGTTGCAAATCTTATTGTTCAAGTCACGCAATAGAAAAAAAAACATAAAAACAGATGATGATGATGATTCTTGGTTAAAGTTATGGCAGAGCACCTTTGGATGGAACTCCTCCTTTCATGTGCAACCATGTTGAATGTCAATGTTTTAGGACCACTATTGTGTTTGTATATATTATTATATAAACACATTTTTAAACACAAAAAAGTTATGTTCCCTATTTCTTTACTTTGACACACTTTTCTTCTGGGATTTATATAGGGATTTTATAGTAATATGTTATCCCCTCCTACTTTATGTGCAATTTTACAAAAGGTGTCTTTATAGACAAATAGTCGAATAGATATATTTCTACAGGGTCCTTTCATCGATTCTTTTTAAATTGCGTTGATTTATTTTAAAGATTCCGTTTCAATTAGAATTTGGTTATAGGATCTCCGCTTAACATTCATAACCGAATGATTAAAACACCGAACTCATACTTGACGAATTCGTAAGTTTAATTCCTACAAGATACACGTCAATGACTATCAGAACATTTTGAAAGAGAATATATTTGATATCTAAATAATTAATTATTCCTATAATCCTTTTATTAATTTTGAATTCTACAAGGATATTTTTGGGGTGGTTAATCGCATAACGTGCTTTGTTTATCGTATCATTAAAGCATATAAAATATTAGGTAAATTATAAATAAATAAGCTCGGATCTTGTTGCAATAATCTAATATAATATAGTTAAAATAAGTCTCAAATTAATACAAAATTTCGATTCTATAAATGACACGAAAATTCACTAGTACTTGGTACTTGGACGTGTTTAGACTATTATTATGCGATAACAAGGATCCAACAAAGTGGGACATTCAACTTAATGATATTGTAATTTAGATTTGATTGAGTCAAAGTTAGAAGTGCTTGTCATATACTACTATTATGCATATCTACCAAACTCAAGGACAATAGTATATATCATGATGAGTGGGTTTTTCTTTACTCATAGCATGAGAGCAGCTTAGATTTATATATTCTATTATTATTTTTAAAATACGACTGTTTTTTAAAAATATATCTGATATATATTAATTGTTATTATAATTAATTTTTTTTCTGATTATCTGTTATTCTGTTTGAAAAGATTAACTTTTCAATTTTTTGTATTATAATCTTTTCATTATTTGCAAATAATTTACAGTTTTAATATATTTCAGTCAATTTGTTTGTTTGATCAGAAAAAATAATAGTATATATTATAATCTATGCTCATACACTCATACTATTTTATATATTAGGAAAATTAAGAAAATTTGTTGATTGTCCCAACTAGTTGATTGCAATAACAAATCAAAATGACAAGATTTTAATTGATAAAATATTAAAATGATGAAATTAATGATATAAAAATATTGAAATTAAAAATTCTAAATTATGTCATTTTGGAACCGTTGACCGCGCGTTGTCATAGCCAGTCAAGATAATAACTACAATTGTATTATCTAAATTATATGCATATATAAATACAAGGAGTATTTTATTTCACTTTATTTTATTTTTTATAGTGGACATGCATTTGGGAGTTGATTTTGATATGATATATGAAATCAAGATACATTGTTGAAGTGGTCAATATATATATATATATATCGCAGCGGATCAGGTCCGGACTCCCGGACCTGACCAAAATCCGGACCCGGAAATTTTTTTTTTTTTTTTTTTTTTTTTTTGCAAAACAGTTAATAAAAAATATATAATGATTTTTGGTATTGAAAAAAATTATTAAAACAGTGTTTTGGGTTTGATTTGGATACATATAACAAACACTGTTATACAGTCGGTACAACACTGTTTGTTATATGTATCCAAATCAAACCCAAAACACTGTTTTAATAATTTTTTTCAATACCAAAAATCATTATATATTTTTTATTAACTGTTTTGCAAAAAAAAAAAAAATAAATAAAATAAAAATTTCGGGTCCGGATTTTATCAGGTCCGGGAGTCCGGACCTGATCTTAACTCTATATATATATATATATATATATATATATATATATATATATATATATATACGACTAGTCGAGGAAACAAATATTTATTATTAAATGTTTATTTATTTTGGAAAAAAGTGAGAAATAAGATACAAGCACCCCACTCATATGGCTTTCGAATTTTGATGCTAGTGGATTGAAACTTTTTTGGGGTGATTTTGAGGGACCAAAGCGCTTTCTAACATGGTTTAAAGGAAAAGATGTTCATCTTTTTGAATAACAATACACATGTAATAAGATATGGACACCAAGCACTTTCTTCTTCTTTTCCTTAAACCTTTATTCCACTTGACCAAACTTCTATGGATAGCTTGGTTTCGTACTAGAAGGGATGACTCTTATGAGCCTTTATGAGTGTGGTTTTGGTTTTCGGCTTTTGAAGTGAATATTTACAATTAAAAACAAAATAAATAAAAAATAATAACTAATTATTCTAATTTTATTGAACTATGTATATATTATAAGAAAATATGTCTAGTATATATTTGAATATGTATTAATAGAGTATGTATCGAATCATGATCGAGGGTTCGAGTGGTTTGAATCCTAAACTAGTCGAGTATAATTTTGTTCAGAATTTACTCGTATTTTTATTCGAATTATTTTTTATACTCAGATTTGGATCATAGTACTAACGAATTTGAATCTCGCTCGCATATTTTTGAATCAAGTCCGAACTAATTTTGTTCAATTTACGGCCTTAATTCCACCCGACCAAAGGTTCTATGGATAGCTTAGTTTTGTGATCAAAGAAGTGACTCTTGTGAGTCGTCTTACTGGTTTTGGGCTTTTGGAAGTGAATAATGCTAATTGATTTTGGGCTTTTGGAAGAAAATAATGCTTTTATGACTCTTATATGCATATTGTTACTACTTACTAGTGTTGCCGGATCGATTTAATGTAAGAGATGTTTGTAATAATAGTTACTTAGGTGCTACGAGATCTTCTCTTGTATCACAACACTGAAAGAGTTATCATATGTTGTATGTATCACAATACTGAATCATATATTGTATTATACGATGAAATATTCAATACAACAGTGATATCATGTCATCATACTGACATGTTATAATACCACTCACATATATAAAATATGAGAGAGAGATGTAAGAATCATTACCTATGTTTTATCTCTCCTCTCATGATTGATTAAGGTTTCTATTTTATGTGAGTCGTGTTATATTATATCGGCGTCTATCATTGTTGCACTCAATATTTATTCGTATTATGTACACTGTGATATCGACTGTGGAGGTAACGTCGTATACCAATCAGACTATGAACGTATGATTCTTGTACCCTAATCTTTGGGTGAAACACAATGTGATTTTTTTTTCTTTTAATTTCTATTTACTATTATTTTCACTAACTTTGTTAATTGCTAATACATCTCTTTACATTTTTAGGTTAAGTTGAACCAAGAACTACGTGAAAAGTTTGGACAATCCTAGCATCACCATCAGTGAACATGAGGGCTAGGTTCAATATAAATAGTAAAGTTAAGCCCAACAAGCTCATTTAATTAACTATAGTCTGGCTATACAACACAATACATCCAAGAAGCAGTCAAAACAGAATTCTCTAGGAATTAATAATCCTCAATTAGGTCCTGTAATTTGGTCAATTTGTAATACAGAGTGTGCATTTAATTTTTTGTCTTGAGAAAAGATGAACCATTGAGTCAAAAATCTAATAGAATGAAATTCAAAAGAAAAGAAAATTAAGACAATGAGCCATAAAAAACATACATAAAGGGCTTTAAGAATATACATCAAAATAACAAAAGATGAAAATCACAAAAGGTGAAAAACTGCCTAATGATGTTAATGAATATGAATTTCAATGTTAAAACTTAAAAGCATAATGTGACTAACTTTCATCCAAACTAAATTAAATTGTCTAAGAAATAATAACAAAAGAGCAAAAAAGGTCATTTTAGGTCGACAACAAACCTAGAGAGAGATTATTTGATACAGACAAAAAATTTGAGACCTTAACATTATCGTTAATCGAAACTCATGTAAGTGAATCTCTCGTTACTCAACATCCTCCTGTTTTTTACCCAATTTACCAATGCGATCTTTACATTGATCTATCAAATATCAATAGATCCATTGATGATTCCTTGAGCAGGCCAAATTATGCTCACCATCTCTTTGGGCATCACCTTATTCAATCTCCTCTTCACTG
The DNA here is from genome assembly GCA_034770075.1 of Aralia elata. NCBI lineage: Eukaryota > Viridiplantae > Streptophyta > Magnoliopsida > Apiales > Araliaceae > Aralia > Aralia elata. Next base: position 83,546,984 of record CM068388.1, read on the forward strand.
ATCAAGAAAACCACAAAATTAAATATGTCATGCTATTACCTAGCTAATACGTACACGTACGTACACTAAGAAAAGCAAATTAAATAAATAAATTAAACCACATAATTAATGAACATGCACGTCAAAGATTCTGACTTGAATGATGTAGTAGCAGTAGCACATTTCAGATGGACAAAGTATCTGCATTTGTCACAATAATAAGACCAGTACAACTCTTATGTATCCAGAGTTGACAAGTGTCACATGCATAGGACAAGCCTTTATCTTTCGTGACACAAAGAAACGAGGCTGCCCGTTGCGTCTACAAATATTACAGTAGCAACATTTGTAAATGGACCTTTAATTTGGACGGTTTATAGAAATATATTTCATTTTATAAAGAAAATATACTTTAAATGACTCTTGTTATACAAGTATTGTACAAATGCAACTTTGTGTTACATAAAATATACTCATTCCGTCCCAAATTAATTGCTCAGTTTTAACCTTTTAAAGTCAAATTAATCATTTTTAAAACTAATCTTTTTACTATTTCTGCTAAAATATAGGTGAAGAGATTATAACCAAAAGAAAGTATATACAATTTATTACTAACCCCAATTTTTATAATTTTAGAAATATATTTATATATGCTTATTTATTAATTCTAAAAATAGTCAATTTAACTTAAAAAAATCAAAACTGAACGATTAATTTGGAACGGAAGGAGTAATTTACTTTTATAAACGGTATAAATCGAGATCGTGTAACAATTAACTAATTCAATTGTTCAACATGACTGAATAATTATTTGGTAACACTTAGCAATAACGTGCATGAGATCTAAATTAAGTTTCTTCCACCTGAATCACGTTATTGAGCTGTTTTCTTATTTCATATCTATCTTTTTATGTTAAGTTTGGATTCGAGGAATGAAATTTGTGAAATAATGGAATAAATAAGAAAATTGAATAGTGAGTGAAATAATTCATTTATTCCTTGCCGGAACGAGTTATTCCATACACCTCCTCAAAGAATAAAATTCATAAATTTGATAAAAATGAGAATCATTCCATTCCAAAATGAGATTCTTCAAACACTTAAAAAACATATTTCCATTCAAATATCAAATCAGGGCCGCCAGGGCTATCGCCCAGGGCCCATAACTGAAAGGGACCCAAAATTATTTTATAAGCCTATGTATATATATATATATATATATATATATATAGGGTACCAATCCGTGGCAACCGGTTGCCACGGACACTATTCCAGCAACCATAATCTCCACCGTTGATCTCGACATTGAATGGCTAGGATTTGAATTTTTTTTTCCCTGCCGCTACAGCCTGTAGCGGCAGTACCAAAGCTTGTAGCGGCAAGAGAAATTACTCATTTGCCCCTCATTTACCCATATGGTACACAGCCTGCCGCTACAAGTTGTAGCGGCAGTGTAAAAAAACAAAAAGTTAGAATGCCGCAGCGGTAGGGTCTTTGTCAATTGACCCATAGGTCTAAGGATCGAATCCCACATTTGACATAATTTTTTTTGCAAATCAACAAATATTCATATAAATTTATATATATATAAATATAAATATAAATATTTACAAACAAATATTCATTTATATTTATATTTATATTTATATATTTATAAACATATTTAGAGATAAATATAAATATATAAATATTTATATTAATATAAATATTTAAAGATAAATTTTTAAATATTTAGATATATGAATTTATAAACAAATATTTATATATATGAATATTTTTATATATGAATTTATATAAAAATTTATATGAATATTTGTTTTTAAATATTTATATATATAAATATTTGTTTATAAACAAATATTCATTTATATTTGTATATTTATAAACAAATATTCATATATTTATATTTATATTTATCTCTAAATATGTTTATAAATATATAAATATAAATATAAATATAAATGAATATTTGTTTGTAAATATTTATATTTATATTTATATATATATAAATTTATATGAATATTTGTTGATTTGCAAAAAAAATTATGTCAAATGTGGGATTCGATCCTTAGACCTATGGGTCAATTAACAAAGACTCTACCGCTGCGGCATTCTAGCCTTTTGTTTTTTTACACTGCCGCTACAACTTGTAGCGGCAGACTGTGTACCATATGGGTAAATGAGAGGCAAATGAGTAATTTCTCTTGCCGCTACAAGCTTTGGTACTGTCGCTACAGGCTGTAGCGGCAGGGAAAAAAAAATTCAAATCCTAGCCATTCAATGTCGAGATCAACGGTGGAGATTATGGTTGCTGGAATAGTGTCCGTGGCAACCGGTTGCCACGGATTGGTACCCATATATATATATATATATATATATATATATATATATATATATATATATAAAACACACTCAAAAGAACAAATGACTCAAATATAATTTTAATAAAATTAATTAGTTGATAATTTATTTATTTTTTGTTTAATTTGTATAAAGGGACACACAGTGGCGAAACTATGTATAACATATGAGGTCAATTGACCCCGCTCATTTTTTTTAATACTTATGATGTAATATATTTTTTGAGTATAACTTAGTAATTTGACCCCATTGAAATTTATACTTGAACTCTCCTCCATTTATAAAACAAATGTAGGACAAGATTACATTGTTAAACAATGTGGGACTTCAAAAATCCAAGTAATAAATAAAAAAAATAAATGACTATGATATAAATACTTGGTGAACTTGGAGTTATAACACTTCATATCCGACGTGGGATGAGCATCCACTTCAAATGACATCCAAAACACACACGGCACAGTAGCACACCTCACAACGTAGATATATTTGAGAAAAAAGAACAACAAAAATAGTAAAGGATTCATACAATACACCAATCAAGTGGAAACTTATATATTGTGGAGACATATGTCTACATTGTAAGGTGTCCTGTCCATATATTATTATTTATTATATTGTCATTGTAATATAGTATATATATATGTGACCCGAAAGTACAAAAGTATTAAAAAAAATTGGCTCTAGGGGCCTGCCCCCGAACCCCCGCCAACATGTTCTAGTTTCACCAATAAGGGCACACTTCAGAAAATTTGCCCTGGGTCTTAGAAAACCCAAGACCAACTCTGTATCAAATGACCTTACATGAATAGAAACTTTTCAAATACTACTTTAAAAATTAAAAAAAAAAAAATAATTCCCAGTCAATGCTCTAATCCTGACTGCTCACCAGCATGTCTCCCCCTCTCTTGTTGAAACCTCAGGCAACTGTTATAACCTGCTTCCCATTAGGGGGCACCAATCCTTACCAACAAACTCTGGAACTCTTCAGATTGATGATATTCATCTAGTATTTGGTCCCTAGTCTCCTCGTCCGGGTTCGCTTCCAGCTGCTCAACCTGTTCCTTGAGAGACGCCGCTTGCACTTCTGCTAGTATAACCCGATTGATTGCAGCCTTCTCAGACTCTTGAACTTCCCCTTTTCCTTGTCCAGGATTTCAAACGATGCCTTTAGGATATTGTATGCCTCCTACAATCTGGCATTCGCCTCACTTGCTTCAGACAACTGTCGTTTGACATCATCAACCTCGACCACTTATTGCTCCAATTCCTTCACTCAGGCATCTAAGGATTCTGCTCGGTTGAAGTTTGCAATCCTTCTTCTCTTTTCCTCATTCAGCTCCACCGATTGCTTTCGAGCGGCACGCATGACTCGCACCAAAATACTAGCTAACTGTAAACACAAAACACCTCGTTACAACACACTTATTATCAACATAATATGATATAGACTAGTGTAATTCCAATATTAAATAACTGATTAGTACTTACTTGGCCAGTATAAGCCAACATCTCATCTGTGAGTGACCCCATCGTCCTCTAGTTGAAGTGATCATTGTCCTGAGAAAGCTGGAACGTTTTGAAACACTCAAGGAGGGACGAACCCTGCTTGACTTGGTGGCGGGAACCACCCCTCTAGGGATCAAAAGTTAATGCAACAATCCCCTAGAGGACCTGCCGGATTTGGCATTCGGGTCGGAACTAGGCTCGTCCTCGATAGACCGCTCCCCGAGGGAGGCCCATTCGATGGACTTGGCCTTGGTATTCTTGCCTCTCCTAATGGCTCCGTTACAGGTCCTGTTGACCCAGTCTCAATTTTTGAACCTGACCGCGAGGCCACTTCCGTCTGTAAGGGAGCCTCAATCGCTCTCCCTTCGTTCGTTGGTTCCTCAACGGTTGAACCGATTACCCCAGTTTCAATAGTCGATCGGGGCTTTTTCGAAGGGGGCCCCTTTGCCCGTGGCTTTCTTCTTATGTTTGCCCTTCCCTTGAGGATTGTGCTAATTGAGCATTATCGGATGCAACGACTGCCTTGATCCTCTCAGGTATTTGAGTCCCTCGCGCAGGACCACCGATCAGCTTCGGAGTCGGGCCGAGGGCAGCAGACAAGGCCTTTGGATTTATTTTGAAATTCCTCTTGCCCATGGCGGGATCGTCTTTGAGAACTGCACAATAGAACACAAACCGTCATAAACAGCTTAAACAAAATTTTATGTATCAAATCTTAACATGCAACATAGCCCATTTAACAAACCAACTTACTTCGATGTTCGAATAGAAACCGTTGGCTTTGAAAATTCTCCGAAGACCAGGGATGCCTGGGGTATAGAAATCCCAAACGTATTTCTCCTTCATCCTCGAGGGAATTAATATACCCACTCTTCATGCCACCCCTTATTGATTGAGAAGGTAATTACTAGTTTGGGTTGACCATCTTGTCTCTAGACTTAATAAAACCCTTTGGTTAAGACTTTTTGGAACTTAAACATTCTAAAGAATAACAAGTGGTTCGGTTTTATTTTTTGTTCGGTACAGTGGGCAATAAAAGTAATTATTAACAATACTGAGTTTGGTACTAGTTGCCCCAGTGCACAATGAAAAAAGTTACGCAATAATTCCCTTATGAAAGAGTGAAGGGAAAATCTAAGACCATACCTAAAATGCATAACCGGTATCCCGACCCAGTATCCCTCGAGACGAAAAAATATTCTCTCTTGGCTAGTGGGTACCCTAACGCTATAATCGACAAGTACTTGAATGGCAGCCTATAGGGCTTCAAGAGCCCTACCGTCGAACCTACTAGTCTGCGTCACATGTATATACAGGACTTTACTAAATATATCTACGAAGTGGGCAAAAGCCCCTGCCTCCATGGTGAGAATAAATTTTTCACTCTCCTCGACTGTGAACGTCCTGGTAGAGAGAATATTTTCCCTTTTAAAAGTAGAATCTTCTTCATCATTCCCCCCTCCCACTTAACTACCGAGCTGACCGCCCAGTGGTCTGGCCAGGATGATCGACTCAACCACTAGGTGAAGCCAAAAGAGGTTCCAAAAGACGATTTGTCACTACCTATTTCTCCCTCAAGCACCCTTTCTTCAACTTGGGCACCCTCTGCAATTCCGGCCCTATCGTCGGTGGGTAAGTTAGCCCTACCAGTCCCAAAAGGAATCGTAATTGTTCTATGTAAGACCCCGAATTTATGAAATAAAAATTTATTATTTTCTTTATGATTATTTTTCTAAATAGTGAAGTGCTTAATTGTTATAAATGATAGTTAAGGGTGTTATATGCAAATTATCTGATAAATAGTATGTCGGAGAATATTCCTTTTGTCGAGAAATATTCTTTTTGTCGGGGAATATTATATTCGGTACCGTACGACGGCGCCGAAATGACAATATTGTCAATGATAGTGGGCCCCACAACGGGTTAACTGTCGGATATAGAAAGTGATAGAAATTGGCGGCAAAACTTTAACCGATAACTGTTAAAATACCCGGTGATAAAAAGAACAGTAAAACGCGTTATTCCACAGTAGCACACGGTATTCCACAGTAGCTCACGATGTTGCACAGTGTTTTATATTATTGATTCAATAATTGATAAAGTAGCAATTGCATAGTATCTTGATTCAATAATTGTTAATTAGCATCTGCATAATATATTTTACTATTTGTCACGACACTGTAACTTATATCATTTGATAGAATATTTTAGCATTATCGACAATGTCTAGAAATTCTGTCAAGGAAAGGGGTTATTTAATTGCGCGCCATTTTTTTATGGAAGGCCCCCTCTTTCCTGGGAATAATCTGGTTGTCAGTATTGCGAGTATATACTATCTGTGATATTAATACATTTAACACAATAATACAGAAAAATGGAATTATCTTTTGATAATGGAATTATCTTTTGATAATGGATTAATCTTTTTGAAAAAATGGATGGATGATATTAATGGAAGAAAAAATGGATGGATGATATTAATGGAAGAAAAAAATGGATGGATGATATTAATGGAAGAAAAAATGGATGGATGATATTAATGGAAGAAAAAATGGATGGATGATATTAATGGAAGAAAAAATGGATGGATGATATTAAAAGAATATGGGGAAAAGACCAAAATGCCCTCACCTTAATTTTCCTATAAATAGGGAGAGTTTGCTTAAGAAATTTTCACACCTTCATTGCTTATACTTCCTTCCTCTCTCTAAATTTCTGAAGTTCTCTTAGTGTGCTAGGCTATTGTGAGTATTTGTGAGAATACTAGTATTATCCGAAGTTAGTAAACTTCATAGAAAGTAACATCCAGTTAACGAAGGTAGGAAATATCATTTCTTTCATACTTATATATAATATCATTTGCTTTCATGTTCGTAAGTGATATTATACTCATAAAGGTTGTTATTCATTCGGTATTAATTTGTGGGGATAACCTGGCCGTGCGGTATGACGCATGCCTGGTGAATATCCTTTTGTATTCAACCCTTATTATTCTATGGGAATAACCTGTAAGTACGAGTGTCGTACCTGGTGAATACCCTTCTGTATTCATTCCTTATTAATCTGTGGGTATAACCTGTTCGTCGCGGATTGACGCATACCTGGTGAATAACCCGTCGTATTCATTACTTATTAATCTGTTGTGGAAATAATCTGTCTACGCGAATTATCGCATGACAGGTGAAAATCCATTGCAGTTTCATATATTCTGTTATACTCATATAACTTATCATTTCTTTTGTACTCTTTAAGGGATATCTTTTTCTTTCACATTTCTCCATTTATGATAAGAAATCCTTATTTGTTTCCAAAACCTTATTTTTAAATGGAGAAAATCCCTGAAAATTAGTAGAATATCCTTAATAGTTTGTGCTTCATCTACTATCTTTTCACTTGAATCTTTCTATACGTTATAGTTGAAGCATGAAATAATTTCTTGAATATCATTCTTGAATTTGACTCCACAATTTAGTTATCGTGTTGGCAATTTGGTCAATCTTTGATACTGATTAAATTATAAAGCTTTTCTTATCCTTGATCTCACTGTATCATTGTCATCATCCTCATCCTCATATTTAAATTGTGGTGATAGTTCTCTTTGGCCCGTAGTGCAAAGATGAACTGGCGTGACATGATTCTGACCAAACTGTGTATTGGTATTATCATGACTTTTGGTGTTACAAACAAAGGCGTATGGTGAAAGTTCTCTTTGGCCGTAGTGCAAAGATGAACTGGCGTTTGGCATGATCATGACCGGTGATGTTACAAATAAATATCTTTGGCACGTAGTGCAAAGAGAGGCTGTTGAATATAAACTGTTGATTTGGATGTTCATAAACAGGAATTGTTGATTGGTGTTACAGGGATAAAATATTGGTGGTGATCCTTTAATTTATAGAAGATGGTAGATATTATAATCTACTTGACTCTTCTAATGGATTGTTTGTTCTGCTGCAATTGTTGTTGTTGAACAATTATAATATCTTTAAATCTCTGATTTATTATTGTTGAAGACTAAAGATAATTTTTATTCTTCATTATCTTAGTCATGATATTTCTTACTGGGCTATTTAAGCTCACCCTTTTCAGTTTTGTCCCATTCTCAGGAAAGGAAAATGTAGCTGGGACTAGCCGGGGAGTGGAGTGATGGTTCGAGTTAGTGGTTGTCCTCATCAAGTGATGGCATAGTTTAATAATAACTGTACTGAAGACTTTAAACATGTGTTGCCGTCTTTTTACGGCATTGTAATAATTTGGGTTTGGATACTGTGGTACCATACGGTACAATATTTGTATGGAAGTCACAGTATGTGTGTGGTCGTATTTTGCACGACAAATATTAGTTGTAAATGGGAAAATTCGTATTTGTATTTGTATTTTGTAGAATGTTATTGGCGACTCAAAATGGGTTGTGTGGACCTATTTTGGGGGCGTCACAGTTGGTATCAGAGCTTAGGGATATGATCTCTGGTAGAGATCTGGGATTAGAACTAGGAGGGGAGAGACGAGTAAAATCCTTTGCTAGTGTGTCCTACCTAAGCTATTTTTTTTGGTTATTTAAGTAATTGGTTTGGTTATAGGGACAATATGTTGCATGTCTATTTTTTAACTAATCTTTGTTTTGTGATCACATTTCAGAATGGCATCTGAAAACCAAGAGATTCACTATGAGACTATTGTGGCTGAAAACCAGGAAGCCACAAATAATACGGGTGCAAACTCAGAACACCATGATGCTAATCATGATGCTAACAACCGGATGAATGATGAATTTTTTAGGAACTTCATGCAATACATGCAGAACCAGGTGAGAAGAGCTCCTGTCTATAATACTGGCAGAAACGCTGATAATGTACGGATGGTCACTGCCAAGCAGTTCAAAGAATTGGGACCACCTGAATTTTTCGGCAAGCCAGATCCACTCAAGGCAGAGTCATGGCTTAAACAATTAACGAAGATATTTGATGTACTGCGTTGCACGGACGACCAAAAGGTTCCTTTTGCCACCTTCATGTTGCGAGGAGAAGCAGATCATTGGTGGGAATCAGTGAAACGTACCCATCGCTCGGCACTCGAGATGTCTTGGGTCGAGTTCCAGGAATTATTTAATGAGAAGTATTTCCCGGAAAGTATTCGTCATATGAAGGAGGTAGAATTCATCAAACTGGAACAGAACAACATGACGGTGTCACAGTACGAAGCCAAGTTCGCCGAGCTGTCGCGTTTTGCATCCCATTTGGTGGATACTGAAAAACGAATGACACGAGTGTTCCTACGAGGTTTGAAACCAGAGATTCGCCAATATCTCGTTTCTCATAAAATTTGTATATACGCAGATGCTGTGGATAGGGCTCAAGTAGTGGAGCAGGAAAGAGGACTACTACAACCAGGAAGCAACATCCAACCACGAGAGCAAAATCACGGTAATAATCGTAATGGTGGCAGCAATTATCGGAATAATGATAATCAGCGAGGAGGGAATCACAACACCGGAAATGGTAACCACTTCGGTGGTAATCCCGGCCCGGATAACAGAAAGAGTGAGTCAAGTGGCAACAATTCTAAGAAGAGGAGATTCAACAACAACCAGGGAAAGGCACCAACGTCAGCACCAACACCAGTACCAGTTTCGAAGGAAGGAGAACGACCACCTGTTAGATGTTTCAGGTGTGGGAAGTAAGGACACATCAGTCCAAATTGTACACAATCGCCATCCCAAGTATGTTATAATTGTGGAAAGGAAGGCCATATAGCTCGCTTTTGTCATGCAGCGAAGTCAAGTCCAGCTGCGATGATGACACCGAAGGCGGTCACGGACAAGTCAAAGTCTGTGGTCCAGGGGAGAGCTTTTGTTGTTACGTCACAAAAAGCGCAGAATTCGAACGAGGTTATAACGGGTAAACTACTTATTAACTCTTATGAAGTCTATGCCTTATTAGATACTGGTTCTACCCATTCTTTTATTTCACCAACATGTGCTCAACGCCTGAATTTGACTCCTGAAAAATTAGATTTTGACTTATCTGTCGAAACACCATTAGCGCAAACATTCGTTACATCTACGGTCTATAAATCTTGCTTTGTTCAAATCGGCACCCTCACATTACCTGTTGATCTTATTTCCTTGAACATGCATGAATTTGATGTGATATTAGGAATTGATTGGTTAACTGTTCATCATGCTAAAATTGATTGCTTTCGTAAGGTTATTAGTTTTCATATTCCTAATCAACCTATTATGCGAATTCAAGCAACCAAACCATTGAAATCAATAACCATCATTTCTAGTCACAAAGCCATTCGTTTATTGAAAAACGGATGTCAAGCCTTCTTAGCCCATGTAACGGATTTAAATAAAAGTACGTCAGATTTGAAAAATATTTCTGTTGTTAATGAGTTCCCTGACGTATTTCCCGAAGAACTTCCTGGCCTACCCCTAGACCGTGAAATTGAATTTTGTATCGACCTTGAACCCGGTACGAAACCTATTTCCAAAACCCCATATCGAATGGCCCCTATTGAACTTCAAGAGTTAAAGGTCCAACTACAGGAGTTGTTAGACAGCGGTTTCATACGTCCGAGTACATCGCCTTGGGGTGCTCCTGTTTTATTCGTAAAGAAGAAAGACGGGAGTATGAGACTTTGCATTGACTATCGGGAGTTAAACCATGTCACCATCAAAAATAGGTACCCGTTACCTCGCATTGATGACCTGTTTGACCAGTTACAAGGTGCTCAATTCTTTTCAAAGATCGATCTTCGTTCTGGATATCATCAGTTGAAAGTTAAAGCTGATGACATTCCAAAGACTGCCTTTAGAACTCGGTACGGGCATTATGAATTTCTGGTCATGTCTTTTGGATTGACTAATGCTCCTGCTGCTTTCATGGATATGATGAACCGGATATTCAAGGAATATTTGGATCATTTCGTGGTTGTTTTCATTGATGACATTCTCATATATTCTAAAAGTCGTGAAGATCATGAGCAACACTTGAGGCTGATACTCCAAAAGCTTCGTGAAAACAAGTTATATGCTAAGTTGAAGAAATGTGAATTCTGGCTTGAGGAAGTGGCATTCCTTGGTCACTTGATTTCTAAAGAAGGAATCTCGGTTGACCCGGCGAAGATTGAAGCAGTATCAAATTGGGAACAACCCAAGTCAGTAACCGAAGTACGAAGCTTTCTGGGTCTAGCTGGTTATTATCGGAGATTCGTAGAAGGATTTTCTCGAATAGCCGTTCCATTAACTCAACTGACTCGGAAAAGCACAACATTCAAATGGAGCGAAGAATGCGAGAAGAGTTTTCAAGAACTCAAAAGAAGGCTCATTTCAGCACCTGTATTGGCAATACCTTCAGGATCGGAAGGATTTGTCATCTACAGCGACGCTTCAAACAAAGGACTAGGTTGTGTTCTCATGCAACATGGGAAGGTTATAGCCTATGCGTCTCGGCAACTCAAGGAATATGAGAGGAATTATCCTACTCATGATCTAGAGTTGGCAGCAGTTGTTTTCGCGTTGAAGATTTGGAGACATTACTTGTATGGGGAGAAAGTGGAGATCTATACAGACCACAAAAGTCTCAAATATTTCTTCACCCAGAAGGAACTCAACATGCGACAATGACGTTGGCTCGAGCTGTTGAAAGATTACGACCATACCATCCAATACCATCCTGGAAAGGCGAACGTAGTAGCTGACGCATTGAGTAGAAGATCATATGCAAGCACGAGTGCGTTACTGACATCGCAAAGGCTCATCTTGGATGATTTACAAAGGATGGAGATAGAGTTAAAGGCTCCAGGAACCCACGTGAAGGTCGCACATATACAGGTAGAACCGGCTTTAATCGACAAAATTAAAGCTGCTCAAGTTACAGACCTAGAGTTGATGAATATGAAAAAGAAGGTACAAGAAGGTGCTATTCCAGAAGCAAGAGTCGACGAAGAAGGAATATTGCGAATCAACTCTAGACTGTGTGTTCTTAACGACCCTGAATTGAAATACAAAATCATGATGGAGGCGCACAACACACCGTTTGCAATCCACCCTGGAAGTACCAAAATGTATCGTGATCTTCGACATACATTTTGGTGGAACAATATGAAGAGAGAAATTGCAGAGTTTATCGCAAGATGTTTAACTTGTCAACGTGTCAAGGCGGAGCATCAAGTACCAAGGGGTCCATTGCAACCACTTGAGATTCCAGAATGGAAGTGGGAACACATCAACATGGATTTTGTGACAGGTCTTCCCAAAGTTTCTCAAGGCTTAGACGCAATTTGGGTCATTATAGATAGATTGACCAAGTCTGCTCATTTCTTGCCTATACGAGAAAACTATTCACTCGAGCGTCTTGCTAATTTGTATATTAGCGAGATTATGAGATTGCATGGCATGCCAGTATCCATAGTTTCTGATCGAGATCCTAGATTCACTTCACGATTTTGGGTCAGCTTGCAAAAAGCTATGGGCACTGAATTACGATTCAGTTCTGCATACCATCCCCAGACAGACGGACAATCGGAAAGGACTATTCAAACCCTCGAAGATCTATTAAGACTCTGCGTACTAGACTTCAAAGGAAGTTGGGACAAATACTTGCCATTGGTGGAATTCTCTTACAACAACAGTTATCAAGCAAGTATAGGCATGGCTCCCTTCGAGGCGTTGTATGGACGAAGGTGTCGATCTCCAGCATGTTGGGATGAAGTAGGTGAGGCAAAATTGTTGGGTCCCGAGTTGATACGTATAACTACGGAAAAGATCCAAATGATCCGACAACGTATACAAACAGCTCAAGATCGACAAAAGAGTTATGCTGATCTTCATCGAAGAGACGAGGAATTCAATGTCGGAGATCATGTATTTTTACGTGTTGCTCCGTGGAAAGGAGTTACGCGATTCGGAAAGAGAGGAAAGCTTAACCCTCGATTTATCGGTCCATTTGAAATCCTCGATCGAGTAGGAACTGTGGCCTACAGACTCGCTTTACCGCCAAGCATGTCTCGTGTTCATAATGTTTTTCACATATCCATGCTACGTAAATATGTGAAAGATCCAAACCACATTATTGAGTTAGAACCAGACGAGATAGCAGAGGATTTGACGTACGAAGAGATACCTGTCAAGGTCTTGGATAAGAAGGAGCAGATTCTACGCTCAAAGGTTATACCTCAAGTTAAAGTTTTATGGAGAAACCATGATGTTGAGGAAATGACCTGGGAGTTAGAATCCGAGATGAGAGCAAAGTATCCTCACCTTTTCGAATTGCCAGGTACGTACGTCAATTTCGAGGACGAAATTTCATAAGGAGGGGAGATTGTAAGACCCCGAATTTATGAAATAAAAATTTATTATTTTCTTTATGATTATTTTTCTAAATAGTGAAGTGCTTAATTGTTATAAATGATAGTTAAGGGTGTTATATGCAAATTATCTGATAAATAGTATGTCGGGGAATATTCCTTTTGTCGAGAAATATTCTTTTTGTCGGGGAATATTATATTCGGTACCGTACGACGGCGCCGAAATGGTAATATTGTCAATGATAGTGGGCCCCACAACGGGTTAACTGTCGGATATAGAAAGTGATAGAAATTGGCGGCAAAACTTTAACCGATAACTGTTAAAATACCCGGTGATAAAAAGAACAGTAAAACGCGTTATTCCACAGTAGCACACGGTATTCCACAGTAGCTCACGATGTTGCACAGTGTTTTATATTATTGATTCAATAATTGATAAAGTAGCAATTGCATAGTATCTTGATTCAATAATTGTTAATTAGCATCTGCATAATATATTTTACTATTTGTCACGACACTGTAACTTATATCATTTGATAGAATATTTTAGCATTATCGACAATGTCTAGAAATTCTGTCAAGGAAAGGGGTTATTTAATTGCGCGCCATTTTTTTATGGAAGGCCCCCTCTTTCCTGGGAATAATCTGGTTGTCAGTATTGCGAGTATATACTATCTGTGATATTAATACATTTAACACAATAATACAGAAAAATGGAATTATCTTTTGATAATGGAATTATCTTTTGATAATGGATTAATCTTTTTGAAAAAATGGATGGATGATATTAATGGAAGAAAAAATGGATGGATGATATTAATGGAAGAAAAAAATGGATGGATGATATTAATGGAAGAAAAAACGGATGGATGATATTAATGGAAGAAAAAATGGATGGATGATATTAATGGAAGAAAAAATGGATGGATGATATTAAAAGAATATGGGGAAAAGACCAAAATGCCCTCACCTTAATTTTCCTATAAATAGGGAGAGTTTGCTTAAGAAATTTTCACACCTTCATTGCTTATACTTCCTTCCTCTCTCTAAATTTCTGAAGTTCTCTTAGTGTGCTAGGCTATTGTGAGTATTTGTGAGAATACTAGTATTATCCGAAGTTAGTAAACTTCATAGAAAGTAACATCCAGTTAACGAAGGTAGGGAATATCATTTCTTTCATACTTATATATAATATCATTTGCTTTCATGTTCGTAAGTGATATTATACTCATAAAGGTTGTTATTCATTCGGTATTAATTTGTGGGGATAACCTGGCCGTGCGGTATGACGCATGCCTGGTGAATATCCTTTTGTATTCAACCCTTATTATTCTATGGGAATAACCTGTAAGTACGAGTGTCGTACCTGGTGAATACCCTTCTGTATTCATTCCTTATTAATCTGTGGGTATAACCTGTTCGTGCGGATTGACGCATACCTGGTGAATAACCCGTCGTATTCATTACTTATTAATCTGTTGTGGAAATAATCTGTCTACGCGAATTATCGCATGACAGGTGAAAATCCATTGCAGTTTCATATATTCTGTTATACTCATATAACTTATCATTTCTTTTGTACTCTTTAAGGGATATCTTTTTCTTTCACATTTCTCCATTTATGATAAGAAATCCTTATTTGTTTCCAAAACCTTATTTTTAAATGGAGAAAATCCCTGAAAATTAGTAGAATATCCTTAATAGTTTGTGCTTCATCTACTATCTTTTCACTTGAATCTTTCTATACGTTATAGTTGAAGCATGAAATAATTTCTTGAATATCATTCTTGAATTTGACTCCACAATTTAGTTATCGTGTTGGCAATTTGGTCAATCTTTGATACTGATTAAATTATAAAGCTTTTCTTATCCTTGATCTCACTGTATCATTGTCATCATCCTCATCCTCATATTTAAATTGTGGTGATAGTTCTCTTTGGCCCGTAGTGCAAAGATGAACTGACGTGACATGATTCTGACCAAACTGTGTATTGGTATTATCATGACTTTTGGTGTTACAAACAAAGGCGTATGGTGAAAGTTCTCTTTGGCCGTAGTGCAAAGATGAACTGGCGTTTGGCATGATCATGACCGGTGATGTTACAAATAAATATCTTTGGCACGTAGTGCAAAGAGAGGCTGTTGAATATAAACTGTTGATTTGGATGTTCATAAACAGGAATTGTTGATTGGTGTTACAGGGATAAAATATTGGTGGTGATCCTTTAATTTATAGAAGATGGTAGATATTATAATCTACTTGACTCTTCTAATGGATTGTTTGTTCCGCTGCAATTGTTGTTGTTGAACAATTATAATATCTTTAAATCTCTGATTTATTATTGTTGAAGACTAAAGATAATTTTTATTCTTCATTATCTTAGTCATGATATTTCTTACTGGGCTATTTAAGCTCACCCTTTTCAGTTTTGTCCCATTCTCAGGAAAGGAAAATGTAGCTGGGACTAGCCAGGGAGTGGAGTGATGGTTCGAGTTAGTGGTTGTCCTCATCAAGTGATGACATAGTTTAATAATAACTGTACTGAAGACTTTAAACATGTGTTGCCGTCTTTTTACGGCATTGTAATAATTTGGGTTTGGATACTGTGGTACCATACGGTACGATATTTGTATGGAAGTCACAGTATGTGTGTGGTCGTATTTTGCACGACAAATATTAGTTGTAAATGGAAAAATTCGTATTTGTATTTGTATTTTGTAGAATGTTATTGGCGACTCAAAATGGGTTGTGTGGACCTATTTTGGGGGCGTCACATTCTAGCCATCTTAATCTATCCTATAGAGTAAACAACTAAAGTTTCAAACAAAAACAAATCAAACACTTACTTGGAGTACTTACACCAAAAATAATGGAAGCACATAGGAACTTTTTACACAGACTTTTTCGACAAAGAAACTTTTAGACAAAATCACAAGACAAGAGGAAATGAGTAAAAATTCATGTCCCCCTTTCGATTTAACCGTTTAATTCGAAATCGACGGTCCAAATCTGGGCGCCAGTTGTAACCCACGTGCGAGAGGCAAAACGACGCTGTTGGCATCATCATTTCCACTTAACTCGAGAAACGACGCATTTAATACGCTTCATAACTCCTCGATCTCTGAGTTTCACGCGTCTATCTTTCCACCTCATCACACACCACCGATCTCCAACTTTTGCTTAATTACCACCCTAATCGCTTTCCTCCCTTCAACCCAATTGGAATCCCACCCTCACCCTGACCAACTCCCCCGACTCACATAAACCCCGACATTTTATACTCTCTCATCCCACTAAAGTAGAATGAGAGAGTGGAGGGCAATGTTAGGGGGCCCATGTCCGAGGCCCAAATATGGGTCTTAGACAGCCCAAATATGTAAAAGCCTAAAGACCCAAATTTGAGAATAATAGGTATCCATAGGCCCTTAGTCACAGATGGCAAATTGTGGGCTTGAGGCCCTAAAATGCTTAGTGGCGATCGACCACCAAAATGGCAGTGCAAAGGTTCAATGGTTGAGTGCGACGTCTGACCGTTGATTTGATGGGAGCCGCCCATCGTGAGGGGGACCACCATTCACCCTTTTTGTGATATGACTTGTCCCTCCAGGAAATGAGACTATAAATAGGAAGCAAAAGGAACTGGCAAAGGTTAGACACTCATTTTTACACACATACACACACACACACAATTATAGTGATACTTGATCCTTCTATCCGAGTACTAACAGTTACACCAGAGGCGTTCCTTGGTGGGGTCACCCTTTGGACCACCGTGAAAACGTGGATTGTAAATCCGAAGCACAACAGAAAGCTGCTGAGACCTCACTAGAATGATTAGGCATCATCTATAATTTTCATTAACTTATCTATCCTCTTCTCTGCTTTTTAAATTCACAATGTGCTTTCCTTCCCTTATTATGGATTTAGACAAATTCCATGTTTTCCCCATAAACTTAATACAAGAAGTCAAGAACCATAGCTGACAGCAAGATATTTGGTTTTATTCAAAAATTAAGGATCAATCAATGCATTTTATTTGCAAATTCATTACACCAATTTGCAAAAAAAAAAAACATGAAGATAAAAGAAATGCACTAGTACACGATGAAGCCTTTAGAAGCCATATGGCTTATTTATAGTCAAGTGGATCCAATCCTGCTAAGAGGAAGTCAAGCTCGCGAAGCGCCTCAGCAAGCTCCGCCTCAAGCTCCTTCAACCGCTTCTCCAAAGCCTCAATGATTTCCTTTTCAGCCTGGACTAGCTTCTTTATGGATGAAGTGTGTGTTTTTGGTTTTCCAATCCCCTGACACAAAAAAAAAAAGAAGTAACAAGATGCCAACAACAAAAAAAAAACTTTAAAAGAATTAATAAATTTTATTCTAAAAATAAATATTATAGTACATATCACAAGCATTATGATATATTCTTATTTTTTAAAAAAAAAATATTATACATGACCAAATTATGGCAAGAGAGTCCTTAATTGAATTGATTAGGTCTAATTCATTGTTGTTAAAAACGTTGACTGAATACGTGAAAAAGAAACATGTATACAAAACGTCACCTATTATGAAATTCACAAGATATATAGTTCCGTCTCACAATTCTATATGATAGTACTAAATTCGCGAAACGCAGGATAAACAGAGTTTCATGGTTATCCAGATTGAATAAGTCGGCTAACCTATGACTTTAAGAGTAGACACGCCATAGATAATAATAACATTTATCTCTTATTATGTGTCATTTATTTTATCACTACGTGACGAGAGATATACTTTATTACAAATATAAGAAGAATAAATTACACACTTTAGTACCTAAAAAGTGTAAGAGATTTAGCACAATTCAAATGCAAATCAAAAGAAAATAGTTAAACTCAATTAAACTAAACCAATAAATAACAACGTATTTCGCAAATTTTTACATGGCAAAAAAAAAAACCAAATGTAATCGACTCAATTAAGACGACAAGAAGGGATTAAATGATTATACCATTGTCGTTGAAGAGGTTAGACACACCGTTAAAACACAAATCTAGGTATACGAACGATTTTTTTTTTCGAAATAGGGTTTAAAGTTTAAACATCGACCGTATGTAGCATCCACTATTTATACTGAACAATTATGCCAAAAAAAATAAAAATGATAATAATATTAATATGGCCTCTTGGTGCAGCTAAAGATTATTGATAATTTTTTGACGATAAAATTATTAATAATCAAATAATAAAAATTGGGTTAGGAGAATCCAAATAAAGAATAAATTTTAAGTATTAGTTAGCGCAATTTAAGAGAATCTGATTTGTTGATAATGTTTCCTAAATAAGCTAAAAAACATAAAATTTTGTAATGTTAAAATAGGAAAAGGAAAAAAGAGAGCCTTAATAAGTATATACAATTGTTTATTATTTATTAATTATAAATAAAATTATCGAAGATACTATATATATACTCCACTAGATCACAAATATTCCAAAGTACAATTAAGATATTACCATCTCTCCTATTTAAATTTGATTATTTGAACTGTATTTTATGAGAATTCAATCAATAATAGTCAATCCTAAAAATCAGTCCCGAAAGGCGAAAAGTACAAGGTTTTTAAGGTGGCCCTGACCGCATACACAACGTGACACTTAAATACTTATCGGACCAATAGATTTTGCTCTGATACCATTTATATTTATTTTATTTTATTTTTAATTTTAAAAAGTAATATTTATACCAAATTTCTTCTATAAATTTTTGTCTATATCTGATCTAAACCGTAAATTAATATTTTTTTCAAAGAAAAATCTCAAGACAAATAAGAACTTTTTTCCTGAAAAGGAACTGCGTTTAAAAAAAATAAAAATATTAAGATGGAGTTCAGTTATATATTGCGAAAGTTTTCTGTTGATTTACAACTGTGACGTATATTAATATATGAGATTGAATAAGATTATAAGGTTGACCCACTATATTACATATTTGATTAAAGGGTGATGATACTAGGGGTTTTAAATTTTTTGTCTCAAATAATGTGTCGTCATAACATTGGTTGGATAAATGTTTATGATTGGTTATGTCATAAATTATTACTAAAATATTCAATGTCATGTTATTTGAGACCTATTTGAAATCAAAAATTTGAGACTTTTAGCATTACTCCTGATAAAAAAATTACTATAAATAATTATTCACGTAACTGATAACAAAAAAAGTCGATACATAAGATCACAAGATATATCACTTCTCCTCAAAATTTTATTTTAAATTAAACCCTACTCAAAAATTTTACTTTTGCAAAGCACGTGCTCTCTCTTTTTCTTTTCTCTTATTTTGATTCTTTTACAATTAATTAGAAGAAAAAAATAATTTCACATTATTAAACTTATATTTACGCACTACCGGTAAGACTTTTAGTTCTCAGATTTTATTAGTGTTTAAATACTTTTGAAGCTCTTCACTTTTTGTTAATAACAAGAAAAAGTTACTTTCGCATTATCAATAAAAACAATTGGACTTTTAATTTTGGGACTATATCATTGTTTAATTACTTTATACTATTTAGTAATTAATATTTCACTAGAGCTTATTTATCTCCTATTTTATCTTTTTTAAGTGGTATTCAATATCCGTTGTCAATGATGAAAAGTATTAAAGTGGTAATATATGTAATGTAACACCTCAATCGTACAAATATCTGGAAAAAATTTGTTTATATATAAAAAATTAAGTTACTAACAATATAATATATTCAGTCACGACTTTTTGAGTGAGCTTGTGGTGGACTAAGATGACCCAATAATATATTATTAGACTAGTAATTTAAGGTCTTGTTTGAATAAATTAGATTCGAACTTAAAATTTGACCCAAAATTTATTTCGTACTAAAGATTTGACCCAAATCATTTCATTATAAGTATTAAAAATATCAACTAATTAAACATGCTTTTAATTTTGGGACTCTGTCGGGTGTTAATTACTTTTGGATATTCAGATAATAGATAATACTATTTCTCATGATCTTATTATCTCTTATTTTATCTTTTTAAGTGTGACATTGTAATCACTATTATAGAAGAAGTAACGCTATGAGTCTCAAATTTAGAGTATCAAAAATATCTAAAATACACATGTTATCGCATTTGTATGTAATATGTTGATGACATAGGTATTTGAATCACATCTCAAAAATCTGTGATCCTTCGCATTACTCATTATAAATGTTGTCTAATAATTTTACATGCAAAAGAAGCTGATTAATTATGATTATTTAAAATATTAAATAGTGGGAGTTTTCTCATTTGACTTTTATATATTAATAACTCAGATATAGAATTCCATAATAATATTTTTTGAGGAAAATTAAAAAGTAAAAACGAATATAATGGCCACTAAACACTAGCTCAGTTGGTAACCTTCGCAAAAATCCCACCCCCTCCCGAATTATCAAAATATATATATATATATATATATATATATATATATAAATAATATAATGTGAAAAATACTAAAATAGGCTCACACATGGCATGGGCTTAAACCGAAACAAGTGGTGGGTAACATTTCCGTTGAATTAACTGCCCAGATGAATAAAATTATTTTTAATGGGTCAATTTAGTCTTTTCAAAGGCTTAGATTCTAACGGCTACTTTTTTGTCTCTCTTTCCCCACCAGCACTATTTCACACTCCAACTCCAACTCCAACTCCAAACTTCCATACATACAATACAACCAAATTCTTTGTCTAGATTACAATGACGAAACTAAGTGAAGAAGAGAAAGAATACCTGAGAAACGCCGGCGTCGCCGCAGCCAGCGGCGGAGCGGTGGTGGTGGTGGAGTATCTAGAATCCACCATGTCAAAAGAACTTCTGGGTAAGTTTCCTGACAACTCCGCCTTCGATTTCGACTACACCCAGAGCTCAATTTGGTCTCCGTTGATCCCCCGGCGCCATTTCGCCGGCGGTGGCATTCAAGATTTGGACTTTGAATTATTGGGTCAGTCTCTGTTTTCGGATTCATCGATTGAACCAACTGTGATACAGAGGAAGCTAATTTACAATGAGGATGATCAAGAGAGGTTTTTGGGTAATAGCAGTAATTGTAATACTACTACTATTCTCAAGAAATTGACTGATAATTTCAAGAGGAAAATTAGCACAAGTGTTTCCAATAATCTGAAAATTTATCGCGATACGAAGATGATGATGAAGAAGAAGAAGGCAAAGGCTTTTATTTTCTCTCCAAATGCTGCTTCTTTTAAGGGAAGTACTAATTCTCCAAATCCTAGAAAGGTAATCTCAATTCTCTTTTATTGATCCTATTTTGCTCTTTCTTGTTCTTGTTTGGGTAAAAATGAAGTTTCTCTAATAACCCAACTCCAAGTTTCTCCCCTTTTTCTGCTTATGAAAATTTACACACAGAAAATAACTGCAATATTTGATGCATTTTTTTTATTAAGAAAATTTACATAGAGAAAATGACTGCAAGATCCATTCATATCTGATTTGAATTTTAGCAGTAGTTCAGTAGAATTTTACTATTTTTAAATGTCCAATAACAAAAAATTAACAGGGATGGGCTAAGATGCTAAAAGCAGCCTCAGGACATTTCAAGAAGACGGGCAAGAAGAAAGACTGCAATGGTGCTGCTCATATGAAGCTCTCCAATAACTACTTGGCATATTCAAATTACTGACCACTGACTGACTCCCCTTCTTGGTCTCTTTTTCCTACTAATCCTACTGCTGCTCTTCCGCTCTTAGTTTGGTTATGTAACTACTCTATTCAAATGTATTTGATTATATCAGCAATATGTTAAACTCTTCGTTTTGTCTAAAGTACTTGTGTCCAACACTGGAAGAAGATATAGGTGCTAAACACTTCGTGTTAGTGTAAATAAGTGTCAAATTGGAAGAGTACCCGTAACGGACTCTTCAAAGTACCCGTGTCTGGCTGGACATTCCATTCTAGTCCATGTAATTTAGATGAGCAATACTATTCGTTTTCCAGAATTCTCTCTATTTTTGAGTAGTGATTCACAAACAAGAGCTTATAAATCATACAGACATGGCAATGGATCCGAAAACACAAAAGGAGTTTACGCAATGCCAAGGCCATTTAAATCAAGAGACAACAAGCATCATGACATAAATACATAAAATGATAATTCTGAAGTTTTGCCAGGGTAAATCCCCTGTAGTTAGGAATTCTCTTTGAATTTCATGGGAAAATTGCAACTGAGGAATTCTATGCATCGCAGCTGACTGGAATTCATCGAAAGGGATTATGGACTAGACCTCAAGTGAAGAGAAGGTGGTCTGATTAACTTCCTCTGTAAATTCTCAACAACAGTTTTGTTTTGTTATCCATCACTCATAAATGTACATGTTCTAGATCTAGAAAACACAAAGGGAAAACTCAGTCAACTCTTTAGTCAACATAATGTGGAAAGGGCTATGGTTTAATATTTCTATAAATTGACAGTAATGAACTCCAGAAAAACCATCATAGATCAATATCAAAAAGAAGTAAATGCAAAATCAGTGACAAAACTTAACTACCCACAATTTGAGAAATTATCCTTTCAATTACTGAACAAAAGGCGCCTCTAGTACCAATCTGTCGATAATCCTATTTATCCCAAGTAAAAGAAAAGACACGGACAGACTGCCACTCTGCATAATCCTTCAATACAACTTGTCATAAGCAAGCAGGAGGTCCTTGAAGGTCAACATTCTGATCCTTCCTAAATAGGCTTGATTTTGAAGTGGAGTGAAATGAGAGAGAATACAAAGCACTTCAAGTCCTGCAACAACATAATGCAGCAGCAAGAATTAGCTTGTTAAAAATGATGCAGAAACATCACCAAATACCATTTTTTGGAAAATGAATCGAAAAGAGGGGAAGAGGACAATGACATTTCGATTTTCTGAAAAGTAAATGGATGAATAGACGATCAGATAAAAATCTGATAAAGTGAATAACCTCCACTTCAGAGCATGCATTTCATACCAGGAAAAAAAATGCTTTGACTTCTAACAAGGATTTTTTGAAAATTTTAGACAATAAATTATGGTTTGCTTCCTAAACAAAAATGCCTTTTGAATTCACTGTGAAAGTAGTTTCAAGGCCATTAAACCCTATAATGATTAATGAGGGAACTTCAACGAAGTAAAACCTTACTTTAAAGTTCCTAGATATATGATGAGAAATAGGTCTTCGACTAACAGATTATATAGCAATAGCAGCCATTCAACAAAGTCGATGCAAGTGCAGGTTACAATAAGTACGCTCTGGCTCAAAATTGATAAGATTCACCTAGGACTCATTCAATTGTCACTTTCCAAATAGATAAGATAAAGCCTCAATATTAGAGTGCCCCACCACAAAAACATATAAGAGTGATCTAGGACTCATTCAATTGTCATCTGCAGCAGTCAAGGCTATGCTTTATGTTAAAGTAACAAAAAAGTCTAAGATGTTACAATGTCATATACTAATATACAATTGAAACATGTTGCTGCACGTTTCTAAATCCAATTCAATGAGGCAACTAGCTTTTAAGCAAAGCAATGATATACCTAGGTAAGGAGGCAATATATTGGACTATTTTGATCCTATTTAACAACAAAAAGGAGCAGCATAGTTCTTTCTAAACCTTGCAATGGAAAAGGTTTAGGGCAGTGATTAACAAAACTGCTGGTAATTCTGGACAGCAACCTCATGATGTATTAATAGGAGAAACTTATCAAAACGTAAACGATGGCAACGTAGCCAAAGAACTTAATCCAAAAGGAAAATATTAATGAAAATTGATAGCGCAAAATAGATATACTGGTAAAGAAAATATAATGTTATATTCCAACAAAACCAGTTAAGAATTCAGTAAATGAAAGCGAGCAAATTTTCGTAGAGAAGAAAGATAAAGGAGTTCCAAGGGAGATGTATAACAGACCTGAACAAGATAATAGAAAATACGAAGCCCTTCAGGATCTTTACTGGTCTGAACATCCATGAGTGACCCAATCTTTGAAGTAGTGAAGGAGATATGCTCGTTCCCCATAACAATTTCAAGCTCTTGCCGTCCAACACGGTCTGGTTCTGGCCAGCTGCTATCATCTTCCTTCATGATCTAATGAGACACTCGGAAGCATAAACAACAAAATTATAGAACAGAAATAACCAACAACACACCCTTGAAATATCCACATTAACAAACTTACAAGGCAGAAATATATCAGAAAATTCCTTCTAAAACACATGAGAAATTAACCTATAGGTTCTGTTCAAGCATGTCGATTTTATTTTTCTAGCAACTAAAGATTTCAAAGAATGGGTGACTGAACATGATGTTCTACTTGCACAAGATCATGGGTTTGAATTTTCCAACTCGCATATCTGGTATTCCCATTATATTAGTGCAGTTATGATGCTGTAGTATAGAATACATTATTGAGCTCATTATCTATGAGCTTAACCTCAGAGAGCAAATTGACAACTTGGTAAACAAATTGCAAAAAGATAACAAATAAAAAAATCAGCCAAATTTCATAAATCAAGGAGATAAACAAACAAAAAAATCTAAAATCCATGGAAACCCAAACTACAAAGAAACAGCCTAAAATATTTAGTGTGATTAACAAAACTCACTGCAACTAACAAGCAAAACTTATAAAGCCCTAAAAAGCTCAATTTCATCACATTACATGTGAAAGACAAAGAGACGCATATCAAAAGTAAACCCTAGAGAGAAAATTGAAAATCTACACCAACTAACTACCAAAATCTTCAAAACCCAACAAATTAAAATCCCTAAAACTTCAATTTTTTCCACCGTATTGCATTCAATTAATAAAACAGACAGCAGTAAATCTTAAATACCTCGAAATAAACATATATAAAAATAATAATAAGTAAACCCTAGAGAGAGAAATTGGGGAGAAGTGAAGTGGGGTAATACCTCGCTGTGGGAGATGATGCGGCGGCACTCACGGAGGACGGAAGGGGTGAGAAAGACTTCTTTGCGAATCATGGTGTCGTTTTTGTAGTTGGAGTTGTTGGCGTACCGGAGCTTACCGTCGGGCCGGAACTCGAACTCCAAGAACTCATGGCCGAACTTCCCTTTGTGACCCACGTAGTATCTCAGGTAGAACTCTTCTTCTTCTCCGGCCGCTGCCATTCTCTCTCTCTCTCTCTCTGCAAAAAGATGAAAACTCTGGAACTGGAGGAAAATAGAAAAATGGATAGAGAGAGAATGGGACCAGTAATCAGTAGTATTTAAAATTAATTATAATTTTATTTGCATTAAATTAATAGTTATTAAAATTATGTCGTAAAGATTATATTTGAGATCTCAAGTTTTTTATTTATTTTTAAAAATAAACTAAAATTATTAATTCTGAGATAATAAAATTACTTAAAAAGAAATTAGTTAATAGTATGTCCAATTAGATATTAGGCCTAAATATGGATTAATACCATGAACTTTTAATGTTTTTTCATTTTGGGAATTGTCTTCTTAATTTTTTTAATTAGGGGATTAAACTTTTATTTTTTTTCCATTTTGGGGATTGTCTTCTCAATTTTTTCAATTAGGGGATTAAACTTTTAATTATTTTTTTTCACTTTGAGGATTGTCTTCTCTATTTTTTCCATTAGAGGATTAAACTTTTAAATTTTTTTGATTACGTCTAAATTGATAGTGCCATGTCAAAAAATTGATTATATGGCAGCGACACGTGACTAAAAAATACTTATGTGTAATATTGAGTCTCATTTTAACATTTAATTAATTAATTTTTTGTACAAAAAAGGGTAAATATACAACTATTATTAATTTTATTTTAAAAAATTGTAATTAAATTCACTTTTAAAAATTAAATTTAACAAAAAATTAAATTTAAAAATTAATAATTTACCAAAAGGGTAAAATTATCATAAAATTATAATAATAGTAATTTACTTTAAAATTAATAATGGTCATATATTTACCCTTTTTGGTACAAAAAATTAATTGAATAAATGTTAAAACTAGACTCAATATTACACATAAGTATTTTTTAGTCACCTATCACTGTCATGTTGTCAATTTTCTGACGTGACACTATCAATTAGACGTAATCATAAAAAATTAAAAGTTTAATCCCCTAATTGAAAAAATTGAGAAGACAATCCCCAAAGTGAAAAAAAATTAAAAGTTTAATTCCCTAATTGAAAAAAATTAAGAAGACAATCTCCAAAGTGGAAAAATATTAAAAGTTCAGGGTATTAATCCATATTTAGGCCTAGATATTATAATTCTTATCATTTGGGACTAAAAGTTTATGGACAAAATTAACTTTTAATTTTGTTTAAAACGACCGATGTATCTTATCTTATCTATTTATACTTAAACTAATGAGAATATGATATTTTTATTATTAGTGATAAAGATATGATAGTCCAAACAGAAAGTTTTTATCCAATCTTTTAAATAATTCTAAATAAAACAGACATAACATAAAATTATTTTATGTTATCTCATGAATAAACTCATAAAAAAATAAATACGTAACTAGAACTATTTAATGTTAAAATTAATAATTTTAAGATTATAATTCATAAAAATATAATTCTGAGATTATTTTGCAAACAGACATGACCCAAAAGTTATTAAAAGAAAAAGTATGTTAAAAGTGCAAATATCAATATTGGAGTACTTTTGTCTCGTAATAAAATTTATAATTTGTCGTTGATTTATTTCTTCAAATATCAATATTGGTAAAAATAATAATAAAAAATAAAATTTCTAAGGAAAAATATTAGTTTTAAAATTTTATGTTGAAAAATAGTCAGTAAACATTTTTTTTTTTGGGTGCAAAGTCATTCAAATTTTTATGTTTAGTTGTATCATAACCAAATTCTAATATTTTAATTTTATAAAAAGAAGCAACAAAAAATTATACTCTTTGAATATGACTCTCCTTAAATAAGAATTTTTTATTTTTTTAAAAAAAGCATGCAATTTGAGAAATAAAATCAACTATTTATTTACTTTTCTTAAAAATATGTATTATCAATGTGGTGCAAAAGTAGGTCTATCAATGATATTAGACATATATTCACCAAGGTAATATGTTCTTCATTAAGTCGTTAATGGGATTTTTTGTTACATCACAATAGAGTTTTAAGATTTTGTAAATGATTAAAGAGTTACAAATAAGAGAATAAAATTATGCGTATGGTTGTAGTTGATTACGACCATTGGACTAACTCATATATGGTGAATTATTTACTAATTGTTGTTCGACGCATTATTTTGTAAGTTATTTTTTTGTAAGATTCTTTGTAAGTGAAGCAAGACTCCAAGATTCAAACTTAAATGAACCTCTTTTTTGTAAAATGAAACAGAGTCTATCTTAAATTTTAGGGTTAATTTCACTGGACCACATGGGGTTTAACGCTTTTCCCACTTGACCACCTGCAGTTCAGAAACCTACATTTAAACACCCGAGTTTTTGAGTTGAAGTGAAAACGTCACCTTTTCCATCCAGATTAACGGTGTGTGCATAACACTCGCCAATAGAGCGTGAGGTTGGGCTATAACAGTCAAAAGTAGCTGAAAAAAGTCAAAAATGCCCTCTTTCATGTACCTTGGCTTTAAAAGTCCCATTTTGCTTGTATTTTTTTAGTTTATTTAAAATAATTATAATAACTTTCAAATTTATTTATTATTTTTATTTTTTTATTAAATCTAATTATGTTTGTAAATAAAAGGATAGTATATGATTATAAAAGTCTAAATTAAATTATTTTCTTTTTTATCCAAATTTGTTTATCTTTTGACATAAAAAAATTTGGATGAATAAAGTTTAGTGTATTTTTCTTTTCTTTTCTCTTGCTTAAGAAATGCACAAGCAAAATAAATGAACATAAAATGGACTATTGCATATTCTGTTGTTATTTATGAAGTTTAATTATAATTCAAGTATTTTTATTGTCCATCGATTCTTATTGCGATTAACTTTTTCTTGATTTGATATATTTTATTTGTTTGAAAGAATTTTTATTTTTATTTTCAACCATTATAGACTTTTCATCGTTATAACAAATTACATTTTTCCGTGCTACATATATATATTTCAATCATTTTAACTGTTTCAAAAAGAAAAAACCTCCCTAAGGAATTGGATATTATTAATTAATGAGTAAGGGGGTGATGATTAAATGCTCAAATTAAACTGTAACCTTCAAATTAATATCCCATAAATATTAATTTCCCCCAAAATTTAGTGCTCCCTCCATTTCACTCTAAGACTGCATAAAAAATGACTTACAAATTTTATTAAAGACTGCCATTATACATGACTGCTTAACAATTTTATTTTAATTGATGACGCAATTTTTATTAGTATTTTTTTAATTTAAAAATATAAAATTAATATTAACTTTTTAATGATTGAAAATAAAAAATACATATATTTATTCAATTAACCACATAGACATGTCAAAAAATAACAAACACCACAAAATTTGTCTATTTGAATACCAAGGAAGAAAAATAATTAAATATGTGTAAAAAGTAATAAATTATAATTTTTTATATTCTTAATATATTATAAATTTAAAACAAATTAAACATAAAAAAATCAAACTAACTAATAAATTAACTTAACTAAATAGTAAAACAATTAAAACATATTCAAATCAAATAATTAAAACAAGTTAAAATAATAAACAGATTAGCTTAATAAAATTAGTTAAACAAATGGAGGCCCATATTTTGCTGAGGAGAGAGAAGATGCAATAGGCTTGGCTCAAAAATCGAGAATAGAGGTTTGTTTGTTTTGTTTTGTTACACTTTAAATATAATACTCCATAGCTGAGCTCTTCTAATTATATATAGAGGTCAAATATGTCTTTAGCCAGTTAAAATAACGGTGTTAACACGGAAAGCACTTTTTCACTTTAACTCAAAAACTCGGGTATTTAAATGTAGGTTTCTGAACTGCAGGTGGTCAAGTGGGAAAAACGTTAAACCCCAAGTGGTCATATGAAATTAACCCTAAATTTTAAAAATAAAAATAATTTTAGGTCTCAAATTTTGTTTCTCGAAAAATATCTCAAATGATATATTATGGTTACATAATTGAGTATACTTATTGTTATTAATTATGTCATAAAATATTATTAAAATATTTAATATATCATCATTTGAAACACAATTAAAATTAAAATTTTGATACTCTTAACATCGTCCTAAAAACAAATTAGAGGATGAGATAAACCTAGAATTTGGTTTTGTGAGGCAGAAACTGATACGTGGTGGGCTTATATGAGGCCCATTGGCTCCTGCTTGTTGGGCTTTTAATTTTTAAATTTTGGAAAGTTGTTTGGACTGGCAGCTCATAACATAAAACTTGTTTTTATTTTTGATTAAAATTTATGTTACGTTTGGATCGAAAGAATGAAATAAGTATATTTAATGATTATTTTGATGGATAAATTATTCTGATGAAATAAAAAATATTTCATTCCCTTGATATTCATTCTATGGGAGAGATAGTCGAATGAGATCCATTCATTTGAACTATATAAATGTAATAATTATGTCATTCTATCACATCACCCACCAGCAATAAAACATACACTTGAGATACTTAAAAACCATTTCATCTAATTCCTTCAAACTAAACGTAACATAACATTACGTTTAATTTGAAGAAATTAAATGAAGAATGGAATTAAGTGAAAAATAATACATTTAGTAATCACTTCAACGGATAAACCATTTTAATATATAGAATGAAAATCCCTTAATTTCTATTCCATGTGAGATGTCTTGGAAGGGATGTATGTAAAATTTTGTTATCCTATCACATCATTCATTACCGCTACTAATAAACAAACATACGTTGAGATGTTTAAAATTTATTACATTTCATTCATTTAATCCAAATATAACATTTGTGTATGTTTTTATTCATGTCATCCCTTAGTTGTACCTAAACTAAAAGTTTCTTAGAGAGATGGTACAAAATGACTTATATTTCTTCCAAAAAAAAAAATAAAAAAAATAAAAAACCATAAGGCACCACAAACCTAAGTAAGTTTCTTTGGAAACAAATTGTCTCGAAACAGAAAACATATTTATTTAATCCAAGAAAGAAAAAGAATACAAGTAAAGGGGACAATGTTAGTAAACATAGACAGTAAAACGGAAAAGCAAGGTTATTTTCTGATTAACAACAAAAGAAAGAAAAGAAAAACGTTACTATATAAATGAATATAACTAAAGCCAAATGATAAAAGTAAAACCAATAGTTTTAGACTCCAACTGATCATCGCATCAGAAAAATTATTAGACCAATACTTTTTAAATCGAAAAAGTTATTAAATAGATGGACGAGTAGTTCAACTAGTGATCAAACCGTTATTAATCCAATAACACTATATCTATGTATTGAATTATTAGATATATTAAAAAATATAAATTTTTTAATATACATTTTCTTTCAATCTTTATTTCGAATAGAATATACCATTAGGGTTGACTTTTTAAATTTAAAGTTGACGTGATTCATTTTAATTAATAATACAATAAATGTTATAATGAGTAATATTTTTTATATAATTTATAAGTTTTATAATTGTATTATTTATAATTAAAAAAAATTCATGTTAATTTTAAATTTAAAAATATCTCATTTTAAAAGATAATATTATTCTTGTATTTTGGGAGGAAAAGAGTAATAAATATTCAGATACATTTATATGTATTATTTCATGATTAATAAGTAGATTTCATATTGTTATCCTCAGAGGCGGAACACTTAAGGGGGGGCGGTCATATGACCCTGGGGCGGGGGTCATATGATCCTGGTATTCCGACGTGATGCACGGAATATTCCTGTGCCTGCATGCCTGTGGGTGGATTTGATGATGGCCTAGTAATTACTGATCTGTCTGTGCTGGCCTGTATATCTCTGGTTACTTTCCATTGAAGTGCGGATTTCCTCCCTGGTTCTAATTAGGGATGTTAGCTTTAGCTATATGCTACCACAGCTTCAAACAAACACAAGCTGATCAGAAGTGTAAAGCTAGCCTAGAGACTTGGTTCATTCTCTCTATCTGATCCTCCTAGTTACTACAATCCATAAATAGATTGGCTATGTACAACCACAAATGAAAAGTAGTAGTAACCTTGAAGAGGGACAAAGGGTTTTGACCACCGCAATGTGAAACAAGGGGGTGTTGACCACCGCAATGTGAAACAAGCGTGGCCGATGGCTCTCCTCCCACTGTCACCTGACACAATTAAGCACGAGTGCCCAGCGCCGTCCTCTTTTAATTAATTAGACTTGCCAAATATATATATATATATATATATATATATATATATGTATATATGTAGTAGTTTTGTTTTTTCTTTTTTCCTCCGAGCAATCCTATGATCAATCTTCCTTGCTTTGAGTTTGTATTTTTCCTTTGTTTTTCTGTTTTATGTTTTATAAAAAGAATGATGAAACATGTTGGATTCAAACTTTTACATTGGTGTATATATATGTAGTAGTTTTTTTTTTTTCTTAGCAATCCTATGATCAATCTTCCTTGCTTTGAGTTTGTATTTTTCCTTTCGTTTTTCTGTTTTATGTTTTATAAAAAGAATGATGAAACATGTTGGGTTCAAACTTTTACATTGATATATCGATTAATCGAGTTGGCTTTGATTTTACCAGTTGCGACTGCTATTGTTGAAAGAATATTCTCTGCGATGAAAATTGTCAAGACTGACTTGCGTAATAAAATGGGAGACGAGTGGATGAATGACAGTCTGGTAATTTATATTGAGAAGGATATTTTTCAACAATTAAAAACGAACACATTTTGAGATGTTTTCAAATTATGCAGACTCACAAGATACAATTGTCTCCTCTCAGTTGTACAATCAAAATAAACACTCCAAGCGTCAATAAATAATTTTTTTTTACTAATACATTTTGACTCCCTCTAAAAACATTCTGGTTCCGTCACGAGTTATCCTTTTTAACTTTTGTTTGTGCAACTGAACTTGTGAGTCAGTTGTAATAAAGCACGTAAGTTTAAATTAAGTCACCACGTGATATTTTTAAGACCATACATTCAATGCTTATCTCAAAAATTATCATCTTCCAAGCGATCTAACAACAAAAGTAAAGCATAGGATAAGTGCTATGACATGCACACACGTGTGTAAAAAAATAATAAGAATAAGAATAATGCTAGGAGTATTAAAATATTAATTTTAAATAAGTCAAATGACATGATATTAAATATATTAATAATAATTTATAACATAGTTAATTACATAAGATTTATTTAATCAGTATTATAATTACACATAATCGAGATACTTTTTGAGATTAAAACTTTAGAATCCTTAGCGATGACCTTAAAAATAAAAGTCAAAGAATAAGAAGTTACGAGAGAGGGGGAGAGTAAAGATAGCGATAAGAAGTTAAAATATAGAATAAAATTCAAAAATCACTTGTGGTATATATTAATTCTTGAGTCACCTGTTAATGGGAAACTGAGTCACCACTTGTAGTTTCACATCTATTACACTTTATTTTCGTGCGTAAAGAATTGTTCTATCCTTCCTATTTTATTTCATTCAACAACATTTTATTCATTTTTTTTCCTTTTTAACATCTCAAATATCAATATATATATATATATATATTAATTATATTACACAATTATTCAATATTGAACTAAATAAATTTTATAACTTATCAAAACTAAATTAAATATAAATAAATAAATAGTGAACAAAATTTTCAATCATACATTAAACAAAATAAATAAATAAACTCAATCATACTAAATGAAGTTAAAATGTATTAAGGGTATCATTTTGACTACCTGATTATATTATACTAGTTTGTCTGGGCACATATTCACGTGTGTGTAATTTTTTTAAAATATTAATAATTTAAATTAACTAATAAGAAAAATTTAGAATAATAAAAATAGAATTATACGGAAAGATATAAGTGAGTAAGTAGGAGTAAAATGTGAGAGTATTGGTGAGATAAGTAAATGAGAGTAGAATGTGAAAATAGTGAAGAGAATAATGTATAGATAAAAATTAATTTTATTTTTATGTTAGATGGTGTTTGATTGCATCTTAACAGTCCACCTTAATGCATCTTAATAGCCCACCTGTTATTCGTTAAGAGGCATGAAGCTGTTTGGTAACAAAAATTTTGGAATGCTTCTAAATCATTAAGATATAAAATTAAATTTTAACTATTTAGAGGTCCATCTGAACAAAATTGACTATTTTTTGAGCAAAAGTAACCTTTCCAACATTACAAAATCCATTTTTTCTCCCCAATAACTCTACTACCCAATTGTTCTTTCTCCTCTCCGCCTCTTCCTCCTTCCCCGCTCCGTCCCTGCCGCCCAATCTCTCAATCCCCCGGCCTTCATTCCCTTCCATCCACGTCCTCCCTTCTTTTCCATCCACAACAACATATGACAGAGAAGAAGCTCTGACTCCGATTCAAAACCAAATCGTGTATAGAGAGATAAAGCATTTCAAGAAATGGGTATCCTAGTTGATTCCTTCCTTTGTTATTGCCAATATCATTATGTTCGTAATCACCATGTATGTCAACAATTGCCCCAAGAATTATGTTTCTTGCGTTGCTAGGTTTCTAGGGAGGTACTCTGTGACGCCCCCAAATCCGGGTCACCTGAGCCACGGACCTGGTTCATCACTACCCAATACCAAAATGATACAATCGATAACTTATAGCGGAATAAAGGAATATTTACATTGATATAACATAAATAGACCTGTCCCAAGTCTCGAAACCAATACTATTACAAAACATAACATAATACAAAAGGGTAAATATGTCTTAATACACGACGTCAATAATAAGTCTTAATACAAACGGTAATTCTAGAACAACAATTTACTACTACTCCGTAGCTTTCCCCTTCCCCTTATCTTTTCCTGAGCTCTCGCCACGTGCCGCACTAACTGAAATGTTTTTAAGGAGAGCAAGGGGTGAGCAACAATTTGCCCCGCAAGTAAAATAGCAATGAATAATCACATGAATAACTTTATAGCTCACAGGAGTAAAAATTTATCTGAACCAAGGAAATAAACAACTTTTTATCACCGTTATAGTGGCCACTAAGGACCGAAGGATTTCTGAAGTATCCAAGGATTTCAAAGTTTCCCGAAGAAGGGAACTATTCAATACTGAGGGTGCACCAAGGCACAGAACTCTATTCTAGAATTACTGGAAATTCATCCGATAATCCACAAAACTGGTACAATAGGTGATCAGCCTAAAATACCTGGCGTTATGCATAAGCCTTACATTTTCCATTTACGCGCGTGTCGGTTTCCCGACGTTTATACAATTTCCCCTGCTGTGAGGGTTGTTCCACTCAGCTTTACATGGGAGTCCAGACCACAACAATTTGATCGGACAATTTTACTTAACAACAATAATAGTTGGAGGACTTTAACCTCGCTTTAGTAACCAAATCAATAAGTGTCTAGCTGAAACAATTAGCCTTGACATAGCTTTTAAACAGTCTATGGAATAAAGAACTTTAAGGTTCAACAACATGCATGGTAGCATTTAAAAATATCTTGAATGAATAAAAATTCATAATCTTTGGAATCACACAATATATAACATTGCATGAAATGGGCTTTCATTGCAATACTTGAATAGAAGTATGAATACTAGCACATTAATTGCTAAATTGATAAGTAATTTGAACGGAGTCAAGAAGCTCAATAAATAATATTTGCTCGATAGATAAATGAATTCAAAACTTGCCCAATAAATGAATCGAGTAAGGAAAACTCGCACAATTAAATAGGAGTTGTATGAGTTAGGAAACTTGCCTTGTACGTGCGTTAATACTTGACGTTAATCGTCCGTCAACAAAATATCCTACATAGTTTATTAAAATCGTCATAAATATTTGTCACAAAAGAACTAGGTTCATTACAGTCATCACATCATTAAAATACATTGATTGCCACTACGCTTACCCAGTCGGGGGTCTCGCTCCCCGGTGAGCGAGCGGCTGCCCAGCTCGCCGGTGAGCTGGCGGGGGTCGGGGGGCAGCGCCCCCTGGAAATCCAAGCGTAATTTGTAATCCGTTAATTCAATTTACGCCTTAGGACAACATCGTTTAGTTCGACACGGGTATAAATTAAGCACATAAAGCTTTAACAAGATATAAGCGTTTTTAATCATTTTGTACAAAAATATAAGTTTTAGACTCGCGGGAAAAATTTACTGGGTCCGACCCGATCCGGCCCGACCCGACCCGGTCCGGCCCGGCCCGACCCGGACCAGTCGCCATGCAGTAGCAGTTGCAGTAGCGAACTGTTGTTCCTGCAAGCAGCGACACAGTCACACCTTGCCTTGCTCCAGCTGCTATATCTCCCCCTACACTCGATCAATTTCATCCCTTACGGACTCTATGGATTCCTAAGACACAAGGCTACAACATATCACAAATTCAAGACGACCCATAATCATTAACATGACCAAATCCTGAGCTAAAACATAAACTGCATGCTCTGTTTTTCGCAACCATGAAATATCTCACACAAATGGCTACTGTGACTTCATTTTAGCATCATTTTGGCTCATTCAAATTGGTATATCTTCACAACTGATAGAAGTACAATATTCCAATAACAAACAATCAAAATAATCACACCATCAAGGCTTTACAGTCCTCTACAGTCCGAATGTCCAAAAGTCCAAAAATGTCCAAAGTTCATCCTTTAAGCCAAGGTTCGGATCTTTACTTGTTTTTGTTCCACTTTGAGGGTGTTTATGGTTTATATAGCTTCTTAAGAACCTCCATGATAGATTCAACACAACCAATCAACAAAAAAATTAGCAAAAATCCAACCCTCAAGCATGTAAGCGTAAAAACTCATGAAAGCTTCAAGTGGAGAAGAAATGGTTGTGGTTCATGGTTACCTTCTTGTTGCTAGCTTCGTGTGGGGTGAAATGGTTGCTAGAGTGCTGCTCTCCTTCCTCTTGGTGCCCTTCTCTCCTTTCTCCTCCTTCCTTGCTTTTCTTCTTCTTCCCGTAGCTTGCTTATTCTTCTTCTATATTTCCCTCTCTCTCTCTCTCTACGTAGCTCTCTGTAACTCTCTCCTTACTTGCAAATGGGAAGTATGCTGATGGTTTGAAGGAGAAAGAAGGTGAGCTGATGGGAGGTTTAAGGTGGCTTCGGAAGGAATGTTTTGATATGCAGAAAATGGGATGCCCGAGCTCTTGAAAATGACTTTGAGGAGCATGCTTTGTGAAGTTAACATTCCCATATATGGTGTACTGTGCATGTTTATTCTTTTCCCCCCAATTGGCTCTCAATATACACGTGGCCTCCCCCAATTGGTTTGAGGCTTAAATGTCTCACCAATTAATTCGAATATACAGATAAATATACCCGAATATTCCCACTTTTGTACCAAATTTGGTAAATAACTCTACCCAAAATTATAATGGGTACTCCCATAAATTATTGGAACACGCAAAAACATTTATTATGGGATTTGTCCATTTATTCGGAACACCCATAATATACATTTCGGATATAGATTAAATCACGTATCAACCCCAATAAAATTTCTGACACTTGGAAAAATTATTCCTCAGCATATATGCCTCATCTAAATTAATAAAAATCGAAATAGACGAAAAAGTTTGGGTGTGAATAGTGCTCGTGAATAGTGCCTCGGGAAGCGGGTCCCGCTAATAGTGATTTTATGAATTTTTGCAAAATCGATATATTCACTCTAACGACACAACAACACATAAAATTTAACATATGCACATTTTCTAGGCTGTAACACAATTCTAAACACGTAGTATAGATTAATATAAAAATAATAATAATAATAATAATAATTCATTTTATTCATACATAACTCGGGTTACAAGGAAATCTAAAATTCCCGATCGTTACATACTCTTTTCAGCCCTTCAAGGAAAATTCTCTTCTCGGCCCTTCATCTTATGCGTAAACCATCTTTTCTCTTGTTAACCCTGGTTTTCAATTCAATTAAGATGTTCCATTTTTGAAAGTTCATTTTTTTCTTCATTTTTCAATTATATCAGTAATCGAATTAACTTGAAGCTAACAATATTTTTGTACCTAATTAGTTTTGAGATATAATTTATGCTTGATGGCAATGGTGAAGCTGACGAGTTGACCAGTTATGTGATGTTTGAAGTTATGCAGGCTTGATTTGATTTGATTTAATGGCTGTATTTTTGGACTAGTTTGGGTAATTGTTTAGAGTGTTAAAATGGTAAAATACTGTGATTCAGATATTTTGAAAAAATTAATTATCAAACAATATTTCTTTATTCAAATACAATTCTAGACAGATACTCTACATTATTCAGATATCTAAACTGTTCAGATCTTACCATTCAATTTTATCAAATACAACCTTAGTGTGTGACCCAAAATCATGATTATCAAAAATTGGAGGTTTTATTAACCAAAATAATAATAAGGTAATACACTAGTACTATAAACAATTTTGCACAAAAATTAAGCTTCATACCAATACTTTTAGAGAGAGAGAAAGAGAGAGAATGTACTGTGAACAATTTGCTTCCTCAATTGGCTTCACAATGATGGTCGCTCCTTTTGAGAGATTCATTTTTACATTTCTATTTCTCTCTCTCCCTCCCTCCTTCTCTCCCTCCCTCCCTCTCTCTCTTTCTATATATATATATATATTCAGATCTACAACCCATTTCTTTGTCAAAATTCACCACTTACTTTCTATTCTTTCACTATACATCTAATTACAAAGTTGTTCTGTCAATTACAAATCACAAAAATTCGGATGGTGATGGGAGAGGGATTCTTGCTTGTTTGACTTCACTAGTTATTTTACGAGTGTAACCCATTTGCCATTAAAATGGGTGAAAATGAGATAACTTGAAAATGTTTATGAAGCCACAAGTGATAACTCGATAGTTTTCGAATCACAGGTGGTGACTGCGACGCCCCCAAATCCATGTTCTTGCTACAGTGGATTGGTGCTCACTATCCAATACTAAATCCTTCTGAGTATAGGTATTATACAACAACTTAATCATCCTTGATCTTAACTTCTTCTCCATTTATCTATCCGAGACTTGCACAACAACTAAAGCACCCGTTTTTCCTAGGATTTGGACAATTGATAGCGAAGTGCCCCTCATATCTACAGTTATAACACACATTTTTCCCCTCCAACATGTTTCCATGTGATTCTTACCACATGTTTTACATGCTTCCACTTTTTCTTTATTTTCTCCCTCCTTATTTTTATTGTTATCATTATTGTCGTTATTGTTCCACTTCCTTTTATTACCATTCTCCCTATTACTAGTTTCTCCTTTATAATTTCCTCCCTTACCTCTCTTCTTCCTCGCTTCATTGAATTTAGATAAGGTTTCACTCCCTCCTTCTGCTATTATGGTATTTTCAAAGATTTGGCCAAAGGTTTCTATCTGTAGTAAAGACAACTTGTTGTATAACCAAGGTTTTAAACCCTGTTCAAACCTCCTCGTTTTCTTATTCTCCATATCAACCTGATGCAGAGCGAATTTTGCCAATTCATTGAATTTGGCCGCATATTGGGGCACAGTTATGTCCCATTGTTTCAATTCTAGAAACCATATTTTCATACGATTTTGCATGCTTCTTGGGAAATATTTCTCAAAAAATATTTCCTTGAACTTTTCCCATGAAACTACTCCCTCCCCAGCCCTGGCTTAGTTAGCTTCCCACCAGAAATTTGCCTCGTCTTTCATTAAATAAGTGGCAAAGACCGTTTTTTGGTCTCCACTGACCCTAGCTATTGTAAAGGCCTTCTCTATCTCTTTAATTTATCCTTGAGCCTCTATTGTCTTAGAGGTTCCCTTAAATTCGAGAGGTCTAACACTCTTAAAATTCTTAAAGGATGTGTTTCTTGCTGTGGGTAGGTTTTGATTTTCTAAGGGACGATCCTGCAGTGCTCCTAATAGTAACTCTACAAATTGTTGCATAGGGTTAACTTCCCTATGCTCTTCCTTACTATCTTCTCAGCTTGTGATATTTTTCTCGGCGGCATTTTCTATATATAAAAGAAAACAACACATAAATACTACTAATTTATACACATATCACAAAGTATAAGAAATGTTATCAACATATTTCTTAATTTTATCTTTTCGAACTCTTTATGAGTCCATTTATTTTCGTTCTTACTAATTATCTCAAGATTATATCCTAAGTTACTATAACCTACAACTCTAATACCAACTCGTGACGCCCCCTAGTCCATGTACTTGTTACAGTGAATTGGTTCTCACTATCCAACACTAAATTCTTTTGAGTATAAATATTATACAACAAATTTATCATCTTTGATCTTACCTTCTTCTCCATTTATCTATCCGAGACTTACAGTATTAACAACTAGACAGTTTTCAGGAAATAGAGGGTTTTCCGTTAAAACGACGCTCAATTAGATAACTCATTTTCTCGTCAGAACTTTCTAGACATTGCCAATAATATTAATATAGCATAGTTAAATAACTTCAACATATACTTACTTAAATGTAAAATACACAATACATTTCTATAAAAATCCTTCAATATCATTGATATAAGAATATAACAATGCTCAGTTTCTTAATTTTGTTTCCTAAAGTTATTACAACTTACATCATACTATAAGACAATAATAATATGTCTCTTGACCTAACTACTTTTTTTTAACTTTCCCTTTTTACTGTCAGACTCTTCTGATAATACTTCCTTAGTTGTAAATAAAAATTATTCGCAAAAATGAGCATAAGATAGCTCCACAAGTTTAACGCTATGAAAAAAAAGAATTCATACTTTTCTGATTCAAAAAATAAAAGCTCGACAAAAATTTCAATAATTGTCATTTATAGTATATTGAGTAGTTGTTAAACCAAGAACTAGTAATGTTCATCAGCTATAAAGACCTAAAACTCTCCATAGATATTTATAAGAGACCAGTCTAACAATATCCTAGATTATGCATAATATCTACTATACTGCTATAATCGTATATTTAAATCGATTTTCCGACACATCATATATTCCCCCATTCATAAGGATTGTTCAACTCAGTTACTAACATACATATATCGCTCCAAAATAATTTGATTTATCACAATAAACTTATCTCAAATATAGAATTATATCAATTCAATATTTCACTAATAATTATTTCAAAAGAAATTGCTCATTAATCGAGTTAAGCCGAATCAAATGGCAATTAACTCTTCTCAATAAAACATTACACAATTAATAATGAACTTCATAATTCAAAAAAAGCATTAATGAAATTCAAACAATTAAAAACAAAGTGCAGATAAAACTTGCCCAAGATAGAGAATAGAAAACTTGCATAAGTACGTAATTCGAATGAGAGTTAGAAACTTGCATGATTACGTCTCTTACGGTCTATGCTAATTTTTCGTCTTTCGTACGATCTCTTAAAGTGTTAGCGCTACAACTTTTGATTATGCAAGGCTTTTTGTTTTCCTTCTCTGTATAACAATAGCTCTTACCATGATTTTTCTCTCTTAAGCTTTTTGTGAATTGGTGAAGAGTTATAAAGGATGGGGGTTCTATTTATAGGCAACCCAACTTAGCCACCAAGTATTGAAAAATATCCTACCAAACTTAGCCTCTAAGTATTGCAAAATATCCTACCAAACTTAGCCTCTAAGTCTTACAAAATATCCTACCAAGTTTAGCCTCTAAGTCTTGCAAAATATCCTACTAAGCTTAGACTCTAAGTCTTGCAAAATATCCAATCAAACTTAGCCTCTAAGTCTTGCAAAATATCCTACCGTATAAATGAATAGCAATCTCGCATTTATACTGTATAAATACTTAGGTATAATATGTTATACCGTATATATTTATAATTGTACATCATATTATACCTATATTATACATCGTATTATACTCCGTATTATATTATCTATTATACCGTACTATACTCACATATAATACACTATACCGTATAAGTGCATAGTGATTTCCTAATTTTGTTATACATATATTTTTTATACTTATACATATAATGAAGTCACGCACATTTAATCACAAAACACATAATTTAGACCACTAAATTAACTTTTATTAATCACATAAAATTACATTATAAGTCTTATAAGAATTCGGAACGTTACATTGACTCAACAATTGAAATTACAGGTGAATTTTTAAATT
The DNA here is from genome assembly GCA_034770075.1 of Aralia elata. Lineage (NCBI taxonomy): Eukaryota > Viridiplantae > Streptophyta > Magnoliopsida > Apiales > Araliaceae > Aralia > Aralia elata. The sequence continues at coordinate 83,588,417 of CM068388.1, forward strand.
TTACTCTAAAATATAAAGATAAACAATAGTGAGACAACATGAAACAGTTAAAATTCTACTTCCCCCTTTACAATAAAATATATAATACTAATATACATATATATTACTTCACTAAATCTGCAGAAGAACTTCACTAGTTTTGCTGTCTTTTTTAAGCACCACTGTGAGAGGGTATTTGAAGTAATTTTGGGAATCTCTAAAACATTAGGTTATGTTTGTTTACAAGTATTATAATCCCAAGATTATATTTCTATAAATTATAATCTCAATATTACTAATCTTATGATTAAATAGTCATAATCACATGTTTGTTTAGAATAAGATTATTCGTAAAATAATTTAAAATAATCATAGGTTATATTTGTTTTGTCAAATTATTTAAAGAATTGAACAAAAATTTATCGTTTGAACTATTATATTCTTACATGTAATAACAAAGAGATCGTATTCTCAATAATGTGAGTATAGATTGATAGAGTAAAATACACCAGTCATTTTAAAAAAAAGGTAAAAATTTAATTTTGTCCACAAATTTTTAATCCGAAATGGTAAGAATTATAATATCTAATTGGACATAGTATTAAATAGTCTCCCATTCTAAGTCATTTTGTTATCTCGAAACTAATAGTCTCAAGTACAATTTTTAAAACAAAAAAATAACTTAAATAACTTTTAAAATTAATAACCTCATCCCAATTATAAACATTACAAACAAATATAACTTAAGGTCACGCTTGGCACATGAGAATGTGGTGATGGGAATGGGAATCACATACATAGTAATAAGATGTTCAAGAATTGTGAGAATCAAATATTTCTATTTCCTTGTTTGAAAAAGTCCGGGAATTGGAATCAGAATAATTGAATATTCGCATTCTCATGTTTGGTGTAACAGCACTTCTACGGCTACCGGCGCCCAGCGACATTCTGGCGATCGGTCGGAAATTTTGTTTTGTTTTTTTTTTTTGGTTTTGACTCCAAAATAATTTATATGATTTATTGGTACAAAATTTTTTATAAAAAAAAGTGATTTAGGTGAGTTTTGGATACATATGCAAAACAGTGTTGTACAGGCTGTCCAACACTGTTTTGTATATGTATCCAAAACACACCTAAATCACTTTTTTTATAAAAATTTTTGTACCAATAAATCATATAAATTATTTTGGAGTCAAAACAAAAAAAAAAAAAACAAAATTTCCGACCGATCGCTAGAATGTCGCTGGGCGCCCAAGATTTATTCTTGGTGTAATCAAATGGCGCAAATGGAGTCTTTCAATACCCAACTATAGGTCAAATTATTTTTTAACAACAAATTAATACATAAATTATTAATAAATATTTTGTGTTTTATTTTTATGAAACGATCTTTTTATTAAATTGTCAATAGTAAAAAAAAATAGAAATAATTCAATCAAAGTAATAATGCAGCTTCCCTTGTATTAATAAATGTATAACATGTGTGCATAATATGCTCATCTATATAAAAATATATAAAGACAAACATAAAATGTCTCTCATAACAAATTTTTAAAATTAAGATAATTGATTATTCCAAAAAAAAAAAAAATAGAGTACAAGTTTCTCTAACGTCCTCATCATTCAAATAATTAATACATCCATCATCTAGAATAATTAAAAAAGACAGCAAAAATTGTTTATGCTTATTTAATAAATATATGTGATAAAAAAAGCTACAAGACTACTTGTCTTTATCAAGCAAATTCTATTTTGAAACAAGCACCACCAGCAAACAAAAAAAAACAAATAAAATGAAACAAAAAAGGAGAAATAAATTCTCAACCTCATGAATTCAACTGCTACTAAAACACTTTTTAAAACCTCATGATTTTATTTTATTAACCACTACTAAAATACTTTTTAAATCTAGAATTTAACTAGAACTAATACATCATTTATAATCCTGAAAAACTTTAAAGTAACTTATTATTTTATAACAATTGTATTTCTTATAGAAGTCCTAAATTATATACAATTAGTAAGTTAAGTTGTGAAATTATTAACTATTAAAAATAATTAATAGTTAATGTTAGAGAACCAAAATTCTTTTTATGGTCCTACAAACTTTAATGTTAATTTATTATTCTACAATAATTTTATTCTATAGTTTTTTAATTACTTAGTCAAACAATAAATTTTAACTTTAAGAACATGTTTAGAATTTTACTTTACTCAACTTTAGACTCTAAATAACTAAATATTAAAAATATTATGAATTACATAGCAATTAATATATGAGACATTTAGTTAATTAATATTAAAAATAATTATGACTTATATTGTGATTAAAATTTAGTTAATCTTTAAAAGTAAAAGTCATAATGGTAACTTATTATTCTATAACAAGTTTAACAACTTTATTCCTAAATAACTATATATTAAAGATATAAAAAAAATATTATGAGAAAATAATAATTAATATTAAAAAATGTAATATATATTATAAAATATATTAATGATTAAACTTTAATTACTAATTTTATTTCAGCGCTCGGGAGCCAAAACGAACATGCCTACTACCTACTGTACTGGACCCTCAACCACACATTCTACTTTTGTCGAATCGAAACCAATACCACTACTCTAGATAAGAGATCTTTAGTTAATCAATGTTAGAAAACAATATCACTTATATATAGTTATTAAAATTTAAATTACCATTAAAAATAAAAAACCGTGATAGTAACTTATTAATTTACAATAATTTTGTGTCATATAGAATTCTTTAAACATCAAGTTTAGACTTTTAAATTTCACTCATTTTTCAACTCTAAATAATTATGTATAAATTCGAAAGATTGAAAATAAACACAAAATATTAAATTTAAAAACTATATAAAATGAGTATTAAATTAAAAACAACAAAAAATAAACATATTATTAACATTCAATTGCAAGTTTTTGATAATTGTTTGTTTGAGCAAAATTTATAGTCATTTTATATTAAGTTAAATTAAAATTCATAAAAATTATTTTAAAATCATTATATATATAAAATAAATAAGAAATTAAAATAAACCCGGGGCGTTGGCTGATCTGTGTAATAACTAAGAAAGGACAAATACGTCTCACGCACCTTCAGAGCGCGTGTACTAGACATCCTTGGGTGAATTGGTCACTGATGGTGTATAAAACTATAAATTCATGGCCAAAGACGTGGGTCCCAAACACTACCTGAAAGGTCGCACCCCGTCCCAAGAGATTGCTGTCCCCATATTTTATTCAGATGACTCTCAACTTCATCATCCCCGAGTATATTCTATATTACTGTTCCATTCATTGAAACTGTACATAAACCAAAATTTTTTACGATAAAAATAATTTAAAAAGAAAGTGTTAATAAACTCAAGCTTATAAATAGGGAAAACTCAGTAGACTGTACATATCAACTCCATCTACGTACGATAAGTGCCAAAGGAGAAAGAATGCAAGGGGAAGGAGAAACCTCTTATAGTAAGGAAGGAGAAACCTCAGATACTTCATTTACTAGTGCCATGGCACTTGCCCGAATGGGGTTATCAGATGTTCCGCGGCGTTACATCCTTCCTCCGTCGCAGCGCTCGAATCCTAGTCTTGTCCTTCACCCCACCACCACCTTGCCTCTCATAGACCTCTCCTCTTTACACAACCCTTCCCTTAGAGCTGAGAAAATTGACGAAATTCGCATGGCATGCAAGGAACTTGGTTTCTTCCAGGTATAATTCACGTCCTACAAGGAAAATAATGTTATAAAGAATCTTCATGCATGCAACTCTTCTCTTGTTTTTCTCAACCAGCATTTAGATAATCCATCTTTTTTGCTACCTTAAAGTCATCACAGCATGCCGAATTTTGATGTAGTAGACCAAATGCGTACATAGGCATGTTGGATAGACACATCCTGAATCTTTTCCATAATTAAACGCATTAATAAAAGTTTCTATGGATTAACGTCACATAATAACATGCATGCATTACATTCTCGTTTCAGTTTTTACGTAAAGATCCGTTTGTTACAGGTGATTAACCATGGAATACCTACCTCAGTCATGAATGATGCCCTAGAGTCCGCCACAGAGTTCTTTAACTTGTCTACTGAAGAGAAAATGTGCCTTGCCTCTGCTAATGTTCATGAGCCTGTAAGATATGGTACCAGCCTGAATCATGTCAAAGATAAAGTCCATTTTTGGAGGGATTTCATAAAGCATTATTCTCATCCAATATCAAGTTGGATCGATCGGTGGCCATCAAATCCACCAAGTTACAAGTAAGTAACACCAGCATTATGATGCTACCAATAATATAACCCGAACATTTGCTAATAATGTAGAAATTGGTACAAGTCATTATTCCATCAAACTGTTTTTAAGCATACTACTAATGTAGAAATTGATACTTCCTACACAGAGAGAAGATGGGAAAGTACGCAAGGGCAGCATACTTGTTACAAAAGCAGCTTATGGAAGTAGTTTGGCAGAGCTTAGGATTGGAAACTACTTACTTGCACGAAGACATTGAAAAAGGCTCGCAAGTCATAGCCGTCAACTGTTACCCAACCTGTCCCCAGCCGGATCTTGCTCTTGGCTTGCCACCACACTCAGATTTTGGATTGCTCACCATCATAAATCAAAGCCAGCAGGGACTAGAAATCATGGATCATGATAAGAAGTGGCATTCTGTTCCGCTAATCGAAGGAGCTCTAATAGTCCAGCTGGGAGATCAAATGGAAATAATGAGCAATGGTCGATACAAGAGTGTTTTTCATCGAGCAACAGTCAACTCGGAGAAGAAACGTATTTCCATTTCTAGTCTTCACAGCCTAGCTTTAGAAAAAAAGGTAGTACCTGCACCAGAGCTTGTGGATGACCAGCACCCCATTTCATACAAAGAAGGCAGCTTCAGTGGTTTTCTTGAGTACATCTCAGGTAATGATATCATGGAGGGCAAATACATAGACACACTGAAGAAGTAACCAGGGAATATGCATGCAGCAAGATATAGAAAATGCACTAGCTGAGACTTGTTTAATGTACTGAGTCAATCTCTCTCTCCTCTTTGTTCTAGATAACTATAACTTATGAAGTCATGTTGTTTAGCTTTTTCTTCTGAAATACTACAAGTTAACTTTAGAGTCCAATGTTTTTCAATCTTCTCCATAACATTATGGAAGTTGATCACTCAATATTTTTAAGTCAATTAACATATAATAGTTAAGCACTTGAATAGTTTCATCCTGAACTATGTACTTAAATTAGGTCTTAACTGGTGTGTTGTTTCCATAAACATGACATGATAGCTTTCTCCTGCTAACCACATCAATAATTATTCTTTTTTTTCTTCTGATTTATTTTTATAAGTCGCAGCATGGCACTCAAAAATTGATATATTCTTCCTTTTACCAACCAAATTGGAGCAACATCACCACAAATCTGCAATGCAGCTGGGAGCAATATATCACCCTAGTTCAACCTTCCTTGTATGTCACATTAGACTGAATTCCTACCTTCATTCCAAGCTATGCTAACGATAATATCACAGATAAGATTAGAGGAGTTTACAGAGATCATTATCATCACATCCAGTGAATAGATGGAACTTTGGACCCTTTACAGTTTGCAGTTACCACAAAGCGCATGTAGTCCACAAGCAAACTACCAAGCTAGATAAACAATGAAACATGAGTGTATAGTGGACCTAGATTTAGAACTCTCAAAGATAAAGTTATATGACATAATCTTTAATAATTATTGTTAAAAGTTTCTTTATGGGTGGTCCCCTAAGGAAATAGCGAGATTGAGACCTTAAGCGTAACATAACAACTAGCAAGAGATCCTGTTCTGCAAGTAATTATCCGAATGATTAATATATTTTCAACAACTGGAATAAATGATTCTCTAACTCTAAACTTGTGATAATATATATTAGTTATCTACAACTTTAACAGTTCGAGATACATTTATTGGTCGCACAATTTAGTTTTGTATTTTAAACAAAGAAGAAAATTCATAATAAAAAAACCCATACAAATACAATTTTATAGTAATTTACTCTCATATAGCCATGAGAAAGTTCCATTTAGCTTCTTTTACAACAAGAGCACTCCATCTCATACGTTAAAACTATTCTTTAGATTATGTTATCTAGGCGGTAAATGCATTGCTTTTCAACGAGGTCAATCGAAATGTTCACAGAAAGTAAACTGCACGAATATTCCCTTAAGCTGGCTTACTCTGCCTCTGACAGTCTTTAAAAGTATAGATTTTGGACCCATATAGGGGTTCTATATATTTTGTTAAAATTTTATTTTTCATCTCTTAATCAAATTACACACATCTATTAAAATGCATCATAAACTACTTTAATCTTCACGGTCAGTAAATCTTGGTTACAATACAAGGAACATGCATAACATTATTTGCTTTGAAAATTGGAATACTATAATGAGAACCTTGGGCAAGAATTTATCACAACATATAGAATTTAGTCGAGGAGTAAATAATATGATTTGGTTTTAGCTTTTTGCCCGAAGCTAAATAAATATGCTAATACTAAAATCAGAAGTTCCCTAGATTATACTTGAATCATTGGCATTATACTTTCCACTAATAGGCATATAAGGAGGTCAACAGTCTCAAGTGCCCAAGTGATTCAATTTTCCGTAAGGTCTTTTTATAACCTATTAAATAACACAAAAAAATTATTAAAAAAATAAAAATAAACCTTGATAGATCCTCACTATGAACATATTCTTTAACTTTATCTAGCTTGTAACATTTCCAATTTTAATAAACCCCGATTCGACACCTAATAATGTTTTTTACCTCAAAGTAAATAATACACTAAACAAATCTACTTCAAATTATAACTGTTGGACCACTTTAATATCATATGATTATAGCACCCTCTCAAAATCCAAATTTAACTATGGATTTTTAAATTGCAAAAATAAATCAATTCACCTCATACACAAAAACCAACTAATTAAAACATGCTTTAATAAAAATGACAGTAGATTACAAATCATTTTCCCATTACAATCAAAATTTAAAAACTCATTTTCCCATTACAATATAAATTTGAAACCCTAAACTTGTTTTGAACCAAATGTCTATCCAACAGGATGATCATGACCATACATACAACTCGCCATGGAACATCAATTATTGAAACATTGAATAAATAAATAAGAGAATAGATTTAAAAATTGAAGATTGGGAACAAAAAAAACTGAGAGCAAAAGCTACTTACAGAGAGAGCTAGCTATAATATGACGCAAGGGGTTTTGACTGCTCTATATTCAAGCGTATGTCTCACGCGCATGGTTCCCTCCATCTCCACTTCCATCGGAGAACTCACCTTCTGCTGCTTCTTCTTTACAATGGATTAAAAGGTTTTCTGTAAAATTGTAAACGAAGGAAAGGGAACAGAGAAAATTGACCTTTGGGATATCGGAAGTGGGCCCCATCAAACTATCTAATTACACTCCAATATTTTTTTTCTCCAATTTTTTTTTTCTTTTTTTGTTTAGAGAAATGTTTTGGGTGTAATTACTCACACTTGTTCTAATCTTTTCATAAATGTGATTGGCTACAATTGTGGGTCCGCAATAATGATGTGATCAAAATTAAATGCGCTCCTATTGTTATTATTTACACATCAATATAAAATTAAAATTGAACAAATTTTGTATCAATAATCAATAAAGTCAAGAGGCTATTAAATTTTTATTTTGATTGTTCGACTTGGCTCAAAATAAATTAATAAATTATTATGTATTGAACTTACATTTTGAATTTTAATTTTCATTCCATTTACTTCTTCTTTCACTACCATATTTTTTCTCTTTCTTTTTCCCTTTTGCAAAACTTAATAGTGCAACTCCTTTCAACTTCATCCGGGTATACATAGATTACCTTCACAATTTTAGTAGTATATATTGAATAAATAATATATAATTATTCATACTTTTAAATTCATTTAAGAACATATTTTTCTCTACACTATTTATGCATATTCATCACAATTTTTTTTACATATATTTAATATTGCTCAGCAGCATACTTATAAACAAAGATATTATACAGTGGATAAAAGATATATGTACTCTTTCACTCTATTTAATTCTTTTCTTTTCGTACAACTAATTTGATATTGCGAGGTGACTTGAAATGATGCTTAGTATGTATATTATAGAATGCCACAAAAAGAATTAATGGTGTTCAGTTTGGGTTTTGCAATTTTTGAGAAAATGTAGTTATTATATATGATTTTATGGCCTAAAGTGTAAGACCCCGAATTTTTAATAAAGAGAATTTAATTTTCTTATAATTGTTATTCTAAATAGTAAGGTGTTGATTTAATAAATGTTATAGTTATGGGTGGTATGTGCAAATTATACGAAGTAAACAGTCTGTCGGGAAATATTCGTTTTGTCGGAGAATATGCCTTTTGTCGGGGAGTATTTGTACGATGGCGCCAAAATAACCAATCATTAGTGAGCCCCACAACGGAATAAATATCAAACATAGAAAGTGACAGAAATAACATTTTTAAAAATTGGCGGCAAGACTTTTACCATTAATTGTTAAAATACCCGATAATAATAGAACAGTAACACGCGGTATTCCACAGTAGTACACAGTATTGCACAATATTTCTGATTATTGATTCAATAATTGTTACAATAGTAGTCACACAGTATTTCATATTATTAATTCAATAATTGACACAGTAGTTATTGTATAGTATTTCATATTATTAGTTCAATAATTGCTACAGTGACAATTGCATAGTATTTTATATTATTGAGTCAATAATTGTCACAGTAACAACGACACAGTGTTTCACATTATTAAATCAATAATTGTCACGACACAGTAACTCATATTATTTGAAATGATATTATTAGATTTGTTAGCATTGTTGGCAATGTCTAGAAGTTCTGTCGAGAAAATGAGTTATTTAATTGTGCGCCGTTTATACGGAAGACCCCCTCTTTCCTAAGAACGACCTGGTTGCCAGAATTGCTAATCTATAATATATGTGATATTAATACAATAATACAAAAAATGGATATATTAATAATAATAATAATAATAATTTTTAATAATGGAGTTATGTTTTTTGATAATGGATTTATCTTTTTGATAATGGATTTATTTTTTTGATAATGAATTTATTTTTTTTTGATAATGGATTTATCTTTTTGATAATATATTTATTTTTTTGATAATGTATTTATCTTTTTGATAATGGATGGATGATATAGATTAAAAAATGGATGAATGATATAGATTAAAGGAAAAATAGATGGATGATATAGATTAAAGAAAAAATGGATGGATGATATAGATTGAAGAAAAAATGGATGAATGATATAGAAAAAGTGTGATAATTGATGTGTGGTAGATATTGGTGGATTTTGGCTATAAATAGGAAGGCTTAATAATAAGGAAATTCATAACTTCCTTACTTACATTTTCTTTCACTCGCTAAAAGTTTCTTATTGTAAGTTTCTCTCTAAGTATGCTAGGCTACCTTAACACTCTGTTTCTGAGTTTTGGACGAAAAAGAAAATAATAGAAAACTTAAATTAGAACAGAAAAAAAAGAATAGAAAACTTGAAGTTTTCCTTTGTGTTGTTTCTGAGTTTTTAATAGAAAAGAATAGAAAATTTAAAAAAATTCTTTTCTTGCGTTTTTGAGTTCCAATGAAAAGAAAAGAAAAATATCACTTTTATAAATTTACCCTTCTATCAATTATAACCATTGAACTATGAATAAAAATATGCAAGATAAATTTAACCAAAGAAAAAAATTTCATAATCAAACACAAATATCCAAATAAATGTTAAACAAAAACTATTTCTACAAAGTCATTGTCATACCATATCCAAAAGTCATCAAACATAATCTGTATTAAATGGCAAAAGAAGATACCACATTTGTTCCATAAAGAGAATTTAATTTCTTTTTTTTTGTTTCGAGAGAAAAAGAGTTTTATTTATTTTTATAGAAATATAAAATAACAATTCATTTACGTTTATCAACGAACATAAAATTAAAAAAATATATATATTATTAAATTTTCTAAATTATGAAAATAAGACTTTTTTATATAAAAAAATGGAAGATATGCTATTAACTAAAGCTAAAAGAGAAAACATGTGCTTTACTTGCTTAAACATCGATCAATAACAATTTACAATTTGAAATTTGACTAATAAATTTTGGAGTCTAGAGATCAAAGAAAATATCTGAGTTGATTGAACAAGACTTTAAAGTCTTCATGCTAGTAAGGAATAAATTGCAGCTATTTTATTGGAAAAATCTGAAAAAAATGATTCTTTAGTATCTTATTTGACAATTAACAAATAAAATAAAATAAAAAGAGTTTACTATTTTAGAATTAGTATGTAACAGAGCCTAAAATAATATTCTCTGAAGAATCTCATTTACTAGGGAAAAAAATTCCAATAAAATTTCATTTCTTTTCATAGTAGTAGTTTGCCAAAAATTTTTTAACTAAGATTCACTAATGAAGAAAATTAAAATCTATATTCCACTACTGTGAAAAACTCTTACATAATTGCATGTAAAGTACTTAGTTCTTTACTAGAAAAGATAAAGGTAATTGATCCGCTAATGAATCTAATTTGCTTCTACAGGGAAAAGAGAGAAAGAAAGAAAGACGTTAGATTTAGTAGATAAAAACAAATTGGGGACATGAGTTGTAATTTAAAATTTATTATATTGAAAGTTGAGGATAATATGGGAATTATAAAAATATTACTTATTCTAATTTCTTTTCCGTCCAAATCATGCCAATTTTGGACGAAAAACTTTGGCAAGAAAAGTGGCCAAGTTTTCTATCCATTTCTTTTCTTTTCCGTTTATTAAAAAACTCAGAAACATAGGAATTGGAAAAAAAACTTAAATTTTTCGTCCATTTCTTTTCTTTTCTGGCCATTTTAAAACTCAGAAACAGAGCGTAAGTGTTAGTAAATATCAGTAGAGTGCTACATTTATATTTCAAGCCATTTCTAGTTTTGAAATCTTTTGTTGCATTCTTCTTTGAATTCCCGAGTGAAATTTTCTTATGTTTAGTAGCACCTTAGAAAAATCGTAGTAAATTCATCCTTTATCGGAATTGAGTGATTCCAAAGTCTATTTTCATTAGTTTTTCGTTCTTTACAACTTTGAAGAAGGAAGGAAAGTCATCTGATGTCATCTTCATGTCTTAAAATGCTAAAAACCGTAACATGTTCTGATTTTCGTCACTATTTTCTGCCCTAATTTTGAAAATTCATAACTTAGTCATATTAACTCCGAATGGAGTGATTCTTGAGTTTATTTCGTGTATCTTTTTGAGAGCTACAATTTTTGTCAACACGTAAAGAGATTTTGAAAACTCTAGAAAAACCAAAAGTCAAATTCTTTACTGCTGCAAGACGAACATGGAAGGATTTATTCGGCTATTAAATTAGGTAAAGGGTTATCATTTCATTCATACTATAAGAAGATATCATTCTTTGATATTCATAAGTGATATTATTTTCTTTCATACTCGTATGAAATATTATTTCTTACATACTTATAAAGGGGTTATCATTCTTTCATACTCATAAGGGATATCACTTCCTTTCATACTTCTAAGTCTAAACTTATTATGGTACGTATTGCCTCTATAATTCCTGAAAAGATTAGAAATTCCTTTGAAGTTTACGCTTCATCTAGTATCATTTCACTTGAGATCCTATTTATCTGAACCTTTCTTATTGACTATTAATTATAATCTTTGAAATATAAACCTTGAATATCATTCTTGAATTTGACTCCACAATTGGTCATCATGTTGACAATTTAGACATTATTGGACTCTGGACAAATTAAATGGCAAACCTCGAATGTTTATTCTTTATCTTATTATTCTGATTATTCTGTCCATTCTTCATATCATTGTTATTGTACTAATCATCAAAACTAAGTTGTTGATAATGTGTTTAGCCTTTGTGACAAGTGGTGAAAGTTCTGTTTAGCCTTTGTGGCAAGAAACTGTTGACTGATATGATTATGACCAAATGCTGTAGACTGGTATGATCATGTCCATTGGTGTTACAGTTAAATATCTTTGGTGTAGGGTGTAAAGACGATATGATGGTTGAATGTCTTTGGCATAGGGTGTAAAGACGATATGATTGTTGAGTGTTTTTAGCCTTTGTGGCAAGGACATGGGTGAAAGTTCTATTTAGCATTTGTGGCAAGGATAAACTATTAATTTACATGATTATGACCAGGAATTGTTGATTTGCATGATTATGAACAAGAACTGTGAATTATTATACTCATGATCTTTGGTGTTACAAGCAAAGACATGTGGTGAAAGTTCTCTTTAAAGAGGAACTGTTGATTGGTGTTACAGGGATAAAATATGGATGATGAATGTTTCAATTTGAGAAGACAATTGATATTATGATCTATTTTGACTATTTGAATGGATTGCTCATTCCGCTGCAGATATTTGTTGAAAACATATATCATCTACCATATGTTCTAAATACCTGATTTATTATTGTTAAATGCTATTGATAATTTATTTATCTTAGTTATGATATTTTTTATTGGGCTATTTGTGCTCACCTTTTTGCTTCACAATTCCTTTCAGGTAATAAAAGTGTAGCCAAGTCTAGCGGGAAAAACAAGGGAATAGAGTGATGGTCCGAGTTTGTAGTTGTAGTAATTCTCAGTATATTATAAAATAGTGTGACAATGATGGTATTAAGGACTTAATTTGGGTCTGAATACTGTCATACTATATACGCCACAATAATTGTACTGAGAACTTAAAGCGTGTGTCGTATGTTATACGACATTTTACTAATTGATTTTGGTGAACCAAATAGGGTGGTGTGAACTCAAATTTGGGAGCGTCACAAGTACCTATCATACAAGATGTCCAACCACATACAAAATCCTGTTTCCATAAGATATGGTTGTGCGCATCCACTTACTGACTATATCTATGAACACTTCCTATATAATCTTGGAGTATGATTGGATAATAATCATAAGTTTGGTTCAATGAAGATAATTATATGGCAAGAAAATACCCACCATTGGAATAAACATAATAGTAATTTTCTCGTTTTTCTTTGGGGTCTCATGGGTCAATCAAGGCTAATTTTTAAGTCTTATGATATTTATTATAACTTTGAGGCATGGTCTCCAATGTACGAAGGTTTCCTCGATCATTTTCCAAAGGTTTTGATTCTTAAAACAGTTATTGACTGTACTTTTATGTAGAGTATTATTGGGTTTGAGTATGAATACTGTCGATGTAATAATAGTTGTAAATAGGAAGATTCGTATTGGTAGTGGTGTTTGTGTTCTAGCGACTCAAATTGGGTTGTGTGGATTTGATTTTGAGGGCGTCACATAAAGGATTAACAAAAGAGACTCTAAAATTTTGACATTTGATAGAAGCTTAAATAGGATTAATAAAAGTGACTCTAAAATGTACAAGGAGAATAAATACAATACTTATCAATACTAGTATATAATAAGGCAAGAAGCTATCTACTCCTTAATTGAATTAGATTAATTTAGTTGGTCGAGTTAACTCAAACTAAGTTAATAAATTATTATTTATTAAACTTGCATTAATGAATTGTTCATTGAACTTTTACTTTTCATTCCATTCATTTTCTCTTATTATCATATTAATTATTTCGCTTCCTTTTCCCTTTCGTATTAGGTAGTAAAATCTAAAATTAATTCTAACAACTTTCAACTTGATTAATATGTAACTTCACAACTTTAATAGTATAAATTGAATAAAAAAATATTTAATTATTCATATTTTTAAATTCATGTAAGTGCATATTTTTCTCTATACTATTTATACATATTAATTAAAAAAATACATATAATTAATATTACTTATCAACACATTCACACGAACATGTTATATATATATATATATAATGGCTAAAAAATATACGTATTCATTCACTTTTCTTAATTCCTTTCTTTTCGTAAAACTAATTTGTCATTGCGATGTAGTTTAGCACCACCACTATGTATAAGATGAAATTCTACAAAAATAAACATAAATTCTTCACTTTTTTTAAAAAAAAAATTAATACTTTAAGAGTTTAATTTCTTCAAATTTTGAGAAATGTAGTTGATACACGACTTATAGAATTAACAAAAATGCCTTTAAAATTTTGACATTTAATAGAGATTTAATAGAATATAGTACAAATAATTTTTTTTAAAAACTAACCCGTGCCTCCCACAGGTTGTAAGCTTGTATATATATATAATCTGAGAGGAGATTAGCATCTACTTGAGTTAATCAGTTAATTTGGTTAGTCATAAAATTAATCCATATTCAATATAATGGGGAAAAAATTGGATACGTCAATCCTTTGAGAACCAGATTTATAAAAGTAATAGTTAGTCCCATACATTATGCATCTAAATAGACGAATACCAACAATCACAAATCTTGTTGACACGAGTCAACTACATTTACAAATTAAATACAAATAATGTTTTAGTTGAGTTAATTTGGTTAGTCATAAAATTAATTTATGTTCAAATACAGCGGGGAAAAAATACATCAAACTTTATAAAGTAGTAGTTACTCTGATACATTACGCATTTAATATACAAATACGAATAGTCATAAATCTTGTAGACATGAGTCATATACATTCACAAATTAAATATAAATAATTTATTAAATCACAACAAGCTATTACTATTCACCCATTCATCACTATTTAAACATCTCTTTAAAAAAATAAAAAAAAATAGAAGAACACTCTTTTGAAGCAAATATTGACGAAAAAGGAAACAGCAAAGAATGGGAAAAAGTTTAGTGATCTTCAAACTGTTTTAATTATAGTAAAATACTTCATCCGTCTAAATTTATTTTTTTTTAATTTGAAAATACACGCCTATTAAGAAAAAAAATTATCTCCAAATTACCCATCTTAACTATTCTATTATCATCTTTTTATTTTTTTAATTTTATTTTATTTATTTATTTATTTTATTTTTTTTGATATATGGAGTATCTCGACTTGCGTCGGACTAATCTCCCCACCCCGAACAAGACTTTCGAAACAGGCTTACACCTGTGGTCCGTGGCCCCTATGCTGCTTCGAGTGGGAGTCGAACTCCGGGTTTATGATTGGACCCAAATTCTCCCTTAAACCAATGTCAGTCATGTAGGTTTCAATGATTTTTTTATAAATCCCTAGGGTTGATAAAAAAAAATCATTATTTAGGAAACTTTGAGATATACAAAAATCTGATATATTTATAACTGTGAGTTAGTGATAAACCTTGTAATATTGAAGAATATGGTGTTTTTATCATTTGAAGTGAATGAAAAGGAATATTGTGAATGCAATTAGTGATGAAATACCTAAATACAATGTCTTGTACACGGGCGGATCCAAAAAAAAAAATTCAGCAAAGGTGGATTTTAACTAATTTTTTTGTTGAAGTTAAATAAAGAAAACTTGAACTAATCATAATATTAACTAATCATAATAATGGTTACAAATTACAATGTTATCTTCCTAGACCCATAGCTTGAAAATGTTCTAAGATAGTTTCATTATCAATAGTTTCAAATACATCATTTTCAATGTAAGGAACCAAACAATCACTCAACCATTTATCGCCCATTTGGTTTCGGATGGATTGTGATGTTGATGATTCATTTTTGAAACGTTTGAATTTTGACCACATGTCATGAATGCCTAAATCAATCAAAATACAAGTATACAACAACCCCAAACAAATAATTATTTTATGCAACATAAATAGAATTCTATAATATACAACAAATAAATATTCATAATCCAAACTTAAAAAAGAATTTCAAAATAAAAAACATTTAGATACAATTTAGAAACTTACTTTGGTTACTTGTCATAGTTCAATTTGAATGATTTCCCAAGTGTTCAAAGTCTCGAACCAAATTTGCTTTCTATATTCAAACAAAATCATGAATTAATTTCAAAGCATAAGAAACTAGTTACACTAATATTTAATGCAAGAATTACATGCAATAGCTGCTACCTTAACAGAGAAATTAATACTATGAACACTTGAACATAAACACCAGAAATCTATAGCCATAAAACCAACTCTCATATTGGAGATATTTTATGTGAATAGACATCTAGATAAATATCTTGAAAAACCAAAATAAACAAAGATATTAATGAAAGGAAATGAATTTATTGACATCAATTTTTTTCTTTTTTATGTAATTATGTAACAAATCAAGAGAGAAAAAGGGTCAGACCACCTTAAACAAGGAGAAAATGGTGGTCAGTAATTTTCAAAATAGGTGCTATAAATCAATCAAACCCTGCAAGAAAAAAACACACACATAATTATGCAAAGAAACAGAAACCAAAGAAACCTAGAAGACCGAACAAGGTAATACACAGACAAACACAAATGCATATTTAAAAACAATCCAATCTAATTCAAACATAAATTAAACTAGTAATCTGGGACAAAAAAAATTCAGTACCGGAACAGATCAAACAATCTAGTCATCATAAATACACTTTTGGCCTTGCAAAGTTACAATTTAAACTATCAAACAAAAAAAAGCCCAAATTAGTCAAGTCTAATATATAACAAATACATTAAATAAATTGAATTGAGTTTAATCTCAAGTCCCCAACGGTCCAACAACAAATTCAAACAAACTACAAAATTTAAATTATCAAACAAAAAAAAGCTCTAATTTAGTTACCTTTTAAGTCTGATTACTCTGATATGTGCAAGAGGTAGTGGCGTAGCGAAGATGTAGAAGTAGTGGGCCTAGTGGCGGAGCCGCAGAGATATAGAAGAAGTAGTGGAGGAGCCGCGAAGGCAGAGATGTAGAAACAGAAGCAACTAGAAGCAGAAGGAGAATGAAAATCGGAAGCAGAAACTGCAGAATGAAAAGCGAAAGAGTTCTGTACATGTATTTAGAATTGGTTTATGAATTTTTTTTGCCCCTCAAGTCTAACTCTTCCATTAATCTACCCCCTTAAATTTATTAACTTATATATCTGCCCCTACTCCTATGCCTATAAAATAAAAATAAAAAAATCAGCATAGGCAGTTGCTTATGCTGCCCATGAACAGGTCCGCCCCTGGTCCTGTACATGTATTCAGATCTCAGCTGCCCTTGCAGGAATTTTTTTTATATAGGTATAGCTAGGGGCAGGCCGACAGATATATAAATCCATAAATTTAAGGGAGCAGATTAATGGAAGAGTCAAATTTGGAGGGGGGAAATAAATTTTATAAACCAATTGTAAATACAAGTACAAAAATCTTCTTAGTTTTAAGGCTTAGTAAAATCTTAGAAGTACAAAACTAGTTTATGCTTTGAAATTAATTCATGGTTTTGTTTGAATATAGAAAGCAAATTTAGCTTGAGGCTTTGGGCATTTGGGGAATCATTCAAATTGAACTATGACAAGTAATCGAAATAAGTTTCTAAATTGTATCTAAATATTTTTTTATTTGAAATTCCTTTTTTAATTTGGATTATGAATATTTATTGTAATTTGTAAACATTATTATGATTAGTTAATAATATGATTAGTTCAAGTTTTCTTTATTTAACTTTAACAAAAAAAAATAGTTAAAATTAGTCCCTGCAGGGAAAAATTTCTAGATCCGCCCGTGTGTGTTTGTATATATATTCTCTGTTCAATTTTTTGGCTAAATGCATGCCTTATTCATGGTATAATTAAATCTTTACAAAATTTGATAAAAACTTAGGATGCAAGATATTAAATGTATGGTTGAATGGTAATGCAGTTAGTGGGAGAAGTCTGCGATAAGATTATGAAAGCTTAATAGATCAACTGCAAAGTGGAGAACTATTGAGGAAGAATTATGTGAAGCAAATGCATGCATAACTTGTGTATCTTGCCAAGCCATAGCTTTTGCTCTCTTTCTCTCTAAGTACTTATTAAAGTTAAAACCTAGCGTTATAGAAAGCTCAACAAGGACAGACCTTGGCCTACTGCAACTCATTTTTCTTTAATTTGTTTGCTTTTTATTTATTTATTATTATTTACATTTTTACACCTGTAAATCAAAGCAATAAAAAATGAAAGATGAAAATACAGATATGTGCCAGATACATTGTAATTATCTGTAGTAATTTTTTTATGTAGGATGATAAACACAATTCAATAAACAAATAAAAAACAAAACAAAAGAGGGGCACACAAAAAGTCTACTGTTTTCAGCTTTAGTTTATGTTCTTCTGATGACGGTAGTTGATGAGATATCCCCATTGTTATTTTTAAAGCAAAAAGACAAGATGTAACTTTTTTATTTTCCACATGAGGTTCACAGAATCTCAGGGCCAACTTACAGCATTAGCTTTACACAACTATATATTATCATTATTGGCTTTTTGAAATCACTTTAAGATATTTTTAAATTCAAAATTGGTAAATTGACATAGAATTCTTTAATTTTTATCGATACAATGATGAATATTATAAATTATCTAAAAAATATTACTCATTTTAAATTTGAAAATATCTCGAATTGGTCTTCAAAAGTCGATAATAATCTTATAATTTAGAACAAAAAGAATAAAAAATAAAATATTCAACCTTAGAAACGTGGTGCTATATATGATAATTTTTGCATAATAAAAAGAATAATCTGTCGAACTACCAACGACAGCAGTGGTTTTGGGCAGTGGTGTATGCCCATATCTTTGTTTTTATTCTGCTGACAAGGAACTGAATTTTGCGACACAAACTTTTGACTACATTGTTACGAAATCAAGTACACAAACAAACAAACACAAAAGAACAACAAAAACAAATAGACACAAAGTTACGTAAAAAACTTAACTGGATAAAAAATTACAGAGAGAACTCTCGATCACATGCTAAAAAAGAATAAACTTAACAGCTTGTACAATTTTTTTATCTCAAAAAGATGGCAGTAAAATATACATAAAGTAAAGGCAAAAAGGGAGGTGAGGGTTAATTCACGCTCTAGCATGAAGTAGCCCTTAAAATAACGTGATTTTGCATACTTCAATACATTCTCACCCATGTTATGTACAAAAGGGTATTTTTGTAATTTTTTAAAATATTATTATTATAAAAGGATATCTCACGCAAGTGCGTGAGATAACTCTTACCTCTCGTGCCCTCTAAAATAAATAACGAAAATTTTGTTTGAAAAATGAAGATCGATCGAGTTGGTCTTGTTACTAAAAGGATGAAGCATAAAATGATCACAAACAATGCATAGAACTAACAAAAAAATAGTGGTTAATTTGGGCCATAATATATGAAAGAGCAAAAAAAAAGACATAATTAATATGCATAAACATGTGAAGGGATTTATGAATTATATATAGTATAACTATGAGTTTAATATGATGCGTGATTGGGGTTCAGTTCGGTTCCTTCTCAACATATAGAAGAATAAAAAGAAATTCATGGTAATGCAGTTAGAGGGAGAAGTCTGCAATAAGATTATGAAATCAACTGCAAATTGGGGAGAACTATTTAGGAAGAATTAATTATGCGAAGCAAATGCATACCTTGTGTACTCTTGCCAAGCTATATATAATTATACGTAAAAAGTATCTCTAAATACTTATTAATGTTAAAACCTAAGAGTTATAGAAAGCTCAACATGGACAGAACTTGGCCTACTGCAACTCATTTATAGACACCATGAAACGGTTGATAATAGATTTGAGGGCTAACAGCACTTTAGTCCCTCGAAGTTCCAGTCGTTTTATAATTGAGCCCCTAAAGTATATATCCTCCCGATATAGACCTCCAAGTATGTTTAAGTTGTCGATATAGATCCAAATTGATTTTTCGTGCTATTTTTCGCTGGAAATAGTCACGTGTGCCACGCACGTGACCTTATATCTGTTTTGACCATCCAAAAATACGGTTTGACCATATTAATATATAGTATATCAAACAAATTTAAATAATAATAAACTAACTAACAAACAAAAGAAAAACAAATTAAAAGCCAAACAAAACAATAACAATTATTTCTCTCTCCTCCCCAGCCACCACTTCATCTTCGACCCCTTTCTCTCTCTTTATTCTCATTTCTTTTTCGAATAATCATTCCAATCACAATCTCAGAAAAAACAACAAAAGGATCGAAGGCATATTCAAATTCAAAATGATGTTTATAAGCACAGTAGCAACAATGAGCTAGGGATAGAAATTGAGTTTTGATATTGGGTTTGATTTGGCTGACTAAATGGGTTTGGGTAGGTGATCACTACAAGAAAAGGTATAAATTCCGACGGAATTATTTTCGACGGAATTATTTTCGTCGACATTATTGTATTTCCGACGGAATATTCCCTCGGAAATAATTTCCTCGATAATAAGTTAATCTCGACGGAATTTCGTCGAAAATAAGAACTCTCCTTTACCGCCAACTTTCCTACCAGCGCCAAACATAATTTCGACGAAAATTCCGTCGAAAATATGGTAATGTCGACGGACTTATTTCCGACGGATATTCCGTCGAAAATAAGTTTTAACCCTATTTAAAACATATCAGCTCCCCCAGCCGCCGCGACCATCTCTCTCTCTCTATTCTCTCTTTCTGCTCTCTCTCTCTTTCTCAACCCTTCCGACCTTCTCCGGCCGCCTCCTCCGACCGCCTCCGACCGCCTCTCTCTCTGTCAATATTAAGGTAAGTTGAAATAGTTTCATTTCAATAGTTAGGGTTAATGGAGAATCTGAAATTAAAATAGTTATTGATGTTGTAGAATTTGTCATTCAATTGTTAGGCTTAATGAAATTAAAATTCGTTATTGATGTTGTGAAATCTGAAATTGGGAATGGAGTTGTAATATCTGAATTTTGAATTGTTATGAAACTAATTGAGGCTGAATGTTCAATTTGAGTTTGATATTTAATTTAGGGTTTAATTTATTTTAATTTGGTATGAAACGATATTGAGGCTGAGGTGTTCTAATTTAGTTTGATAGTTACTATATTGTACCCTTCAAATTAGTGTTTGATTTGTGCAAATAGATATGTAATGTCCATAATCTGATATTGAGGAGATTTGTTCATTAATGTGTTTGGGTTTGATTATGAAAAGGAATTGCACCATGCATGTTCTGTATCAATTTGGGTTACATGGTGAAAAGGAATTGCAAGGTAAATACATGTTATTTCTGACGGAATTCCTCACAGAATTTCTGTCAGAATTATTCAATTGCAAAATATATGGGCCCAGCAAGTATAATTATGTATTATTTAAATAATTTCCCAATATTAAAATAAACTAAGTAGCATTTACTTAATTTCCTAATATTAAAATAATTTAAATGAAATAACTTAAATTATATCTAAACATAAAATAAAATACAATAAAATTAATTAAATTTACTTAAATAATATGATATAAATATAATACAAACTTAAATAAAATAAATTTAATAAATTATATAATAAAATTTAATACACTATAAAATTAAAATAAATTTAATAAATTATATAATATAATATAATACAAAATAAAATAAAATTAAATTAAAAATAATTAAAAAGTATAATAAAATAAATTTAATTTAATAAATTAAAATAAAGATAATAAATTATATAATATAATACAAAAGAAAATAAAATTATCTCAATATGCATTAGTTTATGTATTTTGGCTAAAGTTTTATAATATAATTACAGATGCTCGTCGTCGACGAGACCGGCAGACTAACCTCGGTCTCTTCGGTCGTCCACCGGCAGTTCCACATGTAGTCCGAGTGGATGTCGGCTCTTCCCAGTAAGTATTCTACTATGACTTAAAAATAAAGAGTTAAATTTATATAATTTGTTGCACTAAACATTTAACGTAACAATATTCAATTGTTTTTACTGTAGTATACTAGACTCGGTCGTTAAGGCGACCATACACGCTATTTGTCTGACGCACCTCCCAACTGGGTGTATGCGCTTCAGCCAGTACGATCCCGCGTTTATGGTCACTGTCTTGCGGGAGTTTCACGTAAGTTCATTCTCTTATATATTAGAAAATTATACGTACATAGTCGTTGCCCAATAATTTAATGGTTCCTAACTTTTAAACTTTTGGTATAGAAATATTTTAGATATGATGAGGGCATCTCTCAGGCAGCCGGCGATGATGTTGTTATTGCACACATCGCCAAGAACTACGTCGGCTGGCTGTATGAGATGCGAGAGAGGGCAGCCCGGGCAGTTGATGACCAGCCCGGGACCACGATTAGAGATTATCAGCCCCGCATAGTCTCTGATGCAGTGTGGGAGGCTATGTGTACTCACTGGGATGCTGACGACTTCAAGAAGAAGTCAGAACAGGCAAAGAAGAACTGTCGTCAGCTCCGAGTCGTACACACTACTGGCTCGCAGTCTTTTGAGGAGGCTAAGTCGGTAAGTGTCTTATACTTAGTTGTTTAGTTACTCATTTCTCACAAGTAAACTTCATAACTACTTTATGAATGTATTTATTAGGTCATGCGACAGAGCTTAGGCCGACCTCCGTCTATGTTAGAGTTCTGGGATAGAGCCCACACACCAAAGGACTCTACTATGTCTCCCGCAGCATTAGCTATACGGGTAAGTGTAATCGTAATTTTACGTAATGTTTAATATTAGTTAGTTCATAAAATGATATAATTAACTTACGTATAAGCCATAAATTACAGGACCGATTTCAGGCTAGTCGGGACCAGCGTGTAGCTGAGTTGCAGGCGGCTAGGGGGGATTCTGAGACGTTAGATTCCACCGTTCCTCCGCCCGAGATTGAATTATCTCGGGATGAGGAGCTGGCACTATGGGTCGCAGCTCAGGATCCCCCTACTAGCAGTACCAGCAGATATCGAGTGTTGGGATTGCCGAGGATACTGGCGTATACATTACCTAGAGGTAATATTATTTCTAATAAGTTAAGATTAAGTAATTGCATATATTATTAGTAATGGTATATTTATTTGCGCAGGCTCTAGCCAGCGTCAGCGCCCGAGAGCTTCTGTCGGACCATCTCATACAAGCGCTGGCTTGGACGACGAGATTTTCCAGAGGGTCATGGTTGCGGTGTCGGAGACATTTCGTATGGATCCGGTCATCCGTCGTCAGGAGTTGCCCAGCCGAGCTCGCCTTCACCAGCTCGCCCAGGATATTGCAGCAGGGGCTACCGTCGATAGTACGGGTATCCCGCAGGAACAGTTCGTCGCGATACGCGACGAGGTGCTCCGGTTGGTGGTTACATTACTATCGGAGGCTTTTGGTCCGATTGGGAGTCAGCCCCCGCCTACTCAGGTATATTATATTTACTTTTACTTATTTAATCTGCATGTTATTCAAATAATACTCTCATACGAACTAATGCGTTATATTTTTAATTGTATCAATAGGGTGGCGATGGCGATGGCGACGGAGGGTATGATGACGTGAATTTGCATACACCATAGTCCATGCCCATGCATTATATATATAGTTTAGTTTGCTTAGATGTTTTGTATTTAGAATCTACTTAGATGTTTTGTAAATCATATATTGTACAGTTTAGTTTGATTCTTTGTAAATCGATGTAATATACTTTAGTTTTGAAAGTATTTCGGCACATAATGAGTTATTCTTTATAGTTTTTAATGTTATGGGTTGATTATGATATATGTTGTTCTTGGATGTAGCTATTGGTATTGTAATATATGTATTGTTGGGATAACGCAGGTTACAGGTAAAAAAATGGGGTTTAAAAACCAGGAAAATAAAAAAAACAAAAAGATTATTTTAAAAAAAAACATGTTATTTCCGACGGAAGTTCCGTCGGAATTAAGCATAAATATTTATTTCAAAAAAAAATAGTATTTTCGACGGAAATACATTATTTCCGACGGACAGTCCGTCGGAAATATCTTAATTATGGAAGCCCCGGTAAGTGCCACGTGGCACGTTATCACCGACAGAATATTCCGTCGGAATTGTTTCCGTCGGAAAAGGCTTATTTCCGACGGATCTTCCGTCGGAATTAGTCCGTCAGAATACAATTATTTTCGACAGAAGTTACGACGGACTTAATTCCGAGAGCGTTATTTTCGGCCGAATTCCCGACGGATTATTCTGTCGAAAATATATTAATTCCGACGGAAGACGATTATTTCCGACGGAATATTCCGTCCGAAATATACTTTTTTCTTGTAGTGGATTGAATTTAAAAGTTGATATTTCTTTGTTTTCCATTTTGATTTGTAGATGAGTTACTAATTTCAAATTTCAATTTTTATATAGTTTCATATGTGTTTTAATTTATGATTCATGTGTATGAGTTTATTGTAGTGTTTTGTTTTTGTTTTTGCTTTTTAATTTATTTTTGTTATTGATTCATTTTCATTTTGTAAATCATTTTTTTAAAGTTTTTTATAATTGTGTGTAGAGGTGCACAAATGGCCTGCGGCCTGACCTTGGTCCGGACTGGTCCGACCTGGTCAAAGCTTGGCCTGAAAAGGCCTGGCCTGAAAGGCTTGAAAAAGGCCGACATTTAATGATAAATGTCTGGCCTGGCCCGGCCTAACAAAAAACCCGGTCTGGACTGGCCTGTGGCCTTAGTCCGGCCTGAGCTTGGCCCGATCAGATACAACGGTCTGACCTGGTCATCCAATAAATTAAAAAAAATATTTAATATTCTGACAAGTATTATTTTGGTTAGTGTGAGCCTCTGAGGTGCATCGTGTTGTGTGTTATGTGATATATAAACAAGTTGATGTGTGTGTCTATATATATATATTATATATATATATATATATATATATATATATTACAATGATAGCCTACGAATTGGTTGCCACTTGCCGCCCTTGAGCCTACCACCATCTCAGTTGCTTTTTACTCTTTTTATTTTTTGCGGCAAAGTTGTGGTCCCAGGTTCTTGTGGAGAAAAAGTATTGATTTATTTAATTTGGAATAAAAATTAATTCATTGGTTCAAACTTCAAAGTTCAAACTTATAAAATTGCAAACAAATCCGTGTTTCCATGTAGTAACTCAAAAGTATTCTCAAACTTGGCCTATTCATGTCATTTGCTTTTTTACTACAGCTTTTGCAAGGGGAGGAGGTTTTGAAGCTCACGCTCACAACTTACAAGTCATAGCCTCACTCACAGGAGAGAACAGAGAAGGAGGTTCAGACATCCATGCTTCTTTTGTTCTTCACCCTTTCTCTCTCCTCAATCCTCATAGCATACACGCCGACATGGTCACGGCGTCACCCCTTATCAGTTTATCACCATGGCTTCGGGCTTCCTCTTCCTTCATCTCTCATAAAAAAACTTTGACAATCATCCATTTCTCTGTCGAAAATAACAAGGCCTGGCTTGGCCTGGTCCGCAGGCCTAATCACATCGTCTCTTCCACCGCCAAGTCTGGCCTGGCCTAGCCTGCAGGTAGGGGTGCTCAAAAAAATCGGTTTTTTCGGTTTTTTACCGAACCGGTTGATACCGGTACCGGCGGTACCGATTTTTTTCGGTACCGGTTTTTTCGGTACCGGTTTTTCGGTATTTTAACACTTTTCGGTACCGGTAGTGGTAAGGGATTTTCTAAATTCGGTACAAACCGAAATACCGAAATATATAATTATTATTAATAATTATATATATATATATAAATTTTAATTATTATTAAATAATAATTATTGTTAATTATATATTTAATTATTGTTAATATATATAAAAAAATTATTTAATTATTATTAATAATTATATATATTACCATGCGGTATTACCGACAACCGAACTGAAAAAACCGGTACCGATTTTGTACCGAACCGGTACCGAAACCGGTAATTCGGTATCGGTACCGGTTCAGTATTTTCGGTATTTTTGGATCGGTACCGGTTCAGTATTTTCGGTACCGGTTCGGTTTTTTACCGATGAGCACCCCTACCTGCAGGCCTAAAGTCAAAAGCCTGACCTGGCCTGGTCAACGATCAAAGCCTGGCAGGCCTAGGCCGAACAAGGCCAGACCGGCCTGTTGTGCACCCCTAATTGTGTGTTACTTATTATATTTAATTTAATTAGTTGGGTTGATTGTTTTACTTGTATTAATTAATAGAGCTAATTATTTTTATTTGGATTATTTTGTTTGTTAATAATTTCTCTGTGTTCATTGATGGGATTAGTTATTTTTGGGTTTAATTATTTAAATTCAATATTGATCATCTCTTAACAATAAATGTTTGTATTTATCTAATTTCAATACAATTAATACACCGTATTTGAAGTCACGTGACATGCACATGCCAAATTTTTAGTAATTAAAACACACCGAATTTTCATTTAGGGTCTATTATACTTATTTAAATGTACTCGAGAGTCTATATATTGAGAGAATTTGTACTTTAGGAGTTTAATTATAAAACGATTGAAATTTCGAGGGACTAAAGTGCTATTAGCCTTAGATTTGATGATACACATTACCATGAGCTCTGCCGCATTTGTTAGATTTGAAGAATTCATTGTTTTTACACCTGTAAATCAAAACAATAAAAATGAAAAGATGAAAAATACAGATATGTGCCAGATTCTTTGTAATTATTTGTAGTAATTTTTTTAGGAAACTGATATTTTCACAACAGAAAATAATATTTTCACATGAAAAGTGTTGCTATAGATCCACCGTTGCTATACATCTATAACGACACTTTTCATATGAAAATATCAAAAAGTGTTGTGAAAATATCAGTTTGTTTTTTTTTTTTTTTTTTTTTATGTAGGATGGTAAACACAATTCAATAAACAAATAAAAAACAAAACAAAAGAGAGGGGCACACACAGTTTATCAAAACCATAAACAAGCCTACTGTTTCCAGCTTTAGTTAGTTTATGTTCTTCTGATGACACTACTTGATGAGATATATATCCCCATTGTTAATTATTTTCAGAGCAAAAAAACAAGATGTAACTTTTTATTTGCCATATGAGGTGCAGTACAGAATCCTGCAGCATTAGCTTTACAGAACTATTAATTATCTTATCTGCTGATGAGCTCAATTTTGTACTTTTCATATCCTTTACAACGAGAGAGATAATAGTGGGTGGGATGAACATCGCTTGGGCCAATGCAGCAGCAGCAGCAGCAAGATCATGGACAACCGTATTAACAGTACGACCAACATGAACAAACCTGAAAGTAACAAAATTGCGTATGAGATTAAGGCAATCTCCAATCAAAATACAAATGGTCATTTCGAGGAGCATTAAGACAATTAATAACTTTCTTGCAATCACTTTCAACAATAATTTTAGAAAATTCGATCTCTCTAGTAAAAATCAAAGCTTGACGGACAGCAAGGAACTCCACTGAGAGGATGTAAGAAACCCTTTCCACACTAGCACCAAGTGTATTTTATTTTATTTTTTGATTTTTTTAAGTCTGTTTAAAATATTTTTAAACTCAAAATTGACAAACTGACAATTTTTTTTTAATTTTTATCATTGTATACAATGATGAATATTATAAATTATTTAAAAAATATTATTTATTATAAGTTTTATTGTTTTATAATTTTTACTCCATCCGTCCCAAATTAATTGCTCAGTTTTGACTTTTTTTTAAGTCAAATTAACTATTTTTAGAATTAATAATTAAGCATATATAAATATATTTCTAAAATTATAAAAATTGGGATTAGTAATAAATTGTATATATTTTCTTTTGGTTATAATCTCTTCACCTATATTTTAGCAAAAATAGTAAAAAGATTAATTTTAAAAATGATCAATTTGACTTTAAAAAGTCAAAACTGAGCAATTAATTTGGGACGGATGGAGTAATAAGTCGCCTCAATTTTAAATTTAAAAATGTTTCGAATTGATTTTTAAAAGTTGATAATAATCTTATAATTCAGAACGAAAGAAATAAAAAAAATAAAATATGCAACCTTAGAAACGTGGTTCGAACTACCAACGGCAGCAGTGGTTTTGGGCAGTGGTTTTTTTTTTGGATGGTATATGCTATATCTTTGTTTTTATTATGCTGACAAGGAACTGAACTTTGCGACACACAAGCTCTTGGCTACGAAATAAAGCACAAAAACAACAAAATAAACACACAAAAACAACAAAAACAAAACAAAAACAAATTTACACACAAATTTACGTGAAAAAATTAATTGGGAAAAATTATAAACACGCAAATTTACGTGAAAAATTTAATTGGGAAAAATTATAAAGAGAACTCTCATATGAAAAAATAAATAAATAAATTTAACTGCTTGTATAATTTTTTTGTTCTCAAAAGAATGACAATAACCTGTGGTCGAATAGTTATTGAACCAATAATGTCATAAATATATAAAAATATATATTATTAATAATTAATAAAATTTCAAAACATCTTGTTTTTGTTTTTGATAAACTTAAATATAATATAAAGAATTTGTGTTAACATGTTTTGTATATGAGAAAATTGTTCATTTGTATGCAAACAAACTCAGATCAAGTTTTAAGGACAATTCAACCAAGGATGTCTACTACACGCGCTACGAAGGTGCGTGAGACAGATTTATTATAATTGATAAGTTCATGTAGGTTGTTGATCAGCTTTATCACATTTTTATAGGATATATTATTACAAGTGTGGTTTTAAAAAAGACTTTGATACTCGCGGGATGTAGTTACAATGATGATGTAAACTTTGTTCCCAGAATGTTATCCAAGCTTTCCATTCATGGAAACTGTACATAATATAGAATTTTTGTAGAATAAAAATAATTTTAAAAGAAAGTAAATAAACTCAAGCTTATAAAATAAAGAAAACTCAAAACTCAGTAGATTGTATAATATCAAATCCATCTACGTACGATAAGTACCAAAGGAGAAAGAATGCAAGAGGAAGGAGAAACCTCTGATACTTGCTTTACTAGTGCCATGGCACTTGCCCGAATGGGGTTATCAGATGTTCCACAGCGTTACATCCTTCCTCCGTCGCAGCGCCCGAATCCTAGTCTTGTCCTTCACCCCACCACCACCACCACCTTGCCTCTTGTAGACCTCTCCTCTTTACACAACCCTTCTCTTAGAGCTGAGAAAATTGACGAAATTCGCATGGCGTGCAAGGAACTTGGTTTCTTCCAGGTATAATTCACGTCCTACAAGGAAAAAAATGTTATAAATTAAGAATCTTCATGCATGCAACTCCTCTTGTTTTTCTCAACCAGCATTTAGATAGTCAAGCTTTTTTGCTACGTTAAATTCATCACAGCATGCCAAATTTTTGATATAGTAGAACATAAACATACGCATGTTGGATAGACACATCCTGAATCTTTTCCATAATTAAACTCATTAATAGAAGTTTCTTTGGATTCAACGTCACATATATAATGACATGCATGCATTACATTCTTGTTTAAGTAAACTTAAAGATTCGTTTGTTACAGGTGATTAACCATGGAATTCCTACCTCAGTCATGAATGATGCCCTAGACTCTGCCACACAGTTCTTTAACTTGTCTACTGAAGAGAAAATGCGCCTCCTCTCCGCTAATGTTCATGAGCCTGTAAGATATGGCACCAGCCTGAATCATGTCAACGATAAAGTCCATTTTTGGAGAGATTTCATAAAGCATTATTCTCATCCGATATCAAGTTGGATCGATCAGTGGCCATCAAATCCACCAAGTTACAAGTAAGTAACACCAGCATTATGATGCTACCAATAATATAACCCGAACATTTTCTAACAAATTTTAGGTTCTTTACGTGTTAATATAAGGGTTTTCACTTCACATTTATTGTTTGGAGAAAGCCAAAGAAATATACAACTTAGATTCAAAGCTTGTCAAAGATTTATAGAAACTAAAACTTTTTTTTTTTTGGAAAGTAAGTTGCTGCATTTTAATCTTCAGAATGTTTCTGGTAAGTCATGCCATATTGTATCATTTTAGTTGTTTATTGGTACAAGTCATTATTCCATCAAACTGTTTTTAAGCATACTGCTAATGTAGAAATTGATACTTCCTTCACAGAGAGAAGATGGGAAAGTACGCAAGGGCAGCATACTTGTTAACAGAAGCAGCTTATGGAAGTAGTTTGGCAGAGCTTAGGATTGGAGCCTACTTACTTGCACAAAGACATTGATGAAGGCTCTCAAGTCATGGCCATCAACTGTTACCCAGCCTGTCCCCAACCAGATCTTGTTCTCGGTATGCCACCACACTCAGATTTTGGATCGCTCACCATCATCAACCAAAGCCAGCAGGGGCTAGAAATCATGGATCATGATAAGAAGTGGCATTCTGTTCCGCTAATCGAAGGAGCCCTAATAGTCCAGTTGGGAGATCAAATGGAAGTAATGAGCAATGGTCGATACAAGAGTGTCGTTCATCGAGCAACTGTTAACTCGGACAAGAAACGCATTTCCATCGCTAGTCTTCACAGCCTAGCTTTAGAAAAAAGGGTAGCACCTGCACCAGAGCTTGTGGATGACCAGCACCCCATTTCATACAAAGAAGGCAGCTTCAGTGATTTTCTTGAGTACATCTCAGGTAATGATATCATAGAGAGCAGATACATAGACACATTGAAGAAGTAACCAGGAAATATTCATGCAGTAAGGTATAGAAAATGCACTAGCGGAGACTTGTTTAATGTACTGAATCAATCTCTCTCCCCTCTCTTCTTTGTTCTGGATAACTATAACTTATGAAGTCATGTTGTTAAGCTTTCTCTTCTGAAATACTCCAAGAAAATGTACAGTCCAATGTTTTTCAATCTTCTTAACATTATGGAAGTTGATCACTCAATATTTTTAAGTAAATTAACATATAATAGTTAAGCCCTTGAAAAGTTTCATCCTGAACTCTCTACTCAAATTAGGTCTTAACTGGTGCATTGTTTCCATAAACATTACATGCTAGTTTTCTGCTGCTAACAACAGAAATAAATATTCGTTTTTTTCTGAGTTATTCTTATATGTCACAGCATAGAACTCAAAAATTGATATATTCTTCCTTTTACCTACCAAATTGGAACAACATCACCAATAATCTGCAATGCAGCTGGAAGTCATTTATCACCCTACTTCGACCTTCCTTGCTTTCCATAGATCATTATCATCAGTATCCAGTGAATCGAGTTTTCCACTTGTCAAGGAAACTGAAAGAAATTAAAACCGAACAATGTTATTAATGCCGTGGGACCTTCCTTTTTATCTCTCTGTTTTTTTATTGGAACTCTGGATCCTTTACGGTTAGCAGTTACCACAAAGCGCATGTAGTCCACAAGTATGCTGACATAATCTTTAGGAATTATCGTTAATAGTTTCGTTATGGGTGGTCCCCTTAGGAAACAGCAAGATTGGGACCTTAGGCGTAACATAGCAAGAGATCCTGTTCTGCAAGTAATTATCCGAATGATTAATATATTTTCAACAACAGTTATAAATGCTTCTCTAACTCTAAACTTATGAAAATATTATATTAGTCATCTACAACTTTAATGGTTTGAGATACATTTACTGGTCGCAAAACTTAATTTTGCATTTCAAACAGAGAAGAAATTCATAATAATAATAAAAAAAAACTCATACAAATACAATGTTATAGTAATTTACTAGTCTCTCGTATAGCCATGAGAAAGTTTCATTTAGCTTCTTTTATATCACATAAATACATTAAAACTATTCTTTAGATTATGTTAACTCAAGCTGTAAATGGGTTGCTTTTTCAATGAGGTCAGTCAAAATGTCCACTAAAATTAAACTGCACGAATATTCCCTTAAGCTGGTTTACTCTGCCTCTGACCCTTTAACTTATGGGTCCCGAGTAAAGTAATCGATCCTCCGGTGATTCTCAATCACCATAAAAACTTATAAACTTTGAAAATCACTATTATAAAGACTATCTCTTTGACGGTCTTTAAAAGTATGTTAAATGGATATATTAATACTAAAATCCGAATTTCCCCTAGATTTATGCTCGAATCATTGGCATTACACTTTCCAATAATAGGCATATAGTTAATCTACCCAAGAAAAGAGAAACCAAGATTATAAATGAGATCAACAGTCTCAAGGGCCCAAGTGAATTCCAATTTTCCCGTAAGGCATTTTTATAACCTACATTCTATCAAACAACATTGAAAAAACAAAACTTGATAAATCCTCAATATGAAACATATTCATTAGCTATTAACTAATACATAACAATTCCAGTTTTAATAAACCAGGATATTATACCTAATAATTTTTATTTTATGTCTTGGAAGATTATAATTCTACACATAAACAAATGTCTATCCAACAGGATGATTAATTCTACTTCAAATTAAAACTGTTGGACCACTGACTATCGTATGATTATTATAGCTAGCACCCCTAAAAATCCAAATTTAACTTTAACTTTAAATTGCAAAAATAAATCAATTCACCTCCCTATAATAAACACATGAATCAACTTAAAACATGCTCTAATAAATATAACAATGGATTACAAATCATTTTCTCATTACAATCAAAATTAAAACCCTAAACTTGTGTCTATCCAACATTATGATCATGACCATACAATTGGCCGCGGATCATTAATGATTAAGATATTGAATACATAAATAAGGGAATAGATTTAAAAATTGAAGATTAGCAACAACAACAAAAAAAACTGAGAGCAAAAGCCACTTACAGAGAGAGCTAGCTATTTAGTTTTGACTACTCTCTATTCGGGGCGTATGTTTCTCACGCGCCTGGTTCTCACCTCCACTTTCATTGGAGATCACACCTTCTTCTTCTTCCTCACAATGAATTAAAGAATGAATAAAAGGTTCTCTCGCTGTAAATGGAGAGAGAGGGACAGAAAATTGACCTTTGGGTGATCGGAAAATTCATCGGGAGATTAAGCGGGCCCCATCAATATATCCTTTTATTTTTTTTTCCAATTTAGAGAAATGTTTTGGGTGTAATTGCTCACACTTGTTCAATTTTTTGCATATATGTGATTGGCTACAATTGTGGGTCCACACATAATGATGTGATAAAAAATTAAACGCCCTCCAACTTTTACTATTAACATGTGACTATAAAATTAAAAATTAAACAAATTTTGTATTACAATAAAACTCAATTGGTAAAATTAAGCACAACTTTAACATTTATCTACGACTAAACAATCCAATATAATATACCACTTTCATTTTTGTAATATAAAGCTCCAATACTTATAACTCATTAGTCACTACCTTTAGAAGTTTGAAAATATTGTTCGTCTAGTAACAGTTTATTTTAAATACGACTTATTCTACTCACAATTTATAAACGCAGCTGTTAATGCCAAGATCCGTTCACGCGCCCAATCACCGAATAACGCGCTGAATTCTGCACAACAACGAAATTACACTGAAGAGGCTGACGGTCTGGGCCGCTGGGAGATAGTTCCGGTTTGAGAATAAGTACATGCTGAAGAATAAGATTAATAATGGAGACTTAATGTTTTAGTGCTCAAAGTGACCTTACCTGTGAATTAGGGTATAACCTTATATTTATAGCTGATCACACCTCCTTAACGCCAGGTTCCCGAATTGAAAAAAAAACTCTTTATCATGGTAGTTACCATATCAAGATAGAAGTCAATCTCTTAAGAAAAGAAAGTCAAAATTAATTCGGACTGTTTCATTAAAACCCAAGCCCCTAAGTGAAATATACTGTCATGTGGGAAAAAATCCTCCACGTGGGATGAGACCCACCGAATCACCCGAGTTTACAAAATCACACCCCAACAACAGCGTTTAGGTCTCAAACGTAATGCATCAAAATTAGTGTGGTATACTTAGAATTCTAAACACTGTAAACATTGTTATCTGAACAAATCCTATATTAGTGGATAATTTTCATAACTAAGTTTAATCATGTTATATGATCACATTACATTTTGTTAAATTGATTGCTATTACAATAGTATTTTCCTTCGGTACGAGCAAATGTACTGAAAAACTTTCGAGGAACTCAAACACCATTTAGCCCATCCTTGGGAGAACTAGACAAAGATGGGCCTAAATTTCCTTTTTTTTCACATGACATCACCAAAAGATCTTATGTTACACGTGTCATCTCCTGGGAGGAAGAGAGTTACGTAAGTAGTAACCAATCTTAAGTGCCACGTTATTCTGCTACCTGGTGCCAGCCTGTAATAAAAAAGACACCGAAATTAAATAAATAAAAACTTATAACAAATATGGGTCTCGTTCCACAGCTGACGTTAGCTGAAAGTACTATTCCAGCTAACAGATCTGTGGTCGTTCATTCAATAAATTTATGGCTGAGATTTAATTTGGTCGAGACCCGGTCACACCTCCTACCTGCGGCCAGTCTAACTCCTTGCGACCACTGTAATTACCAAACTGCCCATAGATTTTATATCTTTTCACCCTGACCGCACCTCTTTCCTGCGGCCAGTCAGGGTGAAAAGATAAAATTTAGCCAGAACGACGCCGTTTTGACTAGCCACAAGTAGGAGGTGCGACCAGTCAAGTTAAGTTCAGATCTGATCTCTTTCCTCCATATCTATCGTTTGCTGCTGCAGAATTAGAAAGAAGGAATAGATAAAGCTTGACTGGCCACTACAGAAGCACTAGTAGCACATCAAAAATCATTTTCTCTTCAATTAATCTACTACAAATACTAATAAGAATATTCTTACCGAATTTTTTTTTACTAATTTTTTTAAATTCATAAAATATTAGTATAATTATATATATGAATCTTGGGCAGTATGTATGTATACAAATTGGGTAGCAACTATATGATAATGGAATATTTTTAGACATCAAATATTAGTTTTATTGTTGTTGTTGATATTTTTTTATAAGAAATTTTGTTAATTCATAAAATAATAGTAAAATTACATGTATGAAACAATAATATGGGTAGTATGTATGTATACAAAATGGGTATCAATATGGGTAGTATGTATTAGTAGAATTGTAGATGTTATTGAGATATTTGTATTGTTGTTGGTATTGTCAGGTAAAAATGGACATTTGGTTGTCTGGACCCATTGACCGCAGTGTCCTTTATAACCAAGAACAACATGTTTCGGAGGATGTATGGAATGGGGTTGATAGGGGTATACTCTCATCGACCTAAACGATTTCAATTATATATAATAAATGGGAACTGACCAAACTTCAAAAAAAAACTATTAACGGGGTGGGGGTTTTGAGGTGTTTAGTCATCCGACAATATTTACTAAAACGGATGCCACTCATGTGTCTGTCCTAATTGAGAGATGGCGTTCGGAGATATATATTTCATATGAAGTGTGGGGAAATAACAATAACATTAGAGGATGTCTATTTTATTTTTCGATTGTCGGTATTAGAAAATCCCTTAACTTGTCCGGCATTTGATGCCCTATTGAGATATTTTACGAAATATTTTGGGGATGACATGGCTGAGGAATGGAAAAATGTTAAAAAAAAGACGTGGTATTTCCCTACTTTGGTTGCCCAAAAATTTCTCTAAGTGCCCAAAAAATGCAGGTAAGGATGTAGTTGGGCATCATACAAAGGCATACCTTCTTTGGATATGCAGGGCGGTTTTATTTCCTACTAGGTCAAGAAATAATGTACACCCTAGGTATATATATTTTATATGTGATTCAAATAAGATTGTCACATATGCATGGGGTGCTGCATGTGTAGCATATTTATATCGGGGTTTGTACTCAGCTTCTAAAAGAGGGACTAAATATGTCAATAGTTGTGTGACCTTGTTACAAATTTGGTCATACGAGTGTTTTGTGGTTGGAAGACCTAACCCTAGGCTAGATTCTTTATTTTGGCTCCCTAGGGCAACAGTCTGAGCATACTCCGCCACACATAAATATCCTGATAGACGGGAGAATCCCCATCACCATCTGTCTTTCTACCGGGGCGAATTTGATAGACAACTAGGAGGTAGTATGGCGACCGTACCAGCGATGAAATGATGATTAGAGTAGTTATAACTATGAGTTAAGAATGACAGGATCCGGTCAGGTCCCATTGATTCATTTTGATGTTGTAGAATATAAAATGTCCAACCGGGTCATAAGGCAATACGGGCATGTACAAGGTATTCCGTCCCCGGCCAAAAGACATGATTTTCTTAGACAACCCACAGAGCAGAAGTTCGAGCCGGAGGTTTACATGGAATTGAGAAGGGAATACATTGAGTAGTAAATGTATATGGACGAATTCGAGGGACAAACAATGGAGGTTGTAGAAACTATCCCCATGGATACGTACTTCACATGGTACTCGACAACATATGCACCGCCCTTAACATGAAGGAGAACAAAGCATTTCCTACAAACCTCGGTTTGTATATAATCAACATCGTATGATTAGCATGATAAAGAACTTAAATTTTTATAAATTATTCAATTAATATAATCTATTATATTCTTTAATGCCAAATCCTTTCTGGACAAAGTTTTCAAGTTCAAACAAGACTTTCCTTCAGAATACAAACTCATAAAAGATAGCTGAGACCACCTGTATACAATGTACGACGCGGATGTGAGGGGTGGAGAGAAGGCAGAGTATACGGGGAAGGAGTTTATGGGGGGTCAGGAGACAGAGATGCCCACCTCTTCGGCCATATCAGATATCTACGTCCCTAACATGCAATCCAAATTGCCTCAGCTTACATACGAGAATGCATCTGCTTTCATTAGGATAAGGTTCTAGTAATCCCCTTACAGATTAAATATGGACCGAAATGGTCTATACTAAAGAGACTTTGTGCGCAAAAGATCCTAATAATCAACGAGAACTTCTCCCCAACTCCTGTCAATCTCCAAATATTTTCCATCGAGCACCCCCGGGGGTAGTACACATTAACTCACGTAGATATTTCTTTGCAACCCGGAATGTGGATATATGAGCATGCGATGGACGGGTACATTGTCTTTTGCGGGATAGTGAAGAAAAATATCGGCTCAAGGGGATACAGAGGTGGGCCAAGTTTGGCTTCATGCCCTCCTATTTCATGTATTTGGGGAAAGGGAGCATTGTCTAAACGGGACCCAAATCATGGAGCCCAATTCTGACAATCATATGTTAACCTCCAGTGGGACCGTAATTACATGAGTTTGATTACGTCTTTATGCCTCTATGTTCACCCACCAACAATTATTTCATATTATTAGTCTTTGACGTTGCCAATTGTAAGATTTCTATCCTCGACCCCCTCCATAATGACACACCGATGTCGCGGTACGTGTTATTTATTGTTCTTCAATTCAATGCATCATTTCATATTTATGTACTTATGAGGTTCCTTTTATTTTAGGTACCGTTGATTTTGCGAATGGGTAACCCGTTGGGTGGTTGGCATCGTACTCCCCCAAAGGTCCATGCAGCAAAGGATCGACCCGTGCAGGAGAACTCATGTGATTGCGGCGTCTTCGTTTGCAAGTACGTCGACTACCTCGTATGGGGCAACCTTGACTTGACGTGTGAAAGATGGTCATCTAAGGATGCATCAGTGTTTAGGTATAGGATAACATATGAATTGTTCAAATGTCAGGCTAGATATATTCCTAGGGCACAAGTCATTTAGATGTTCATACGTATGGTCAATGTAAACCAATTATTTTTTAATTGTAAAGGATGTTGTTATAATTTCAATCAAAGCAAGTTATTTCAATTCAGTGTATGTTATTTTAATTTTAATGGATGATGGTACAGTTTATGTTATGAGCTTAGTGATGTTGATATTGTTCGTATTATTGGTTTAATCAAAGCTTGTTGATGTTGGGATATTGTTAATATTATTATTTAAAACTTTAGTATTGAACATGTATGAGTTATATTGAACATTATGGGGTAAGGCCAACTCCTTGTATGCTGGCCGCAGTAGCATTAGCTGCGAAAGACAGAAAAAGAATTGTTTGATCTAGTTTGGATGTCTTTTGTGTTCATTAAGATGCTTATTTTAATGGAGTTTTGTTTAAGGTATACAATATAGTTGTACGTGTTGTCAAAGTTCTATCTAAATATTATGTCTACGCACCATTGCTCCCATATACAAAGACACTTTTCAGTAGTATCTGCATGAAAGAGACTAATTTAACCGAATTCTCACTTGACAGATACTGTACCCTAGATCATTTAACGTAGAGGCTAGCAAGGACGAAACTACAGCTAGACCAGAGGGGGCCATACCCCCCCTAAGTTTGGAAATTTCGTAAGGTTCACCCCAAGGTTTGGAAATTTTGTAAGGTTCACTTGTTCATTTATTATGTCGGAGATTCATCATTCATGCTGCATGCATGTGACAGTTTCATGTTTAAGACTTAAAAAAATTAATTCTATTAATCCCACTAGTTTATTTAATGTTATCTTAAAATTCTCACACACCTTCACTAGACAACTATCTTGGTCTTAAAATTTATTTAATGTTGTCTCTAAATTCAAATTAGGCAAACTTTGACATATACTTGTACATATTAATCAATCCTTCAACTTGGATAAAATAAGAGTTGTCTGGATTAAAGTTCAAAAGAGTCCAATTATCAATTAAGTATATTCTTGAAAAAGTCGTGAATAAAAATTCAAAAAAAATCTTTATCAATTATCTTCTTGAGAAAATTCAGGTTAGAGATGACATAAAGAGATAGCCTCTAATAAAAATATTAAAATTTTCTAAAAATTATTAAATGGAAATTAGGTCCAATTTGAGTTGTTCAAGTAATTAATTTGACTTTAAATAATATATATATATATATATATATATATATATATATTGAGTTCGGCTCTCTAGCGAACCAAAGGGAGCGAACTAAAAACGAACCGGCTATAGTGACGATTTTGTCCGTCCCTATAGAATAGAAAGCCGATTTTCTATGCTATAACTTTCTATTCTATAGCGACGGACAAAAGAGTTGCTATAGCCGGTTCGTTAGCTTTCTATACTATAGCGACGGACAAAACTATCGTTATAGCCGGTTCGTTTTTGGTTCGCTGAAGAACCGGACAATATATATATTATGTTGTTAAAAATTTTTTGCCCCCGCACAAGTTTCGATCCTGGTTTCGTCCCTGGAGGTTAGTAAAACACAGTTGGTTGAAATACTAAATATCTTAACCCTCACACTTCTAAGTTTTGGGTGTTACCAAACAGGCCCTTAAAATTTGTTAGAAAATAAATAGAAACAGAGATAGTTTGTATGCAAAAAAAAAGAATATATCACACGGCCTTACTTTTTCCTTAATCAAGGCATCATAAATGGCTGAATGGCACATGTGACCCTCCAAGTTGCCACTCACTTTCAATGTCGTCCCTAAAGTACATTTTTCGTCAGTTGGGTCCTTAAAGTGTCATTTTGTGTCGATTCCGTTCCTTTTACCTGATTTGGTCCCAACCCGACCTATTTTTACCAAATTTTCACCCAACCCGACCCAGTTTGACCCGAACCCAATTTCACCAATTAATTTAAAATAGAAACTAAACTTTTTTAAAATAATTATTATTTTAAAATTATTTTTTATTTTAAAATATTAAAATAATTATTATTTTAAATATTTTTAAAAATAATTATTATTTTCAAGAAAAATTATCAGAAACTTTTATTTTTTTCATAAAATGAGTAAAGTATATAGATTGAAAAAAATTAAATAAGAAAATAAAACTATATTTTTTTATAAAAAAAAGTAGATTTTTTTCATTTTTTATGTAAAACTTTATTTTTAGAAAAAAAAATGTATGTCTTTACCATTATTATATGTATTCTAAATATTAGAAATTTTAAAAATAAAACTAAAAATAGAAATTAAAATACAAAAAATAGTAAAAGATAAATAAAAAAAACTTATTCATATTTTTTTTAAAAAGTAATTAAAAAGTTTTAAAAATAATTATTATTTCCAAGGAAACAAATTATTTTTATGAAAATTTACGCATCTTTTAAAATTTAATCCTTAATTATTTTTATGAAAATTTACTCATCTTTTAAAAATGAAAAAAAATTCTTATTTTGCTTTATGAAAATAAAGTTTTTTTTATTTACTTTTCTAAATCTATATTTTATGAAACTTTATTCATATTTTAAAAAAAATATTATATTTTTTCTAAAAATAAAGTTTTATTTTTTTGAATCTATATTTTCTAAAACTTTACTCATTTTTTTAAAAAATAAAAAATTTTCTAATTTTTTTCCTTGAAAATAATAATTATTTTTAATAATTTTTAATTATTTTTTTGTAAAAAAATTGAATCAGTTTTTTTATTTATTTATCTTTTACTATTTTTTGTATTTTAATTTCTATTTTTAGTTTTTATTTTTAAATTTTTAATATTTAGAATACATAATGGTAAAGACATAAACTTTTTTTTTTCTAAAAATAAAGTTTTACGTAAAAAATGAAAAAAATCTACTTTTTTTTAAAAAAATAAAGTTTTATTTTCCTATTTAATTTTTTTGAATCTATATACTTTACTCATTTTATGAAAAAAAATAAACGTTTCTAATATTTTTTCCTGAAAATAATAATTATTTTTAATATTTTAAAATAAAATATTATTTTTAAAATAATTTTAAAATAATAATTATTTTATAAAAGATTAGTTTTTTTAAAAAAATTAATTGGCGAAATTGGGTTCGGGTCAAAATGGGTCGGATTGGGTCAAAATTTGACAAAAATGGGTCGGGTTGGGATCAAATCGGGTAAAAGGAACGAAATCGACACAAAATGCCACTTTAAGGACTCAATTGACGAAAAATGTAATTTAAGGACGACAATGAAAGTGGGTGACAACTTGGAAAGTATATGTGCCATTCAGCCCATCATAAATAGTTAGGTCTAGGTCCAGCTTCAGTTGCTTGGTTCTTTAAAAAGTTTCCACTTGCCACGCTCTCTTTTCCCCTGGGCTGGGAGAGTTCAATCACCTAAAACAAAAACAGCATCAAACATAGAGGTTAGAGCAAACCGAAAAGAACAATAATGTGCATCTAAACATCATTAATTTTATTAGGGAAAAATAAAATATCAAAAGCCAAATCCTAAACTTCTGAAAAACAAATATAGCAGGAAGAAATATATATATATATATATATATATATATATATATATATATATGGGCAATGATCCATGGCATCTATTTGCTATGAATCAAAAAGTGACATATAGCATCTTAACCTTTCATTGCTGTAATGTATGACTGAGATTTAAATTGAAAGATTGTCGTCCGCTAGAACTTCTAGCGGACTGGTTTAATCACTTTTTATACCCATCATGCCCCCAAGTCAACTGAAAGTCATCAAAAAATCATCACGTCCGCTAGAACTTCTAGCGGACTGTTTTCCCCTGAAAGTTTTACCCCCGTCAAACGAATTGGGCGGTTCCTCTAGCAGCAGCGATTTCTCTAGGGTCCAGCCAAACCCTTCAATTAGCAACAAAATTTGTAGTCAAGCGTGGAAGATTTGTACTCAAGCTCAAGCTCCTTCAATTAGCAACAAAATTTGTAGTCAAGCGTGGAAGATTTGTACTCAAGCTCAAGCTCAACTTAAGTGCAGCGGTTAATCGGTGAGTTTTTCGATTTATAAGGTTAAGAATTGAAAACTTCTGGGAATGTAAATAAGTTGACCCTGCATAAGAATGAACAAATGTGCACTAGCTTTCAAATTTTGAAGAAATGTCTCTGGGAATATTTCTTGGGACTTGCGATGCCTTTGCAGAAAGTGAAGGTATTAATTATCCTTGTGATTGGTCTGGCATTTGTTGTTCTATGACTTGAGATCATGTTATAAACCTGTAAGAACTTCTCTTTGTCTATTTAATTTCATCATGTACTCAATGTTTAACAGTTAGGTCAGCTTATTGGTAAAAACTTAACTGAGAAATATTAGTTCCTAATTTGCCATGTATAGAGCCTAATCTGACCCTTAAATTTGCGGTGGAATTCTATTTACAGCAATGTTTCTGGGTCATCTTTAAAGGGATTTATTGCGTCAGAATTGCATCAACTCTCTTACTTGCAAGAACTGAAAGAATTCATTCTACAATCTACACTATATTGAGCATTGTCTTTCATTTTATTTTTTGCAGCTTTAGTTATTACGACATAATATGCAAATTAAATTTAACTTTGCCAATGTTTGTAAAATTCTTCATGGAAAGAGTTTCATTGGTATAATTCCCAAAT
This sequence comes from Aralia elata, assembly GCA_034770075.1. NCBI lineage: Eukaryota > Viridiplantae > Streptophyta > Magnoliopsida > Apiales > Araliaceae > Aralia > Aralia elata. Next base: position 83,630,630 of record CM068388.1, read on the forward strand.
AAATTGGCTTGTTGAAAGTTCTTGGATGGTGTTGAATAGATGATAAAAATGGGGAGTAGTGCAGTCGTCTTCAATATTTGATTATGTTGGCTGCAACCAATAACTTTCATAAGCTCTAAACACATTATTTGCTGTCATAAGAAATGAAAATTTAGCCAATTTATAATTGCAAATGAGCTGTTTCTTCTGGATTCATATGGATGGAGAGTAAGCAACAATACTTTAATTTGTTGTAACATTAAATTTGTTGAATATTGTTACAATTTGTATTGTTTGTATTTGAAATTTCAGGGAAGGTATGGTGCAGTGGTAGTATGTTGGTTTCTTGGACTTGGGTCACTAGTCGCATGGAATATATGCTCACAATTGGAGACTACTACTATGCATTATTCCCAGTAAGTGACTCTTAATTAGCCCAAAAGTGAGCATCACTTATATGTTTCCTGCATCTAAATCTATTCCTCTTTGTTTTAAGCAGTTAGTTATATAGCTTTTCTTGTCAATTCTTCACATAACATTTGGTTTCACGAGCTTGTTGCATTTTCAATATTGTCCTGGCTCAAGGATATACTCCTATTTTGCACACAAAAAAGTCCCATTTGCCATTTTTCCCGAGGAGAAGAGTTCTGGTTTTATTGATAGCAGTAGACACATTTATTCTTATATATATAGTGTTTCATTATAAAGTGGTTGTGCATATTTATTTTGCGACTGTTTTTAAACATCAATTTCAATATTGTTTTTTATTTTGTGGCATGTTGCAGCAGGCATATTGTTGAATTACTTCATTTGTTTTGTCTTTGTCCCAATATGGAATGTTTAATTTGATGTTTGGATTTGTTGGCATGTTGCAGCAAATTGGCTAGTATTTATCATGGAAAAGGCTTATAATGGAAAAGGCTAGTATTTATCAGTTTATTTCTGATACATATTTGAAGTCCCAGTATCAATCAAATTTGGGTTTGAAATGTTACAAATTTGGATTTCGAATCATGTTGCTGCAGCAAACAGCATGTTTAAATTTGTTTGGATTTGGAATGTTTTTTTATTTGAATTTGGAATCATGTTGCTGCAACAGGTGTAAAATTAATTTTGGGTTTGGAATGTTTCAAATTTGGATTTGTTTGGCTTTAGAATGTTTTGTGATCAAATTGTAATTATCATGTTACTGCAGCAGGTTCCTATTTAGATTTGTTTGGGTTTAGAATTTTTTGTGATTTGGATTAATTATCATGTGCAGCAGGTTCCTATTTGAGTATGGAATTGAAATCATGTTACCAAGTCGTCCGCTAGAATTTCTAGCGGATGCAGTCCATTTAATCCTAGCTTTCTCGCTGGCTTAGACTGCTGGGGGCATGATGGGTATAAAAAGTGATTAAACCAATCCACTAGAATTTCTAGCGGACGACAATCTGTCAATTTAAATCTCAGTCATACATTACTACAATGAAAGGTTAAGATGCTATATGCCATTTTTTGATCCATAGCAAATAGATGCTATGGATCATTGCCCTATATATATATATATATATATATATATATATATATATATATATATATAGTTTTCCCATTCACCTACTTAAAGAATCACAAGCAATAACTTACAAAGTTCTAACCTTTAATAAATCAAATTAAATTTCTATTGAGAAAACCAGTTTTCAATATATTACTAACCCATAAAGTTTTAACTCTTAAACTAACAATAAAATTCTGTTGACAGAAACCAGTTGATAATACATCACTAACCCATAAAGTTTTAACCTTTAGTCAATCAATTACAAATCTAGTGAAGAACCCAGTTGACAATTCATTAGTAACCCATAAAAGCTTAACCTTTAATCTCAACTACATGTCTATCGAGAAAACCCATTTGATAAATTCATTAATAAGCCATAAATTTTAACATTTTAGTGAAATGCAAAACTATAGGGAGAACCCAATTGACAATATAAGAAATATATAGCGTCACATATACATACATGCACATATATATTATTTATATTTATATTTATATTTATATACCTCACATCCAAGAACTTTAATGTGACTGTGAGAAGCAATCATTTGCTTCTTCGTTGTGCATTGTACTTCTTCTATCTTCATTCGCCTCACACGGTGTAGTGTTTTTTTTGTGGAGATAAAGACGGAAATGCAAAATATGATTCTTCGGTTTGCATTGTAAGATCTTGTTTCATTAATTGCACCCAGCACCCTCCAATTTGGATAGTTTGGCAAAAGGGACCTCAACAACTTTTCTTTAAACAAAAATAATAAAACTTCCTTCTTTTTTTCTTTTTCTTTTACAAAAAATGACCGTGTGAGTTGCACATGTTTCGAGGTAAGGACAAATCGTAAACAAATCTAATAGTGTAATTTTTCAAGAAAAGAAAAAAGAAAAAAGAAAAAAATTACACATGAATTTTGTCCCAAAAGACAAGTCATACATACATCCATGTTGAGTGTTGATCTGTCCTTTCATCCTTGGAACACCCAAACCAAACCAAACCAAACAACCTGTAACCTGAAAGCAAACCCAGTTAGATTCTTACGTCTTTTAATTAACCCTTCCACCTCTCTGTCATTTTCTCTCTCCTCCCTTTATTTATCCGGCAGAGACTCGTCGGATCGGACATTTCTCGCCGGACCTCAATTACCCACTCATTTCCAGCCATGAATCCAGAGTAGTAAGTTCCATCAAAACGTTTTCTTTCTCTTGATTCCCTTAATTTGGTGAAGATTTCAATTTGGCGATCATGCGATGAGTTTTATGTGATTATGACGTGTTATTTGCCGTAATTGTTTACTAAGTGATTCCAATTTTGGGTTTTGTGTACTTTTGGGAATGATCGAAGTGTTGTTGGATTCCGATTGGGATTCTTGATCTGTTCTGTAAAAAACCCTAGATTTTGGTGTTATTGCTGTAGATCGAGCTGTATTGATTTTGTGAACCTTGTATGTTTATTCAATCAAATTGCGTATTGCTAGATTGGTATTATACAATGGTAGATAATTGATAAAATGGTGTATTGATCTCAAATATCTGTAAGCATATGTAATTGATAATTCCTTAAGCATATTTCTTAGTCTAATTTTTCTAAAGTTATGAGCGCCAACCAGTGACTTTAGAATTGACTATGAGACTGCAATGCAATGGTATTTACTTGGAAAACTATATTTGGTTAGAAGAATGATAAGAAAAAATGTGTCAGTATTATCCATTGCATGGTAAAAAAATATGAAATTTAGTACTATGTGCTTACAAATAAGTGGAGTGCCTTGGTGCACCTCATGCGCGTGCTGGGTATAAATTTCATATTCTGGTGGCATAATTTGTGCTTATACTTCTACAGGGTTAAAATGTTCTTCCACTTCTTATCATCTAGTCTATTAAAGTAGCATGTTAATTACAAGTTTTTAGCCAACTTTGGTGGGGCATGAACCCATCTCTAGGAGAATCCCCAAGATATTCCACCTGAGCTGTAGGCTTTTGGTAGCTAGTCATGATCTTGGTAGGGCATGAACCCATCTCTAGGAGAATCCCCAAGATATTCCACCTGAGCTGTAGGCTTTTGGTAGCTAGTCATGATCGCAGTGCATCTTTTACTATATCATGGCTGAATATAAAGTTTAAATCTTTTCTGAAAATACCATTTTTGAGACTAACTTGTTATTGATTTAATATGCTAAGCAAATTATTATATTTCACTCTGCACAATATTTTTTTTATTTTTGTGGTTCATTTTTTTTAAACACAATTTGGATAAATCACTCTGCACAAATCGTTAGGAAGGCAAGATCTTGACTTTGTATCATAATTGTTAAGAATTCTCTACTATACCACACCCAAACCAAAGTAGTCGGGCTAGGCATAATTGTTTGAATTATTATTGTTTTAAAAAGGGTTAACTTCCTTCCCCCCCCCCCCCTCTCATTTTTCGCATCTCTGAGGCGGGAATTTACTGGTAAGGAAAAGTGTTTTTATCTTATAAGTTTTTCATCCTCCTTTTTTATCTTTTGCAGCGACTATCTGTTCAAGCTTTTGCTTATTGGAGATTCTGGTGTGGGGAAATCATGTCTCCTCCTGAGATTTGCTGTAAGTATTTTGGATATTATATGAACTAAACTGTGACATTTTAAGTTATTGGGGTTTCTTTTTGGCTTATGTAGTTGGGTTGTTCTTTTCTGCCCACTATCTCTTTATCGCTTTTAATATAATATCAGAGGAACTATAATCCTCTTGAACAAGTTTAACATGCAGGGAGGTTCATTTTATATAGCTTGAAGGAATTTTAATATTTTTATTTGGAGGAAAAGGACAAAGCAAACTCTCTGTTGCTTCATTAGTAAACAGCAATAGGTTTTCCAATCAGAAGGGAACCTACTAGTACCAGTGTTTGATGGAAAACTCTTCAGTCTTGTCCAGTTCCTTCATCAGTTGCACCTTACTGGATATGCAATGTCGGCAGTATCTTTGCTTCTGAAATTAAATGTGGCTGCAAGTTCTTGTGTCTTTTCACTTAGTTGTTCGTTAAACTGTAATCATGGTTATGGATTGTCGAATACTTAATCAGTAAGAGTGTTTTATATCATTTAATAGTCAATGGTGTAGAATTATTATGGTATTTACAAAAGGAAGAAATATACAAAGCAAAGTGAGGTGTTTGTTGTCATATGCTGACTCTTTGTGTGCAGATAGTTAGCAGTTTGGGAATTCCATTGACGGGATGGCATTAGTAATTATTGAACCAGGATAGCATTCATCTGTATTCTGCTGTCTAACAAATGTTTCAAGTCAATTCCAGATTCCATAATTTAGAATATGTAATTCGGAAGTTCATCATCTTTCTTTTTTTCTTTTTTTTTATTTAAATTTTTCCCATTTGTTTTCCCATGCTTTTTTGGTCTTGAAAGGTAGAGCCTATAAATATATAGAATTCGAACATGATCCAGGATACGAGAACTATTTACTAATGGTGGACTCCTAGGTAGGTTATTTTTAGTAATTAATACTATCTATTGTTGATTTACATTTCATGTAAGACAGGAATAACAAACTTTTAAGAACTTCGAAAACTGCTACCGAGGGTCGCTTGATGAAAATGGTTTTTGCAATCAGTCTTATTTAGAAGTTACCCTTTATTACTTCTAGCTGTCAAATCTTGACTTTTATTTTCTTTGTTTTCTTGTTGTAGTACCTTTAACACGAATTATTAATCACTCACTAGCCTGTCTTTCGTTGTTTTTTACAAATGGTTTCAGTAACAACTCTCCTCTTCTTACTCTTACAGTCTCATGGGGATCTTAAATTCTTTGCCCCTTTTCATTATCTATATATTATGGGTCAAGTGAATCAACGTTCTCACTTTTTGTGTGCAAGTATAATTTTCTCGGTCACCCTGCGCTCCTTGAATGAAGTTCCACATCTTTTCTTCAACATTTTAAAGAAACTTTTCTCATTAGCTTTAGCAGTATTACACATTTGTGTAGTTTTCATTTCTCTCCAACAGTAATTTTATGAACAATGTTGCAATAGATAATGCTCTAAACTAATCTAGGAAAAAATAATCCATTCTCTCCCCCAACTAATATCAGCATTCTAAGAATCACCTAGGCGGCGGAGGGGTTGCTTAGAGCCTAGACCACCTAGGCAGTGCTTAGGCGTTTTCTTTGACGGTCCCATTTTTTAAAAGAATTTTTATTGTATATACTTGTTATACTATACAAAACATATAGTTGACGTAATTTATAAAAAAATGTACATGAAAAATTACCAAAAAAAAAACAATATTTTAATGCATAACAAATTCATTTTCTTCAAAACCTTTATTAATTAGATGCGGTAGATGTCTGATTTAGCCTAAAGAGGGTCTAGTCACCCAGTCAAATCTAGGCTGTAGAGGATCCGCCTAGTGCCTAGGTGGGAGTTTTTAGAACAATGATTAATATTCATATTTATTACTGGTTCCCCCTTCCTTGCTTTCTCCCTCTCTCTCTCTCATAGTGGGATTAACTATTCTTCATGACTTTGGAGAAGTCCACTAACAAACTTTTGATACACATTTTTATTCCCTGAGGACAAGTTCATACAAGTTCATAGGCTATGTATAGTTGATCGAGAGAGACATTGGCCTAATAAGTTTAGGGGACTATAATATATTCCTACTTCTTGTTTCTTCACTTCAATCTTAGAAAAGGTCATAACTAAATTTCTGTAAATTCAAAATTCCAAATGAATGCCACAGGGCAGGCATTATATAAATCTGTGTTTATAGTAACTGTCACATGGAACAATCTAAAATGCTTGGTCAATTAATTGTGAGAGTCATGCTTCATTTCTATGACAGGCTGTTTCTTGCTAATAAGACTAGAGGTTACGTGTTTACCCAATTTACCCTCAATACCTCACGTTAGTGAGTTTGTCGTTATACTAATTTTAGCTTGTCTATCAACTCTATTGCGCAGCCTTTGTGTGAAAGTTATACATGGTGACAAAGTTCTTTTTTAGTATTTATACTTGCATAAAAAAGTTTAAAGATAAATCATATATCTATAGAAAGTTTACGCATATTTATTTATTGAAAAGAAAAGTTTATGTTTATCCGCCTATCTTTACTGTTGTGGTACTGTTGATTATCTCTTAATTAACACCGTATTGAATTTGCTTATGTACTGAGGTTTCTACACAAAGCCTGACAAATATCCCTGGTTTCCTCTGTCAACTTATTATAGGATGACTCATACTTGGAAAGTTACATTAGCACCATTGGAGTGGATTTTGTAAGTAAATATCACTACCACCAAATATTTACTTATTTTGCATCAATTACCTAAAGTAGTTTCTCATTAATCTTGTGTAGAAAATACGCACTGTTGAGCAAGATGGGAAAACGATTAAGCTTCAAATTGTAAGCTTCTATTTCTTTATTATTTGCTAATTGATTGGTTATGGATTACCGTGTCGACATGCACACTCGATGGGATTTGCCATCTTATGCTTATATGTTCGACACTGTTGGAAAACAGGGCTGGCAGCTGGCTTATCTTTACCAGATTTTCTCATAAGAAATACCGTTCCTCTTGGTATATTCTTTCTAAACACTGAAGCACGCAAGTATGCTTTTTTGTTTTTTTATATGCGCAGTGGGATACTGCAGGGCAAGAACGTTTTAGAACAATCACTAGCAGCTACTACCGTGGGGCACATGGTATAATAGTAAGTCATCTACACTCTTCCTCATTATAAACGTTGTCCAATTGGTATATTTCCTCCCGTTTGTTTCTCTGTACTCGAAGACTAATTTCACCTTGCATTGAATTCTTTTATAGGTCGTTTATGATGTAACAGATGAAGAGAGCTTCAATAATGTCAAGCAGTGGCTGAGTGAAATTGATCGCTATGCGAGCGAGAATGTCAACAAACTTCTTGTTGGGAACAAGTGCGATCTCACTGCCAATAAAGTTGTGTCATATGAAACAGCCAAGGTAAAACTAGCTCCACGCTTTGGTTATTGAGTGTTACTGTAAACAATACATTTCATTCAGCTTATTAATTGGGAATTTAAATGTTGATTTGAAGGATTTTTGTATTCCATCTGATCTATCGCAGGCATTTGCTGATGAAATTGGCATTCCATTCATGGAAGCCAGTGCAAAAGATGCTACTAATGTGGAGAAGGCTTTCATGGCCATGACTGCATCAATCAAAGATAAGTAAGTACCATTTGTGTGATTTTTCATCTTGACTGATGGTTAGATAGAAGTAGGTAGAAAAGGAGCTATTTTGATATAAAGAAGAAGTTTTTTCTTATCTTCACCTGCAAATTCAGTAGCTTAACTCTTCTCTTGTAATTTCTCATAATATTTGGCTGTTTAGATTTAAATGAATTTCTGAACTTGATTCTGTCCACAGAACGAAGCGACTCCTTCTGGCCGGGCGAGTATGAATATGAATATTTTGCAAACTTGAAGAAAATAAAATGATATTAATTTTTACAAGGGATTAGTTTATTGCCATATCTCTGTTTTGATATCGAGTCTAGAGGCCGCTTTAATATAATCTTGTCAATTAAAGGGTGACCCTCACAGACTGTACAACTTTTGTTAGATTGTCATTTGCCCTGAGAGAGAAATAGCAATATGATCTAGACTATTCTAGAGTTCAGATATCCTTGTGCCTGGGAAAAAACATTAAGGAAAAACAGAAATGATGATTTTTTATTTTTTATTTTTGAATTCCATACTGAAAACTGTCTAATGTTGTTCGTCACATGCTGATATGTCAATTCCTTGTAAATGGTATTCTTCACATAGATATAGAAACAAATAAAGTAAAATTGAAAATAGGTTGGTTTGGTTTTAGGTTGATTGGCTTCCCCTGCCACCCCACATACCACTGCTCTAATCAAAAGTAAACTTTAGGGGAATAAGCACTGGCTCTTTATGTTAATCACTTGCTGCTGAACTATACTTTAAAACATTTATAACCATTTCTTAACTTAAGGTTCTCCTAAATGCAGGATGGCAAGCCAACCGGCCATGAACAATGCTAAGCCACCAACAGTGAACATCCGCGGGCAGCCTGTTGCACAGAGCAGTGGCTGCTGTTCTTCGTAAGGAAAAGAAAACTGCTTTCACTTGCCTGTATTGACATAAGATGGCTCCGATGGCATGTAAAAGTTCTTTGTAGCTGATTCACCAAATTATGTTTCCTTTAGTGGTTCAAAACACTAGTTCTTTTACATTTAATTATGCAAAGGGCTGTACAAATCAATAATGGTGGTTAATGTTAGTATCATTGTTCTGTTCCCAATCGCTCTCAAGCACATGACTAAGTCATATTTGAACAAATTGGTAAGGGATTATTATAGTGTTTGCCTATTGTACTGAGGAGGATACCTATTGGATATTCAACTTGCCCAACTGAATGGAACAAAATTCAGGTGATGAGTGGGTTTTGATCAATCTCTTGATTGGATCTAAATCACTTGTGGCTATGTGATATATAATAGATTTCTACTTGATAAATCATGCTCAGGAAGTTTGTGTCCATATTTTCAGCTTGGCTCTTTGGAGCTAATTGTAGGTGGAGTTTTGCAAGCCTGACTGATAGGTAGTGCTAGTTTAAACCACAAATTAGACATAGCCTTTCATTAGATAACATGTTATTGTTAGTGTCTTTAAAAACTTGAAATTAGCAGAAGCTTTTCATCTGTTAACACAGATAGCCGGGGCATATTGTCTGTAAACGCTCTCCTGTACCAACTCGAGGCATGTGATGTGATAATGTAAACTGAGTTTAGCTCCTCTTTTTAACTTGTTTTGATTGCTAAGAGTTATTTTTACAAGCTTTAGACTATTATGTATTTCTGAAAATTTTAAATAAGAAAAAGTCCATTTCATAATTCCGACTTTATACTCCCCTCCCTCTGTTCCAAATTATAAAATCAATAGACTTTCTAAAAGTAAATTTGAAATATTTTTAAATTTAAAACCGACATAATTCATTTAATTTTTGAAAATAACAAATCTTATAATTAATAATACCTTTTATATAGTTTATGAAATTCATAGTTATATTGATATAAATTAAATAAATTAATGTCAATTTTGAGTTTGATAATGTTTGAAATTAACTTTTAAAAAATCGATATTGATCTTATAATTTAGAATGAAGGAAGGGAATATAAATTATATTATGATCCTTCTGTAGAATTGATGACATAATAAAATTTCAAAGCTGAGATAAATTAGAAGCTAGTATAACATAAATTTAACAAATTTGCTAATCTGAATTCATTGCCTGTTTCTTTCTAGTATTCCCAATATATTTGCAGCAATGTACAAGAAAAGACGATCCACTCTAAGAGAAGCATATTTACCGTCCTCAAGTAAAAAAGGAAGCATCCCCACTAGTTGGAAGAAACCCCATAATGACTTTTAGGCACCTCAGAAAACAAAGCTCTTGCTAAAATTAGAGTAACAACATTAATCGGATTTGAAGAACCTAACCCACTTGACCAGAAAAAACAGAAATTATTGGGAATATTTCCCAAGCAGCAGGAGAAACATTTTTTCTTATATATTCAATCCATGGCATAGGTGAGCAACATATATTTTTAAGTCATAAATTAATGGTTTTCCATGTGCCCCAGAATGTCAAACAACTAAACAAACACAGCTATAAAGTAGAGGAACAGAGCTACAGGGGTACATAAGAAATTTAATTCAAGACATACATGGAATATCCATTATTCTGGTAAAAATTTCCTGCCACTCTTCAAGAAGATCTAAGGATGATTAGGACAAGGAAAAACAACAGAACTGATGACATAGGAAACGACAGATCTCACTTGGCACCCAAGGTTGGGAACTGGCCACGATCTTCAATGGCCGGGGCTTCCACATAGGTGCTCACTCCGTTGCCACCGCCAGGACCTCCTCGCCTGGAACCACGACCCCGACCCCGACCACCAGGACTGTAGTACTTCTCACCTTCAGCAGGCTTCAAGAACTCGTTAATACTGAGAGACTGCAATCACAAAGACAAAGAACACCCATGTTAACATGCCAAAACTTAACAATGGAAGTGCTAATATAATAAATAGTATCAGATTATTTTAGGGAATTTAAAAAGAAAAAAGAACCAAGAAAAAAAGGAACAAAGAATGGAGAAACACCAAGGAAATAAGGGATTTTTTTATTTTTTTTTGGGGGGGGGGGGGGGAGCATCAAAAGTACATCCACCAAACGTTACTTGGAAAAGGACCACATTGCAGATAAAAAAAATGGTAGGGCATCTTACTAATAATGCCCAGGTCCTGGATTACAAGATGAATCAAATAAATTGACCCTAGACAATAACAAAGTAGCAGTTTGCCTGAGGTAGTTGCTATTGCAGAATACTGAGCATGGATGGCAACTCAAACTCCCAAAGTAAGCAGGAAACATCAGGCGCAAGTTGGAATGCAGTAAAAATTGAACTGCAGTCCATAAAAGTAGTGGATGCTTGCATTGTCATTACATTGCCTTAATACAAGTACTTGGGATTTGAAGCGAGAAAATAGGCAGCAAAGCTAGTTATACAGAGAATGCCGCAGTGATTCCTCACTTGGGAAAAACTGGAAGATACAAATAAGTAGCATAAATGCCTGAGGAGCTGACTTGCACAAATTTGTGTTCTAATTCAAATACTACAATGGAATAAGGCAATGCCATGCAGAAGTAAGGGCCATGTCAGTTTTTAAAAAATGAGGTAGGCTATATAGAAAACAGTGGATAGGCAAGAGGCAGTACCTTCTTGGCTCTTTCCTCCTTCTCAGCAATCTCTTTCCGCTTATCCTTGTCAGAGCCCTAAAAACAAATTCATATACCACACATTGAATATACTCATTGCGCTTCATCATAGTAACTTTTGTACAAAAAACTTATTGAGGATATAAAGTTGGCAAGTATGTCAGATTTCCAAAAAAAATAAGTTGCAGCATATTTCACCAATTTTACAAAGATCTCATCATTGCTCTTCTTGCTGGAGAGCTGTTGCATGGACGCAAGCTCTTTGTCAATTTCCACCTTCCTCTCCTCAGTTTTAAGTGCCTCCAGAGCTTTCCTTTTCTCTTCCAGAACCTTCTCATACTCTTCTAGTGTCATCTCCTAAAATGCTCAAAGAATATAACAATCAAAAGATGTATAGATGCTAACAAACATAGACCAAGCCACCATTGAATGAACTATAATTAATAGTTCTTTAATTTTATTTATTTATTTATTTTGACAAGTAACTAGATTGTCTGATACCAAAAGTTTAAATCAGACGGATGTTCTCTCTTGTACAGCCTGTTTAGCTTAGCTTTTTCATAGCCTTTTGGACCAAAAATAAAAAGAGACAGTGCTGTTTGCCGCAACTTATTTGGACCAACTTAAAGGCAAAAATCAAATTAGCTGAGAAACTGTCACTTAACAAAAATAAATAAATAAAATAAGTTGAGAAGCTGGGTAAAGTCAGCTCTTTAGGTATCCAGCTTTTGCTGCACTCCCACCTCAATCTAGGAAAAGGAATAACCTACTAAATATGTGTCCATCACAGGCTCATAGTACAATTCAATAATTCATATAATGACTTTTTTTTGGGGGTTGGGGGAGGTAGAAGAGAGTACATATAATATGATAGTTAAAACATTCACCTTATCCTCTGGCTCCTTTTCTTCAGGTTCATTTGTCAGTTTCTCTTTGTTTCCATCTGTAGCATCTTCCTCTCCTGAGGGCTTCTCAGCACCCAAATTTTTCTCACCTTCATTAGCAACTTCCTCTGTTACCCTGGATAGGGAGTAAAGAAAGCCAGCACAAACATCAGTAACTGTATGTGCACGACGACACATAAAAGCAAACCCAATTAAGCCACAGTTGACTGACATATGATATAGTGAGATTGTAAGGATCATAGGCAGGTGGGGAAGAATAACTCACGAAGACAGTTCATCAGTCTGAGTTCCCCAATTCCCACGACCAGATCCTTCGCGTTTGTATTCATTTCTGCACATTAGATTAGGTGATAGAGAACATATAAATATTGGAGACAACAAAAAACATTAAACATAGGATGGACATGTTAACCAACAAATATGAAAAACTCATGAAAAATGCTAAAACAGAGATTCCAACACAAAGAACTAATGAGGAACTAATTACCCACGCCCTGTCCCACTATGACGTTCAAATACTCTACGAACACGATCCCCTTCTCCCTCTTCTTCATTACTATAGCCACCACGGCGACCACCACGGAATCCACCGCGAGGTCCACCATAGCCACCACGCCTTTCAGAAGTTTTCCCAGAATCAGCTTCCTCAACTGCACCTTGACCACCAGCAGATCCACTGTTGCTAAAAGAATTATCATTGCTGGAAAAGTCTCTATTAAATCCTCGGCCTCCACCACGCCCATATCCACGGCCACCACCACGCCCTCCCCCGCGGAAACCTTCACTCTTTGCCTCTCTCACTATACAAAATTAACAAACACATTAATAAGTACAAGAAATGGAAGAAAATGAACATTTATAGAAAATCAATACAGCATATTAGGTATTTCATCAATTAGATTTGTTGAGTCGATGGAATCAGGAATATAAAACACACTGCTTAAATATTCTTCTTTCTTATTAAGTAAACTAAACAAGTCAGGATTAAATGGATAAAAAAAATGTGAGATGTAATCAGTAGACAAACTTAAGGAAAGCCGTTCATCTGTGGATACCCATCTCTATGGTTGTCTGGCCGCTGTCTTACATTCCTCAAAATAATTCAATTAAACTGTGTTAGATTAACTGGAATATCCAAGGAACACCATAAGTGAAAATTGTTGCTATAGATAGAGAACCAAACAATGTCTCTCTATAGTTAACACAATCAATGCATAATAAGATAAAATTCACACATAAAGTGACAGTAATAAAATAACTGGGGAAAGTGGAGAGAGCTCATATCAAGTGTAAATTTAGGAAAGAGCTGGCATTGTGGGGGCCTGGAAAACCCAAATCAAAGAAAAGATAATAGAGAAGAGAGAGAAAACAAAAGACCCATATTCAATTCGAGTTTCCCAGCACCAAAAGCCTTCCTTTTGTCTCTAAGGAGACGGCATCTGATTCGCTCAATTGATCTTCTCTGTCTACAGCTTTCTCTGTAGATCATCTAGTCTGCCATGAGCTCTCTTTCAAATCAGAGAGACGGATACCACTAGATCCCTCTCTCTTTATAATAACAGCCCCCCAGTCCCAATGTTTAAGAAAACAGATAGTTTGAAATCAAAAGAATGAGACTGCTATCAACTAATCATCCAGTTTAAAGGTGCCTTAAAAAGAAAACTTATGGCAACATTTGTGCCTGAAGCTTCAGTGCTTTTTGCTTTCTCCCCACCGCAGATGCAACTCATGCATCACAACCGAACTTTAATTACTTGACATAAAGTATAACAGAAAAGACAGCAGAAGTATCTAAAATTTTACATGAATCTTTCTTTTTTGCTTCAGCAAAGCTAACAAATGCAAGTGCTGATTACCCTAAACTGATTTCCACCATATCTATGGGGCTTCCCCTGTCAGATTTGTTGTACATATCACAAAACTTTATTAAACAAAAGACCTTACTACATCTATGTAGTTTCCTAAAAACTACAAATAGAATCGACACAAAATCTAACATGAGTATTATTAGATCACTGTAGTTGCAGTTACATAACAAATCTTTCATCAGTACTATTCATTTCAAGTATTAGTCTTTCCTGAAAAACTGCGAAGATGCAAAGATCCTATTGACAACAATGGCAATAATCATATCATAAAAGTAGAGGAACTATAGGAGTCTACTGCAACCCACAATGCAGTATAAGATTTTTAAAAAACTGCTAAGAAAAATATTTGCCTACCAAAAGATAAAATAAAATAAAAGACCACTGTCATTCACGTTCAAACAGAAACTTAATAAACAACTGAAAGCTTGTGTATGTGAGGATAAAGTAACCTAATCATTTTAAATCTTAATTGTAATTTTGTAATGACCATAGGAACGCTCTTCTCTGTTTAACCATATGTCCAGAAAATGCTGATTCAGTCTACAACCACCACACTATATTAACAAAGAAATAATCATAAAAAGAAGCAATTTTTTTTGTGTTTGTCCAATTAATAAAATTAATCCCAATATACAAAGCAAATAATGAACTTAAAAAGACATCCTGTACCATTAAATAAAAATAAAAGACCATTTAATCACTGTAGCTCATTTTTACGTATCATTCAATCCATACACATACATAAGAAAATTAGTAATCGAATAAGAAGCTCACCAGCCTGAGCTGGAGGTGCAGGCTTTGAGGGCAGCTTAGCGGCCGGCTTGGATGGCTGCTTAGCAGGCTGAGCAGCCGCCGGAGCCGCGGCTTTCTTGGGCACGATCTTTTGCTGCTGAATAGCAATCAGCTGAGATGGGTCATCGTTATCATCATCGACGAGCAAATCAAAAGGGTTTGCAGTCGCCATTTCTGGTCCTAACCCAATAAAACCCCTAGCTTTGAGAGCTTTCCGCAACTTTCCCAAAAAAACCCTAATTCCAATTCGTATCCATTAGCCTATAATAGATCTCAATACCCACAAAAACCCTCAAAAGTTGAAGTATAGAGAGAGAAGGTAGAGAGAGAAAAAGAAGAAACCCTAGCCGCAATATACAGAGAGAATAAGAGTAGTGTGTGAGAGTGAGTCAGAGAGATGAGCATGAACCTAATCTGCAAATTTCGAATATATTGTGATTGTGATAATAAATATTCCCCCACTCCCAAAATAAAAGAGTTAACTTTCTAAAATTGTACTTCTATATTGGGTTAATTCTATAAAATTTCATTTTTAATATCAGAGTATTAATTTTTTTTAATAGTGTGTTTTTAAGTTTAATTTTTTTTACACATATGAATGAAGTTATTGGTAAAAACTCATGTTTTATATTATTAAATACACATTTGATTTATTCTAAATGTATGAATAAAATAATATATACATTATATAAAACGTAAATAACATAATTATCAATAATTTTGGACATGTATGTGAAGAATTCCGACCTATAATTTTACCAGTGTGTTAAAAAAAATTATAAAAAAATTTAACTTTAAAGAGCGTAATTGAAAAAGTTGATACTTTGAAACTAAAAATAAGTAATTTTTGCCTTATGGTTCCTATGAGGTCAAGGGTTAAAAGCAATTGAATTTGATAATAATTATGTTGCTATAATATTAAGTTTCGTTAAAAATTTAAAATATAACTGAAGTTAAGTGTGAAAGTGGTGCTACGTATATATTACTCTAACATTATCAGTTGCCTTTTTAAAATTCAAAACTAATTTAAATTTTAAAAATCACAAATATGATAATTAATAGTACTATTAGACTACTTTATAATAATCGTATTTATTTGTTTAAAGATTAAATAAATTTGTATCAATATTTATATTTTTAATTATAATAATAATTATTGATTTTTTAAAATATAAGTATTATAATAATTAACTAAAAGGAGTGAGTCCATTTTTCTTAGTAGTGATTTTTTATTTTTATAATTTCCGATTGCCACAAACTGGGAGTAATTAGTAAGTCTTTAGTAAATTTCCTCTCATATTTTTATTGATATTCTCAAGAAAATTGATTAGAAATGATGATATATTTAAATAATTTAATGATAACCATCTTCAGTTGCCTAAACAAAACAATATATGAAATTAATTTAAGTATTAACATAGTTACACACATATATTCGATAATAAAAATATTTATATATTCACTGATAAGGGAAATATTTGTATTATATGAAGCAAGGGTTTTCAACTTGACATCTTTTTCTCCTAAATTGCAAAAAATATATTTTTTTAAAAGATTGTGGTCTCCTAAAAACATAGACAAAGAGACAGGCAGCCTGCAAAAAATTGCTTACAAAATAAAAATAATGTAACTAGTTGCGGTTAATTGCTATCAGTGGGCCTATTTATATATAACCATTAATTACACTCTGTCACATTGTAAACTAATTTTTGTAAACTTTTTTATCACGATAACAACACTCCGTCATTTTTTTTTACTATCATATCGATCTTCGTGTAACTTAATTACTGGATATACATAAGATTAAAAGGAAATCTTGAAATCTAATCATGGAGAATATGATTAAGCTTTAACCAATAAATCGAAGAAAATTTGAAGTTATAGTATATGCTACAAAATTGTGTTTTACATGCCTGGATTTTCTTGGTAAATTCCAAGCCTTGAATTTTATTTTTTTTGTTAAATTACAAGCCTGGGATTTAGAGAAATTTTATTTTTTTATTTTTTAAAAGTCACTGTAAAAAAGAATCACAAATTTCCTTTTTCAGTATATTCTTTATCCCTATTCTACTTCTTTACCTATATAGGACTAAAAGCTAGACAAAACTCAAAATCCCGGCAAAACTGATAGGTCTACTATCCCTTTCGGAAGGTCAGCAATTTTCTGGAGTAGTGCAAGTCTGTTCTTTCTGAGCTTTTCATCTTCCTACACAGAGAAAAACAAACATATATATTAATACCTATATTCTTATGCAATATATACATACTTATGAATGAACAAAATCACAACGAATTTCCAGTGAAACAGATTAAGCCACGAATACTTTTTAAGTTTTGACACTTCTCATGTTCCACAAGTCAAAACTGATGCACATCTACAATATTTTCTGATGTTAAATTAGAGCGAAGCACTTTCAGTGCCACAGAGTGCAGTCATCATAACAGTAAAGATTACGCCACGATCAATGCCACTGCTTTTTTGAATGGCCATAAAGTTAATGTGGCTCGAGTTGCATGGAATATGCCCTTGCCTAAAATACGCTATAATTTGCAACATGGTTCTACACCTCTGTGGGAGGCGTTTAATAATTTCGGCGGGCTTTATGTCAAGAAAATCAGCTTACTTGTTAATGTGATATGAACATGGAAACCTTAAAAGTGGAGGGAAAGACTAACTCAGTAACACATATAATTCCCATAGATAACATACGAAGCCACTTGCTTCGCACCACCCAAAAAAATAATAAAAAACATGCTTCACATTTAGATATAAGATACGTGAGTTTCTCAGATCAACAGAACTAGAAATGTATTTGACATGTTTGCACATAGCAATTTAGCATTAAGCAGCTAGCAAAAAGAAAAATAGAAATCGCTAAAGCACCAGAAGACACGTACTTATAAAGACTCACTTTTCACATGTATACGCAAGTCAAGAAATGAATGCATCTACTGAAGGCAACACCTATTTATCCCACAGTCAAACTACAGAAGCCTCACTAAAGTCAAAATCTAAAAAACTTCTGAAGAATTGGCAACTGTAACAGTAAAGCAAATCCATTTCTCATTAAATGAAAATCTGCGGGAACGTACCACCATTACGAAGACATGATCAAAGAAATCCTCTAAAGGTTGTAATAGATGTGAAGATGTTTCAACAAAATCATCAACCTCGATACCTGAAGGAATAACAAGAAGTTCAAGGACACTGTGACTCGAACAGTTGATGATTATAAAATAAACATAAACAAAAGGTGTTGCCTAAATCTCAAGTACTTTAACTTCAAGAAATGGAAACTAACGCCACTTTAAGGTAGTAAGGTGGCAGATGCACTCTTTAAGGCAAATTAGACGTATCGATGTGTAGTCGAATCAGCTTAACTAGTTAAATTAATGAATTAGCAGCTACTTGCTTGCTTGGGTTATTCTTGTTACTTGGTGAAGCCTGATCCAACCTTAATTCAGAGTTAGAGCTGATTGTAAAGCTACCCAAAAAGGTGAATGGGTATGTTCCTAGAGCAGAGGGTACTGGTTTGGAGCGGAATAAGGAGGGAATCTTGCACTGTAAGATTTTCTAAGATGGTAAATTGATCTGTCGCGGAATGTGGAGTAATCCCTTTGGATGAATTTAAACTTTGTGTCTTCTGTGATAGTTTGTCTTTCAATTTCTATTTGCTATTGTTTTCAGTGCATTATTATTTTCCCTAACAATTCTTATATAATTCACAGATTAAAAAAATATTTCCCTGCCATGTTAACACAAGATTTTTCAAAAACTAATATACCATGTTTAAGTTTACATATAATTATATACAAATTTAGGTGCACTGAATCCTTATTGTATTTAAAATCAACATTCCATGTTCTTGCTCTTGCCACCCATATGAATTGGGCACTTAGACCGGAAGCAATGTCCTCTGTAAATAGATAAAAAAACAACAAGACAAACCTGAAACTTGTCAGAGAAGATAAGTTACCTGGATGAATTTTGCCTCTTAATGACAAGAACGTGCTCCATAAAGCTCTCTCTTCATCTGTCTCAAAGGCTGCCTCATCCACCTAATAAGATTATTACATGGTATGAAAGCACCAACAAATTTTTACTATGTCTAAAAAGAAAAGAAGATGAAATAGGATACATAGTAAAATATTTTCAATTCAAATATTTATAGTTAAGTCGCTTCTATAATAAAGCGCATAGGTTCCAAATCTCAAAGATTTAGATGATAAAGAGAGAAAAAAAAAGCGAGTGCAGAATACACAGTCTCAATGGCAGAAATAAGCCATAGCCGGGGGGGTGGGGGTGGCCATGGCCCGGTCCGAGTTTTCAATTTTTTTACTTATGCTTTTAAGCTTTCATTAATTTTACTTGTAATCCTCACAAAATTCTATTATACTCTTTATAAAATACTTCTTCCGTTTCAAAGTATAAGATTTTATTTTTTAAGTTAATTTGAGATATTCTCAAATTCAAAAAATGATGTGGTTTATTTAATTTTATAACTAGTAGTACTTATTAGTTAGTTTACGACTTTCATATTATTTGTCTCAAATTAACTAAATTCATTTCACTTTTGAATTTGAAGTACTTCAAATTGATTTTAAGAAGTTAAAATTAACCCTATATTTTAGAATGGATGGAGCATACAACAATCAATGTAACACACAAACACCAAAATTACTTTTTTTATTTCTTTAATTTTGAATTTATTTTTCATAATTTATATAATTATCATCAGTTATTTAAAGATAAGCTCAAACTTTGTACATGAAGAAAAAATTGACAAGACTTTCACTATAAATTCAATAAAAATGCATTTCGTGACCTAAAATAGTGTCAATAGATATAATAATTATATCTTTCATACATATTTTTGGCCCATCCCGATATAAATTCCTGGTTCCTACAGTCTTGAACATTGAAGAAAATGGGCCAAAGGTAACAACAAAGTAAGAAACAAGGTCAAATATCTTATATTAGGAGTTCCATTTTAGTTAGCATCGATGTAAAAATATTTACAATGTTTTTGGTTGGTTTTATTTGAGCATTCAATTACTAGGAATATCCCAAGGAATGTGTTTATTATGCATCAATGATCTTTTCACTCTGGACTTGAAACAATGGAAAGAGTAAGGATTGCACTTTCTAGCAAGAATAGGCAAAACGAGTGAAGAACCCATGTTAGACACTAATACTACATAAATAAGCCAGTTTGCTAATGAGGTTATAAATAGCATGCAGAAGAAATGATAGTGATTATTGAGTAACCAGAGCGAACATTCAAAACCATTCCAAACATGCCTAACACTAAATTCTTGCCTTCTTTCACTTGATCCTCTTGCATTTTTCTGCCTGACTCTATTGAACTAGCAAAGTTAGTTCATAACTCTAGTTCTTAACAAAGGGGGTGCAGCAATTGTGCCCTCACATAAGTCTGTGGATAAGGTGTGCTTAAGCACAGCATCACCATCTCACCAATAACCAGAGTTCAGGTAATATAGTATTGGAATCATGCTTGCTGGTGACATATAGTAACACTTTGATGTTTCCATCTTTCTTAAACATAATAAAAAAAAACCTTTGATTCTAAGGTTCCAATTTCATGAGAGAAAATTTGAGCAACATACATATACAGTTCATAAACTTAAAGTCAAGTAAGAGGAAAAAACTAGAGGAAGAAAAAGCAGTATAACTGAAATTATATATATAATACATCTTGAAAAATTAGGTACCTTTATATCAGCAATGATATCCTTTCCTCGAACAATTCTCGTAGGTCGAGAATATGCTTCAACTATCTTTGGCAGAAGGTCACCCCTTGACAGCACGTCCATCTACAAAGCATTCCACATTAACATGATAAACTGTTTTACTTAAAAATCATATTATAATGGAGAAGAAATGAGTCATACACACTCATTAGACATTTAAAATTGAAGGCAGAATCGACACACACAATTTTACTATCCGGAAGCCTCTTTACAGCAATAAGGTTTAACAATAATTAAAAGAATAAGAAAAAAAATAGGGGGTAGGGATCCAATCCCTTTAGGGAATCAACGAAAAACATATTATCTTGTTGAAGATATCTCCTATAGCCTATATGGCCTACTTCTTGCAGTGTTGAGGTCAATTTGATATATAAACTACAAGACTTATATAGATAATCTTATACTTGGAGGCCAAGTAAAACTCTAAAACTTAGGTAAGCTAACCTAAAAGGAAGCAAAATCTGTAATGATTTCTACTACAATAATTAAAGTTCTAGAATAAGTAACCTAATATATCAAAACATAATTAAGGATAACAATTTCTTTATCTTTAAATAATAGCATAAAATATTTAATAATAATAGTAACTAAATGCTTGGCTTCATTCGCATCATCAAAAAAAGAAGAAGAAGAAAAGGGAAAAAAACAAAGGAAAAGGTAAACTCAGACACCAAAATAAAAATTAATTAGTAAATGATAAATTTATAAGCTTAATTACTAGATTAATCGGCAACTTAAAGACGGATCAGCATGTAAATATCTGAAAAAGGTAGAAATCAGAGTTACTTACTTTATATACTGACTTTGCAGCAAGACAAGGCCAGTTTGCACGCTCTTTAAGAATAGAACGAACCACTTCTGGACTTATTCCCTTATCAACCTGTCGCCACCAAATCAAATCCAACATGGAAGAAATCATCTCAACTTCCTTTAAGATAATACATGTAACTTTGGACAAAAAACTTGACTGCTACTCATCTAACAGTGAATAATTAAAACTATTAATTTCCACAATCATTAATGAATGCACAAACTCCAACGTATTAAATCCAAGATCATCCATGTAAGAGGTACAACGGGTCATGTGATACCCACATTCATCCACGACAGAGAAAATTCGCAGTTATAAAGTACAATATCACAATGTTTGAGACCAAATCATTCATAGGCTGTAACAAGTTTGTCTTGGTGAGTCAGTGACCATGCCCAAGCTTTCTAGAGTAACCTTGAGCAACAGTCAGAAGCATTTTAAAAGAGTTAAACACAAGCAACTCGGTGTTTGTTCAGATTACTCTCAGCTACTTGAACTCGTATTTAGCTAGTCAGAGTTCAGCTGAATGCAGCTTCAAACAAGACAAGTGAGGGTGATGCTGGAGCAAACGACAAATTACTCTGAATTCTGATGATTATTTTTTATTTTTTTTTATAGATTTTATTGATGAATAGAGAAGAAAATAAAAATTACAACACGTGTAGGACAAGAAGTCCTCTTGAAAGAAACCCAAAAGAAATCAAAGATAATAAATGGAAAAAACATCTGGGCATTAGTGAAGTACCGCCAGCCAATATCTATGGAAATCTGACAAAGAAAATTCTCAAAAGCTCCGAAAACATGAGCTCAAAGAAAAAGCAAAGGACGCTATATTCCTAGAAGAACAGGATTTTTCTTTAGCACCATTGTTCGAGTGAATCCTTTGCTTTCTTAAGGACTTTATATGAATGGGAACTCTCTCTCATCACATATCATACTTCCAGCAGCATCGGAGGGAACGGATAGGCTGGAACAACCGACTTAAGATTCATTAAAGATTCTCCCCAGAATGCTTACAAAATAGAACAATCTTTCTACACGATACAAGGGGTGCCTATATATATAGAAATATATATATATATATATATATATATATATATATGTTACAAATGAACTCTCTTTGTTAATTTTTCAGATTGTAAGTTACAGAATTTATACACAAAGATTAGCCTAATTCTAGGAATAAAACAAGGAAACATGTTAGCCTAATTCTAGGAGTAAAACAAGGAAACATGTTAGTCAACATTTTTAGGAGGAATAAAAGGAAACATGTTTTCCCTAATAAAAGGACACATGTTTTCCAACACTCCCCCTCAAGTTGGTGAATGAATATTTTTCATTCTCAGCTTGGATACAAAATTCTACAATACTGAGCTACTTAACCCCTTAGTAAGTACATCCGCAAGTTGGTCATGTGTAGACACATAAGGGGTACAAATCAGCCCACTCTCCAATTTCTCCTTGATGAAGTGTCTGTCAATTTCGATGATGTGCTTCGTGCGATCATGTTGTACCGGGTTGTGAGCTATACTAATTGCAGACTTATTATCACAATAAAGTCTCATTGGTCCATCCCACTTGATTTTCAAGTCTTTTAAGATGATCTTCAACCAAAGTAGTTCACACACACCTTAAGCCATTGCTCGAAATTCTGCCTCTGCACTAGACCGTGCTACCACATATTGTTTCTTGCTCCTCCATGTCACGAGGTTCCCGCCAAGGAATGTACAATATCCTGTTGTTGACCTCCTGTCAACTATTGACCCAGCATAATCAACATCCGTATATGCCTCAAGCACCAAACCTCCATTTCTTTTGAACAGAACACCCATTCCCGGTGTCCCTTTGAGATATTGTAAAACTCGGTGCGCTGCTTGCAGATGAACTTCCTTTGGGCTATGCATGAACTGACTAATCACACTCACTGCGTATGCTATGTCCGGTCGTGTATGAGACAGATAGATGAGTTTTCCTACCAGGCGCTGATACATTTCCTTATTTATTGCAGCGTCTTCCTCTGTCATTCCAAGTCTAAGATTTTGGTCTATTAGAGTACTTGCTGGTTTGCACGTTGTCTTGCCTGTTTCTTTAAGGAGATCCGTAACATACTTCTGTTGGGAGATAAAAATGCCCTGCCTAGAGTGAGCCACCTCGATCCCAAGAAAATATCTAAGCCTTCCTAATGCTTTAATCTCAAACTCCTTAGCCAAACACCGACTTAGAAATTGTTTCTCATTATCATCATTCCCTGTCACTATTATGTCATCAACATACACTAATAGTGTTGTGACTCCCCCTGAAGGTGAGTGTTTAATGAACAACGTGTGATCCCCTTGGCTTTGTTTATACCCCATGGCAATCATAACTCTCACAAATCTGCCAAACCATGCCCGTGGTGATTGCTTAAGTCCATACAAGGCTTTCTTTAATTTACACACAGTATGAACACTCAAGTTATTCTCATATCCATATAAATTTCTTCTTCTAATTCTCCGTGCAAAAATGCATTCTTGACATCAAATTGTTGTAACTCCCAACCATAATTAGCTGCTAATGACAGTAGGATTCTAACAGTATTCATCTTTGTAACCGGAGCAAAAGTCCTTAGGTAGTCAATCCCATAGGTTTGAGTATATCCCTTGGCTACCAACCTTGCCTTATATCTCTCTATTGACCCATCTGTTCTATATTTCACTGTATAAACTCATTTACACCCTACGGGTTTCTTTTCGACAGACAATTTCACCAACTCCCACATTTTATTCTTCTCCAATGCTTCCATTTCTACATTCATGGCTTGTCTCCATTTCTCACTGGTCAAAGCCTCGGATAAGGTGGTAGGGATGGTAATAGTGTTCAAGTTAACAAGGAAGGCTCTATGTGATGGTGAAAAATGTTTAAAGGAAAGAAAGTGTGCAAGAGGATATAAAGGTCGTTTTGTGCACTCTCTAGTTACTTTCCTAATAGCAATGAGAAGGTCCTGGTCAGTATTGTCTATATGGGATTCAGTTTCAGCTTGTAATGAAGAATTAGAAATTGTTACCTCATTCTCAGGATCTGGGTTGGATTCTTGGACTTGCACTGATTCAGGGACAATTGTCTTTTTCCTCGAATACACCTTGCCTTTGTCAAATCTCACATTCTCAAGGGCAGAGTTGGGAGTGTCGGCAGAGTTAGGAGTGTCTGAAATTTCCGTGACGAGTTCAGACAGAAGACTTAGCATGGACTCAGGTATTGACTCAGACACATGACTCGGATTACTAGAAACTGGTTTAGGAAGTAACAACAGATCGAGCAAGAAATCCCCGTCCTTATCTTCAAGTATTGAATTCTCCCCCTGAAGATAAGGTGAGGTGAAGTAAGGTGTTTGTTCGTTGAAAGTAACATCCACCGAGACATAGAATTTCTTCGATGGAGGGTGATAACACTTGTACCCTTTTTGAGTTGAGGAATAACCCACAAATACGCATTTTAACGCCCTAGGGTCTAGTTTTCCCCTATTTTAACTATGAATATGGACAAATGATACGCACCCAAATATCTTAGGGACAAGATTATTTGCATTGTGTATGTTTGGATAGAATATTGAGAGTATGTCCATTGGACTCTTGAATCCCAAGACTCTGGAAGGCAAACGATTTATAAGACGAGTGGTTGTAAAAACTGCTTCCCCCCAGAAAGATTTAGGCACATTTTTTTGGAATAAGAAGGCTCGGGTCGACTGAAGGAGATGACCATTTTTCCTTTCCGCGACTCCGTTTTGTTATGGCGTATTGACACAGGATGACTCGTGTACTATTCCTTCCTTTTGAAAATAAGGACTTAGTACTTGATTGAAATAATCCCTGACATTATCTGACCTAAACTTTTTGATAGTGACCCCAAATTGGTTCTTAATCATGGAACAAAAATTTGGGAGAACAGTATTGACCTCAGATTTATGTTTAAGTAAGAAAAGTCAAGTAACATGAGTACAATCATCAATGAATGACACAAACCATCTTGCCCCAGAAACATTAGGAATAGTAGATGGACCCCAAATATCACTGTGAATGAGGTAAAAGGGAAGAGAGCTTCTTTTATCACTACTTGGAAAAGGTACACGCTTGTGTTTGGCAAGTTCACACACTTCGCAATGAAAGTTTTCAACATCTAGACCTTGAAATAAAGACGGAAACAAAATTTTAATGACTCTAAATGACGGATGCCCCAGTCGACGGTGGTGAAAGCCAAACCTTTTCTTCATTGGATAAAAGAAGTTCTGAAACAAAAGAAGAAGATAGTTTGCCCTTGGTGATATTTGACTGGCTCGATGTTTCTAGGTAATAGAGCCCATCCCGTTCTTTAGCATGTCCAATCATCTTTCCCGAATTTTGGTCCTGAAATACACAATAATTATGATGAAAGATCACACTGCAACATAAATCTTGAGTAAGCTTTTGTATGGAGATAAGGTTTGTGGATAATCTGGGGACATGAAGAACATTTTTTAAAGTCAATGATGGGTCTATTTAACATCTCCTACACCTGCTACAGTGGTCAAAAAACCATCAGCTGTGAATATTTTCCTACTGCTTGGGCAGGGTAAGTATGTGAAAAAGGCATTTGATGAATAAGTCATATGATCGGTAGCTCTTGAATCCATGATCCAGGAGCTGACAAAGGGTGTATTCGAGACGTTTAATCCAACAGAGGATGGAGACTTACCTGAATACCCCGATGAACAAGTACCTGAAGGTTTGTCAAGGTTGCCAATTAGAAATCTCACCCTCTCGACCTCTTCTTGGTTGAGACTGCTCGACTTTTTTGGTGCTGCTTCATTCTGTTGTGTTGTAACTTCTGACATCTTCACAAATTACTGACTATTAAGTCCAATTACTAACAGAATTGCAAAGCTGCTTTGATACCAAGAAGATATTTTGGTTTATGCAAAGCTGCTTTGATTTGCAGAATTTGGAACAAAGTTGTATAAATGATTATGTGACAGAATTACAAATCTGCATAATTGCAAAATTTGCAGAGAAAATACTGCAGAATGGAAAAAACTGCAGAAATGAACTGCAGAAAAAACTGCAAAAAAATGAACAAAGGGAATGAAAAAAAAATCTGCTATAATATCTTGTTAGAGTATCCTTAGCTTTGATACCATGTTACAAATGAACTCTCTTTGTTAATTTTTCAGATTGTAAGTTACAGAATTTATACACAAAGATTAACCTAATTCTAGGAATAAAACAAGGAAACATGTTAGCCTAATTCTAGGAGTAAAACAAGGAAACATGTTAGTCAACATTTTTAGGAGGAATAAAAGGAAACATGTTTTCCCTAATAAAAGGACATATGTTTTCCAACAATATATATTTTAATACCATTCTTTTATTTTGATGTGATATATTGTACTATTGGCGGCTAAATGAGTTTGGTAGTTTTATTTGAGAAGAAAAAATACACATACAATTCTCAATTGCAAGAAAACTACCCCTCATCAGCGCCATAAAATATTGAGCTGCTTCTTTGAAAATTAAAGCACATAAATAATTTTCTAGTTGTCATGGAAAACTTGTCCAGATATACTATAAAAGATGGACATGTATTTTTTTTTCCTAATAGAAAAAATGATGGAAGTGTATCATCATCCATAGAACCATCTGTCCTTCCCTATAGACCGAAGTGTTGTAAATCACATAAAGATATTCTTTTTTAAAAAGGCATAAGTTAACTATTTACAGTCACCGGAAACAATTTGATGGGAAGAATTACACATACCAGAAATTGCTCTAGTCTCCGGGTCACGAATTGATGTACCTTAAAAACAAGAGAGGCAGCAATTGAAGTTTGAGTCATTTTATTTGGGGGTGGGGGGGTGGGGGGGAGAAGAGCAATTTGTAAAATGAAAATACCAACGCTATAGCAAGGGATCGCATTCAAATATGTTTACGATGCCTAACAAATAGATCCATTGTTGTAGTATGATCAACACTCATCTCTTATTTTGGGGGACTAAAAGTAATTAAGATACAGAAATAATATACTCAGAAGTAGCTAACTACCCATTCAAGGACAACAAACTCATTATGAAATGGAATATGGAAAAGATGGGTAGTGCACTGGTGCTGCCACTTTGTATTGAAAACATTAAAGCATAGCATAGAAGAAATGTTATGCTGAATTTTCTAAGTTGCTTTACTTGACTCAATAAATACTGACTTTTCATTTCTTTCATACAACTATGAACTTATTTAATAAAAGTTCTCACTTCATCTATTGTTCTGACATCTATTTTTAGGGGCTGGATAGCAGCAGCAAGTCCCAAAGCATGTCTTAGATCCAAGTTTCTGTTGTTCTCCACCAACACTTGGACCTACACCAAACAAACACAACATCATTCTGGTGTCATCTGATCAAAATGAAATCAAATTTATCGGAATATCACATACTAAACCGTAAGAGATTCTTCGTAAGCCAAATGGGTCATTGGTGGAGCTTGGCTGACAACCAGCTCCAAACAAACCAACAAGGCTATCTAGCCTGCAGAACACATAGCATGAATATGAGACCTCATGAATTGTGCGTGTAGATTCAGGAAGAATAAGTGCTGCAAAGAATTATAGGAGAGCAGATATAAAGTTCTCATAGTAAGTGAGGAAAACAACTATTCTAATATTGTAATGGCCTACAAGATAGCCATATACCCTCCATTTAGTTCATTCACAACGTAATCAGGAAGAAAAACATCAACCAGATGCTTTAAATCGAATCCTAAATGACTTCTATATATATGCTTAAAAACTAGAACACGAGAAGACCTAAACAGGTAGAAGTATGAATCTCATTTCACTTTAGTTACAACCTTATAAAAAATTATATTGCACGTACAAATTACATGTTTACTTAAAAGGTCTGAACTGACAAACAGAAATGAAAACATATGAACAAAAAAGGCATGCAATATGACACCTACAAATTTTTAGATAAGAGAAATACAAATCACAATCAAGGTGGACACGGAGCCCACCGAACAAAAAGCAAAAACTAATAAAAGGTACAAAGTCCTAATGAATGAAAACAATCAAATCCCTATGGAGATCCAAAATGGAAACTCCTCTGAAAGCGCCCATACACAGCAAGGAGAGATGTGTTTTTTGATAGACCTGAAAGAAGAAAGAAAAAAAAACTGGCTTCAACTTGCCTGTCAGCAATCGATAATACAGTCCCTACATCAGTTTTAGGAAGCATGTCTCCAGAAAATCGTGGAAGTGCGATCTCAAACAATGCCTCTGAAATCTGATACATTAAATCGTCAATAGAAAAGATCATAGCTACAGTAATTTCTCAAACATAGTTTCATTTTAGCAACAGAAGAAGTTGTCAGAAAAGGAGCCACACATACAGGACTATTAAAGATGGAAAAAGACTGCATATAAGTGTTCTTGTGATCAACTAATACCAAGGAATCCATAAACCACGTCAAAAGATCTGATTCAAGGTAAATGTCAAGAACACTATACTTGCGGAACTCAAAGGTGTTTTCTTTATATTAGTGATTGACTGGGAAAAGGTCATGCACTACATAATCACACTTATATGTTTTAACAGTATTTTTTTGGGTAATCTTATGCTCTACAAGGATAACCTCAATGTAATGCAAGTGACACATCATATACAAATCCTCCATATAGATTGACTTTAGCTTAAACTGTTTGTGTGCATTTGCAATACTTGCTTTTGTTGCGGAACACAATAAAATAACTCCAAGGCAATAAAATTACTTTCATACATTACAAGTTAATGATTAATCCAAACGTGCTCAGATATACATGCCCACAATATAGTAAAGCTAGAGAATATGTCAATAGATAAATCAAAGAGTACATGAATATGAGAGTAACAAATAAAACCAAATGCTTTTCTGAAAGTTATACAACCTGCTCTGAGTAGCCATCTCGAAGAGCATAGTGGCGTGCCATTATTCCTGATAATGAAGTGAATTCTGTAACAACAGCAGTGGCGAGATCAGACATAGCCAAGGATGCAGCATCCTGAACAATTTGTAGCTTCTCTTCAGCAATGCCTAGAGCTGAGACTAGTTCAGTGACTGTACTCTGGATGCGTATCATCTTGTCCAACATTGTTCCAAGCTTCTCCTGTTTTATTTCATGTTATCAGGAATGAGAACTATAAGCATATTTGTAGTCGCAAAATAATGATAGCTTTCAAGTATGGGGATCGGAACCAATGACCTTGAGGTTCTTCCTCAAAGCATTTTTCTACTATTTTTCCCACCTATTGAGGGTTATAAGAGAAACTTACATGGAAAAGAATTCCTCTAAGCTGATCTCGGAAATCTGAAAACTTTTTACTGGTGTCCAACTCATAGAAAAACTTCGCATCTTCATATCGAGCTCTGCACCAAATTACGGTTTTTTACTATGAAAGTGGAATGATATAGAAATTTAACAGACGAAGAATTAGCCATAGCAATAGAACTAGAAGTACAAAGCATAAGTGAAATCATTGGACTTTACAAGTAAAATCACTTCAAGTAGGTTTTAAATAAAGTACACTAGATAAGTGATATTTAGGCAGAACTACTGTTATATGCCTGCATCTTAGCACAAGTATAAAATGAATGAAGTCCACATCTACCTGAGAACAGCTTCATTTCCTTTCTGCACTACCTTCTCATTGATTGCTCCATTTGCAACCTGAAAAGACATCCAATGTCATTATACAAGTATATAACTATGAACTATTATTTTCCAGTTCTTGAGATTTGAAGTCAAGTTCAAAAGCACAAGTAGAGTGATAAGTAGAGCCGGCAAAATGGTTGAGTTACCCATGAACCCGTCTAAGAAACCCATGATTTATTGGGTTAGTTATCCACTTAATTAGATGGATAATAATTGGGTTTGAGTTAAATGGGTAATCAAAAATATATGGGTTAAATGGATAAAAAATGGATAAACTCGTGGGTATCCATTAATCACGGTTTCCACAGATGTATCTATATATTTTATCGATGGAGAGATAATGAGATGGGACACAGGAGGAAAAATGACTTTATAGTAATTGAAATTAACTTTTAGTACAGGACTCTTGACCCTTTTTTATTACAAACTTATTTTAATTAAATACTAATACACTCGGCACCTAATTATATAGGACACGTGTAACATTCTAAACAACCCCCACCTTAAGAATTTTTGCTTAACATAGTCATGAGATAAAAATTCAATGCTTCAACTAGCTGAAGCACACTAACGTTCGCTGCATGGCAAAGCTACTGCAGTAGCTTTAACTTGGGGATTCATACGGGGGTTGGTGGGTTTTGACTCATATCCATTTAAAATTGTCCATTTAGTATCCACTTAAAATTATCCATTTATGACCCAACCCATTAGTGACCCTCAACCCATTAAATTTTATCCATTACCCATTTAATCAACCCATTTGCCACCTCTAGTGATAAGCATGTCTTACAGAAATGAAGTATGGTAACAATCTTCCATTGTCATCTGTCAGTGCAAAGTATTTCTGGTGCTTCTGCATAACCTGCATGATTGGTTGGTTGTACTGGTTCAATTTAGCAACAATATATACATATAGATATACTATGCTTAAACTACCAAAACAATATTGTTCAAGAACTTTCAAGGAGAACAGTACATTTTCCAAAGCATACAAGTTACACATATATTTGAAAGTGAAGAACTAGCGTGATGACAAGAGTTCATATGTACAGTACTGAACTAGATGCACTATATCAAACCAATTTCGAATTGCATATGAGGCCTGGATTTAGGAATGACATGAGCCGGTTTTTTAGTACCCCCCTCCCCAAAAAATAACAACAGTACCCACACCTTTTTCTCTTTTTGAGCATCAACTTGAGGAGAAGGCACTGAAAAGAGTTATCAAAGATTTCTTAAAACCAGACTCAGAAGAAGCAAAACTTCTACAAATGATCGAGATTTTCAAGAGTTTCACCAAAAATACCAAAATTATGACACAATTCTGAGGATATTGAGCAAAAAATTATTATCAACAAATCCTTCTACATAGTGCTTCTAAGCATGAAATTTAAAGGTACAGCCTTGCCAAAGAGAAGAGAAAAATCTGTATTTGATTTCTTGTTTAGGTTATAATGAAGAAAGGATATGGAGGTTGCGCTGCAAATGGTGGACTGCTAGAATTCTCAATTTCAAAAAATAAATAGGAAAGAACAGTGCATCCTTTGTAATAAGGAGTGACTGATGCAGCATGACTTATTTTTAAAGATAAAGCTACAGCCCAAAGTTTGCAGTAGAGCACAATTATGAAGCAAGTTGCTATCAAGAAGAAGGATCTCACAAGGGACAAAGTTCTTTTCTTAAGATAAAAAGGGGATGGTGGGGAGGACACTTTAATTTGTAGCTGTTTTTTTGGTAATTGGTTGGGCTATTAAATATTTCATTAGTTCTTATGTCATCTTTGGGAACTTACATTATAATTAATCCAATTGCCAATGATTATTGCACTTTTAACTAAAATTTGAGTAGTTGTCAGCCTTATAATCAACATTCATTGCCTGTCCACAAGGATTTCGCTTTCTAACACCGCCAAATAAATATCTTTCCCAGCAACCATATACCATTTTCAATTACAAAACCAGTGAAGCTCAGGACGCTAACATTTTGAACCAAGTGTTTATATTTAATATTTATATATCAATATTGATCATAAGAAACCATATACCATTTTCAATTACAAAACCAGTAAAGCTCAGGACGCTAACATTTTGAACTAAGTGTTTATATTTATATCTCAATATTAATCTATGATCACTAGTATTGAGATATAGGTATTAATAAAATACAATTGCGAAGCATATATTTAATTATTAAGTCAAAAAATAAAAATTAATATATCTACCGATAAAATATATGTAAAATTACAACAAAAAATATCAACAATATAGTAATTCTGCAGGAAGTACGGGTAATGAGCTTGTTATTTATAATAAAGGAAACAACAGAACAGAACATATCATATCTCCGTGCAAAAAAAAAAAATTCAGCAAAAACAACTATCAATATAATTCCTTAAGAAAGGAATATCTTACCATAATTAAAAGCTCTTTCGGAAGCACTAGGAAGGACTCTTTGAACCTCCCGAGGACCGGAACAGGTGCCTCAACAAGATTTACAACCTAAGTTTCATGAGCAAAGAAGAATTATACTTTTATTGATCACAAAAGCAATGAATGAAAGATAATTGTTAGATTTATGAAATGGGCCCAAGTCTAGTATATAAAAACATCAAGCTCTCTAACTTAAAATTAATTGGCTACGAGAAGAGTTGGCCCAACTCATTATGTACTAGACATACTTTCTCAAGGTATTCGATACAGGACAAGATATATATATTAATATATATACTCTAATACTTCCCGTCTCCCCCTCACGTGTATGTATTGAGGGTTGCACGTGGACCTGATGAATATGAGACCCACACAAGATAAGTAAGTCTGAAAGAAGCTAGTCACAAGACAAGACTAGAAGAAGAAAACTAGTAAACCATGGACAACTATTGGCCCAGTTGTTAAGTGGTAATAGTTAAGAAATGGGTAGTTTTGACCCATAAGAAGTGGACTGGAAGTGGGTAAGAATGAAGGCTATGAACAAGTGTTTAATAAAGCCTAAGGATAGCCCGCTCTGATACTATGTAGAAACCCATTTTAGAGGACAAAAAATTTGTGAATGAGAGGTTAATTCATTCTCATTAGTTTTCTCTATTTATAGTGCTAAATAGGTTACAATAATTCCTAGAATCAAACTATTACAATCCCTACAATTAAGTTATTATAATCAATCCCTCTAATTTAGCTACAATTATCCTGAGAGTATCTCTATAATTTAGCTACAATTATCCTGAGAATATTCTATCTACATTCTAACAATAATATATAATCTCTTACCTCGTCAAGTAAGCTGCTTTGCATTACAATTCGTCCCTCAACGCCTTTTGCTAAAGCATCGGAAAGCTTTAATATAGTTTTCTTGCGTTGCTGTAAAATAAATAGAATGTTTAGATACTATCCACTTTTAAACTTTCCATTTTATGGATATAAATTATAAGGAAAGACTATTATTAGTAGTTTTAATAACCTCAATATCAACTGAAACTCCAGCGTTCTGCATTACTTTGGCATAAGACTCCGCAGACTCTACCTATGATAATTTTGTGATTAATTAGTTGGTGTAAGAATGCTTTTCATCGAAGAAAATACAAAACTTCATTATTTAATCAACATATGCAAATGTAAGACTATCAACTTTCGTACATTACTAAAAATAGGTCATTAAAACAATAACGTCAAAGATGCACAAACGCAAACACGGACTAAACAACAACAATACTTAAAGAGAAGAGGAAAGGTGATCTTTTAAAGATCAGGAAAAAAGTATATTCTCAAGAAAACATAAATAAATAGTTACAAAGTAAAATGAAAACATATAGGTAATATAGTTCGCACTAAATTACTTCTATGTATAACTACTAGGAGAACTAGGTGAAAGTTAGTGTACATACTTTTACAGTAGCTAATGGAGTATTCCGAAGACCATGAGATAGGTTTCCACTGCAATATAAAATTAAAGAAATTAGTTATAACATTATTCAGTAAAAAGAAAAATTTATACCACAAATATACATATGAAATTTTGGCAATGATCATTACAACTCTTGGAAGGTCATATATCAAGGTTCCTCATCTTTTTGTTTTCGAGATAGGGATGGTTACACATTAGTTTTCGGAGGATGTCTGGGTGAATGTTGTTTCTCTTTCTACGACTTTTCCATGATTCTTCTCGCTCCTCTGATCAGAGTGGTTCCATTTCTAGTTTTTATGCTTGCATGTGATTTTATGGCTTGTAATTTTCACTATTTTTTGAAGGCAGAGCGACTGATTAGTTGTTTGCTTTTCTTCTTGTTCCTTATCTCATTCCCTTAATAGACATATTGTAGGCCTGGCAAAGCTCTATCTTTGGACATTTGTTTTATCCGTAGGTAGAGTAATGAGACACATGCTAATTTATTTAACGCATGCTAATTTATTTAACGCTTGCTAATTTATTTATGCATCGTCCTGTTACTTAGGGCTTGTGGAGCTCTCTCTTCTAGAAATGTTAGGATAAAAGTGGGTGTGCCTTACTTTGGTGGAAGATATGCAAGTAATTCGTTTTCGAGAATTTAGAAGCAAGAGGGATGCCAAAATTTTATGAAAGTGTGCTTTCTTTTCTATTTTCTAGAAATTTTGAATAGCATAACGGAAGCAAGAGGGATGCCAAAATTTTTTGAAAGTGTGCTTTCTTTTCTATTTTCTGTAAATTTTGAAATAGCATAACGGTAGACTGTTTAGAGTAAGTTTCTTATGTTTTAAGCTATTGTTTTTCTTGCTTCTCTATGGGCTTTTGAGGGCTACACTTTTTTAAGTGCTCTTTTTCTTTTTTTTAATCTGCTGAGGGTGGGCCTTCTTCTTCCCCATTTATGTATCCTTTCTTTTCTATAAACAAATTTCTAATTTTAATAGAAAAAAAAGATTTTTTTTTTTAGTCTGCTGAGCCTTCTTCTTCCCCCATTTATGTATCCTTTCTTTTCTATAAACAAATTTCTAATTTTAACAGAAAAAAATATTATTTTTTTTTAGTCTGCTGAGGGTGGGCCTTCTTCTTCCCCCATTTATGTATCCTTTCTTTTCTATAAACAAGTTTCTAATTTTAACAGAAAAAAAGAAGAAGAAGAAGAAGAAGAAAGAAAGACATATTTGGTCTTCAGAAACACAATTGGAACTTTCTTGCCATTTTTTTCCCCAGTTCTTATTTTTGGGTCAGCAGCCATCTTTTTCGTTTTTAGTTTAGCTTCGTTTATTTGGATGGAAAAGGCTCAATCGAAGATTAGTTCTTTTGAGTGGACCTGGATTCCTGGTAGGCTTAATTGTCTCCACTTGTGTGTGTGATGTGAATACAAGAAAGTGAGGTGCATAGTGTAGTGGTTTTGATGCTCTCTGTTTGGAGTTACAGGAGAGTCTTTGGCTTGCCCTTATAGTGTGGAGCTTCTCAGCAGATTTTTGGGTTTTGGGAATAGTAAGGATGGAAGATCCTTTGGTAAAGTGTATGTGTCACTTGCTATTTTATGGGGTGTTTGAATGGAGAATCTGTCTATTTCAGATTTCACAAGGATTCCTCAGGTTAAATACTAGAACCTAATTTGAACTTCGAGTTATATTAACTGCTGTTGCAGCTGATATCATGACAAAAAATTATGATAGTAAGATCACATGAATATCAAAATTTAACTACTGACCATTGAAGAGTGAGGTAACCCAACACAGAATTTCGGTGTAAGTACTTCTTCTGAGATACTCCCTCTATTCCACAAAAAGAGTCTCATTTGCTTTCTTTTTAGTTCCACGAAAGGAATCACTTTTTAGTGATAGTAGTTTAAATGATACAATGACCTCAAGTTGGCCATCATACTTTCATTATCATACCACACTACTAAACTAACAACTTAATATTTTTGGAGGTAATATTCGCAAAATTTGCATATGGAACACCTTTTCTGGAACAGAGGGAGTACATAAGAGTGAACCGAACTATCAATGGCAGTAAAAATCCATCCGTTCAAAAATCATTCCATAATTCAAGTATTAGTCTCCATATGAACAAGGTACCTCGAGTATTTATCTAAATTGGTGAAAGGATAGTGATAAACAAACATTAACACTTAAAAAGGAAAAAATATGTAAAGAAGCTATGAATACTTGCCTTAGTACACCAGCAAATGTAAATGGAACAATTACATCTCCATGGAGGGCCATAATCCAACGAACAGGTCTGCTAAATATGACCTTCGACAAAGCAAGTTAAGAAAAGTTACATTCTACTTGCTGAAAGCATAATGCATATCAAGCGGATAAAAAGTTATATGTTAAAAAGTTCTAAATTACAACTCATGCAGCATCAATCAACTCAAATTATCATCCACTAATGTAGAGTGGTCAACTACTATGTTTTTAATCCCTCCGGTTTCCATAGATTGTGGGCTCTAAACTCAATATCCATTCCAAGGTGGCCCATGATAACCATTAGGTAAAGATGAAATCTCATTTTATTTACAAAAGTCATACTCTCTTCAGTATCAGTTGAGAAAAGAAAAGAGACGCAGGAAAAAAATGTGCTTCACAAAAGATTTAAAATGTACACTGACATGGTGTACTCCAACTCAAAATAGATATATTATTCTACCACAAAGTTCAAATGCATTTATAGCCACTTAGGCCAGCACATAGTGGTTTATTGTTGTAGTAATCCTATGTTTACCCATAACAATTCAGATGAGTTATTGCTCATTATCAGTGCTCACATCCATTCTAAAAGAAAAGACACAACTAGTCAAAAATTTATTTATTTTTCTTATGAAAAACAGCTTGTAGTTATAAGTTTCAATATCCACATGGACAAACTAAGTAACAGGTAAAAAGGAGTAACTAGTTTTACAGCAAAGACCTCAGAGTTCCAACGCATCGACTTAGGGAATGATATTTTTCCAAGCACTCCAGGCAAATCTTCTGACAAAACCTAGCAAAAATTTACACAAGAGCAGATGAAAATAAATAAATAAATGTAAACATCACACTACAGTTAAGGAAGCATTAATCAGAAGATTTTGTTCCTTTTTTTCCTACTCTAAGAAAATGAAAACTCAACTAAATCCACGTATCCACTATCCAGAAAGTCAACCACTAGTCCAGTTAGTATTTAAAACACCACAACCAAAAATCTATGTTGGTATTGCATAAAACCAGACAAAATTCCATTTATCAGCAACATTGTAGTTATAAATACATGACACTATATTAACCTATGAAACGTTTGTAATCGGTAATCCTTTTGCTGATTAAATGGAAAGATCTCCATACTGAAACTGTTCAATAGCAAATCTCGCAATCCAGGTCATTAGTACTGAGCATGAAGCCCTTGGACAGGCCAACGACCAAACAAAGCTAAAGAAATATGCAAGAGGCCAAACTGTGGCCGCTTACAGTCCGCTCAGGAAACTGGTAAAATAGGAGGGCAGCCTTTGGAAAGGCACCAAAAACCAACCTATGCTTCAGCGACTTTGCAGTAGATAAATAGACCTCAGTCAACCACTATGGCATGCCTATGGGCTTCACTTGGAGCCCAATAAGCGCTTCAGTGACCACACATCGGAGTTAAGCCATCTAATGTGGAGATCAGTATGATTGAATTAACTAGTAGTGAAACCTTATGATTTATTGAAGCCATTCAATCATCTATCAGAAATGATATTTCAGTTATTGGGAGCTGCTACCTCTCTGTAAGTGCACCTTCTATGCAAGTAGACTATAAACAGGACTCCAAAGAGAATAAGATGTGACCATTAAAAGTTAAAGAGAAGCAGAGAATGGAATCAATTGGCAAAAAACTCTTCAAAAGTAACCGATAATGATCAGCATCAACACCTAAAAAGAGAGTTCAGGATGGTACCTCTAAAGCAAGCCGCGCAGACTCCATCACACGAACATAGACGTACTCCGTTTTCCCTGCAATGAAAAAAAACCGAGGACAAAATAGTCCAACATAAATTAAAGGAGGAGACGCTTCAGTGTAAACGTCAAAAGATCATACAACAAATTATTGTTAAAGGTTTCACATGTAATTTCTATTTTACTACGCTATTATAGTCACACCTTTTGGAGATAACAAAAGCATAGACAAGAAAATTCTAGAAATGAGAAATTAGGATGAAGGCATGCAGATTCGGTTCTATACCTTCAACCCTTCTATACAAGGAATCTAACGGTACAGAGTATCTACGGCAAAAACCTTCAGCGGCCTGACAAGCAATAAGAACCATATTCAAATTTTTTTCAAGTTAGAAAATAAATATTCCAATAAAGTAGAAGTTCACTGAAATGACATCAAATATTTACAAAGGTCATTTTCAGCCTACCCGACTAATCTGGGATAAAAGGCATGGCTGACTTGAGTAAAATATTTGACACAAGAATGAGTATATTTTGTCCAAGATCCGACAAAGCTAGATGTTGACACTATATAAAAAAACACAAATCCTACCAGAAAAGAAAAAAAGTGTACAAATATAAACACCTTCCCACATGCTTGCATGCCTATATACAAAACCGTAAAAAGAGTATGACAACACCAAATGCTTAGGATAGGGACTGGGAGATGTGGCCACCCTGATCCCTAAACCTGTATTGCATGCTAGGCATACCACCTTCCCACACCATCCTCAAACCAAAGTAAAGGTAGGTCCCCCCCCCCAAAAAAAAAAAAACATATTTCAAATGCATATGCTCTACCATCCAGAATTAATAAATTCAGTTTTTTTCACCAACAAAAAGAATGCATAAAAATCAATCTAATAAATAAATTATATATTAATATATAATAATTACTTCCAGGATGATAAGACCTTTGTAGGTTTGCCTTGATGGTCAAATGCCTTTGAAACTGGAGGTCCACGGATTTCTGCCTCATTCTCAACTTGTTTAGAACATAGGCTATCAACATGAACCTATCAATTAACCAAGTAGATAAGTACAAAAAAACATAAGGATCAGGAAGAAACTGTAAAAGGTAGAGATTGGAGATAGAACTTAAGAGAATGATACAAGAAATTTATGATTATAGGCTTTATAGCATTTTCTGTGTTGACTCAATTCACTGGAGAAATTACAACTGCAAGTAAGCGCATGGAAATATAACTCTCGTAAATTGTTTACCATTTATATATATATATATATATATATATATAATTCTCATTATTATTTTGTCATATCTTCATTCTTATATACAACCACATGTACATTTGCAGGAGAAAATAGATTAAAAATGCCAAAATTTATTATCCCTGCCTTTGAGGAAGGATAAGCAGAGATTAATTGTCCATTTTATTTTAGCCTTATGTTGCTCGGCAAAATAAGGTTTATACCAGTGTTCTAAAAATCGTTAGGCGGCGGAAGGAGCACCTAGGCCGCTAGGTGTTCTCTTAGGCGACTTAGGCGTTTTCTTAGACGGTCTCATTTATTTATTTTTCTATTGCACATATTTGTTATGCTATAAAAAGCTTATAATAGATGCAATTTTTTAAAATTTTACATGAAACATTACCAAAAAACAATCTTTTAAGGATTTTAAGTATTGTAAAACTTCAAAGTAGAGGTCTTATTCTTCGCCTAGGCGCCCAGCCAAATCGAGGCGATAGAGGACCACCTAGTGCCTAGGCGGGGATTAGTTGGACCTAGGCGGGAATTTTTAGAACACTGGTTTATACCGAGTCTATTTTATCCATTGTGGAGTTTTCAGGAAAGATGGTACTGGAGCATGATGTGACTATCCTCTCTAACGCATTTCTTGCAACCTTCTCAATGATGTGAAATGGAACATGAAATTTTGGATACATGTTGAACACACTCATTTCATTCTTTCTCCTTCTTGATGACATGACGTGGAACATTACATTCTGGATGCATGTTAGACCAATAAACATCTATATCTATGGAATTCTGAATAGCAATGCACTTGCAGCAGATTTCCATAAAAATAACAGGTTTGAAACCAACTCGTTTAACTGGACATAGGTCTAATCAATTGTTTCTTCCATGAGCTGGGTCGTTGGTTAATCAATAGAGCAGTTGTACCTTCATACATGATACAATTGGCAGAGTGGTCCTTATCTGGCCACGTGGTTTCCTCTCATAAAGCTGATATCATTTTCACCAAATGAGACACAAGATAAACCAATGATGGACCCAGGGCGTGATTTACAGGACGAAAAAGCATTGAAATGCTTAAATTGGAGTATTACAGTGAGATATTTCAAAGATTACCCTTTCCGTTAATCATTTTTCATTGGTGACTAAATTAAGGAGGCATGGAGACTGCAGTTTTACTTAAAGCTCGTATTTTTCTAGGATCAAGGTAATTAACAACCTCAGTTCTGACCAAAAAATTATGTATTTTAATAGGGGGAAAAACAAATTAAACCCCTTTTTTTGGGTCTGGCCAAAAAAAATAAATTCAACAGCCTCAGTTAAGGCTTTTGAAACGAGTTCAAACTTAAAGATACCTAGAGAACAACCTTTAACGAAGCAAGTTATATTTAAGCAACCACAAAAGCTTAATTGAGTAGGCTTGATCCAGATTTGATTATATGTGTCAAGCTTTTAACTACACTCCACTCGGCTTTTTAACAGTATAACAGACTTTTCACAGTAAACATAAAGATTTGTCACAAATAGAATTAATTAATATATATGTATATGTAAGAGATAGAGAGAGAGAGAGAGCAAATTCTATGACTTCTATAAGTTGAAAATTCATTACACAGAAAATGGTTAGACTGTAATATTTTTCCCAGTTTCCATCATATACCCCATAATCATGTCATATTCGTTCTTTTTGTTATTTTGACAAGTCCAATATTTTATTTTATTTTGATAAGAAATCCAAGGGGCTGGTTTAAATTTGTGTGGTGACATCTTCTGCCTAGTGTTTGTTCCTTTCCAATTGTCCACATATTTGGCAGTTGTTATTTCTCCGCTGCTGATGCCACAGCACAGTTTTTCTTTTTCTTTTTTAAAGTTCAATGTACAAACAAATTAACTTGCTAAATCGTCTTCAAACACATCTTAGAACAGATATATAAACATAACAAAATTACAATACAAAAGAACCAAATGGTAAAGAGAGGACTCCATACCACTAGTCTGCGTGGTGTGCCAAATGCTAGAACCTCACCGTGGTTCAACCTTTGTTTTTCCAGTAACTGAACAATTAGTTCTTTTAGCTGCAATTACCAACACAGCGTTTCAGAAACAGTGAGATCCATCATCAACTAATAAAACAGAAAAAGATAACTCCTCCAGTAATAAATCAGAGAGATGGTCATTAAGTAGCATCTTTCAAACCAAATGCATTCATTCATTTACTCCTAAGGAAGGAAAGGAAGTGTGGAAAACATGAAGTACAAAAATCAATTTAGTAAAACCACAAAAGACCCATAAGGAAGCACAAACTTATACCAAAAATAAATTACATACTTCCTGGCTTGCATGAGTTACATCATTTGGCGGCAATTCTTCTGTCCCGATTTCAAGAACAAACAACCTTGGTTCCATATGCACCTGTGTGACAACAAGATAATTTTGTAAGCCTAATAAAAAGACATTAAAATAACATACTAATTCATTTTGAATATTGTCAAGGTCAAACATAGAAGTCGATAACAAAATGACCCCGACTCCAAGTCAATTGAAAGGGAACAGGAGAACCAAAGTTAGAAAACTAATGGGAATAAAAAAGGAACACAAAAGTCGGCTTACGCACACCTTTCTCACTGCAGCCTCCAGAACCTCTTTTTGAACAACGAGATGATTGGGTTCAGCAACAGTACCAAGTGGATGCCCAAGAGATTCCCTTGTCTTAGACCACAGTACCGCACACTGACGAGCTAAACTGTAAGGAGAAATTAGGCAAGCAAAGTATACAAGATTGAGAAATCCTAAATCTTGAAACCAGACGTGAAATATATACACAAAGTATGGACTTGAAAACATGCATAAGCAAATACAGAAGTGAAATAATTCAAAGGGCATATGGCCATGTCTAAGGCATGTTTTATAAGAGATGATGAACCTGGTGGTATTGAATGCTTCCACAATTTTTAAATTGATATTACATAACAAGCAAGAAAGGTAACCGCACCTACCTACGCATTCGACCAAAATAACGAGCTCGTTCTGTTACACCAACAAAACCTCTAGAGTCTAAGATATTAAAAGCATGAGAGGTCTTTAAAAGCTGATCATACCTAACACGTTGTAGAGAAAAATGTTAATTGAAAAAATATGGAGAAAACACCACAAATTATCATGCATTATATAGTAGGAAAAATAAAAGAAAACATACGCAGGTATTGCAAGGCCCAAATCAAGCAAAGAATGTGCTTCTGCCTCAAAAAAATCAAAGT
The DNA here is from genome assembly GCA_034770075.1 of Aralia elata. Lineage (NCBI taxonomy): Eukaryota > Viridiplantae > Streptophyta > Magnoliopsida > Apiales > Araliaceae > Aralia > Aralia elata. Next base: position 83,673,130 of record CM068388.1, read on the forward strand.
GCTTTTTAATATGATCCACATTGGCATGCTCGAGATAATATGCACTCATTTCCTTCCTGAAGCATAGCACAAAGACAAGTTGATCTACTTTAAATATTAGATCAAAATGAAGTAGGAAGCTGATATTATATGAATGAAAAGAGTACTAGGTACAAAAAAGAATGAGAAAAGAAGGACACCAGAATAGAGAACGAGAATCAAAAGAGAGTAGGACTATTTAACAAGATGATTTTTTCAAGTTATCCAACTGATATACAAATATAAGTGAAACAAAAGTGAATAATAAAATCTGTATATAAGAAAGATTAAGAAGTCTACAAGACATAAAATTCGAAAAATATGGTATACCTGTTGCATGCCAAATTACTTATAAAAAAATAAAATAAAACTGTTGCATGATAAATAAACTGTTGCATGCCCAAATGAGCAACATGATAGAAAGATGTGCGTAATAAAAGTGTGTCCACTTTATACATAGTTACATAATTTAATGAAACAAATTTAAATAAATAAAAAGGGGAAGATCAACTTGATACAGTGTCATCAGGTAGGTTTATATACAGAAGACCTGGAACTGTTTACTTGAGTAAGCAGTTCTACCACAAAATCCTATAGAATAGGGTTTCCAAAACACAGCAGAAATGGTGCACCTATATTATTTTGGACTCAATTTTATATTTTTTAACTTTTTCACCTTAACTTTCTTTTCACACTTTAATTCAGTGTCTTTTGACAAGACCAAGGTTCGAAAAAGCTAAAAGCGGTACGAAGCGTTTGTCTTCGAACGAGGCGAGGCGTAAGCTTCGAGGCGGAGCGAGGCGGAAGCCTCGATTTGAGACCTAAAAGTCCCCTCAAAAAAATTATTAATCATATCTACAAAAAGATTTTGATTTACAAAATTAATTTATTAACTTAATTTAAAGAAACAGGACAGAACTGAAACTTCAGGGGCTAAAATGGAAGAAAACAAAACTACAGGGACTGATATGTAATTTTACAGGGACTATTTTGAACTTTCAGAAAACATAAGGGACTAAATTAAAAATATATAAAAACTATGGGGTACCTAACTGTAATTGTCCAATGATATTTTATTACCAGCTCTGATCAGATCTCTGATCAGATCTCATCTTCTCTGCCAAATCGAAATAGACTGAGGAACTGTTGGATGAAATAGTGCAGAGCTAACGAGGAGAAATCTCGCGTCTCTTCTTCTCTACCCAGATCTAATCTCTACTCTCGCGTCTCTTCTTCTTCTCAAACCAAGGCCCAAGCCTCGAGGCGCCTTGAGGTGATTCGCACTGAGGCGTAAGCCTCGGCAAAAAAAGGCGCAAGCCTCTCCTTCTTGGTTTGATGCGGTAGCCTCGCCCCTCCTTTCTCCCGCCTCGCTACGAGGCGTGCGCCTCAAACGCTTTTTCGAACATTGGACAAGACCTCTATATTTTTGTCTTCTTTCAAGGAAATAGGTACTATGGTCCCCTTAAAGAATTCGAGCAATTGCTTGGGCACAAATCCCCTTCTGGAAAAGAACCTGAACATTGGACATCTCTACTTTGTTCTCTAGTAAAAATATTTTTTATCGCATATTCAAATTACTATTAGACTCTCTATCCTTTTTGTTAAACTTGCTAATGTGGAAAACCAAAGTTTCTAAAGTCAAGGAATTTCTCTGGTCTTTGATTCTTGATATACTCAATATTAACAATCTATTGCAGACACGGTACCAGTGTTCTAAAAAGCGGCCTAGGCAGCGCCTAGGCTCTAGGCTCCCCCTGGCGCCTCGCCTAGGCCCAAGGCGGCAAAAAAATCACTCCAGTAAATTAGGCGGGCCTAGACGGGCAAGGCGAGGCCTAGGCGGAGAAGTTTTTTTTATTATTTTAATAACTACCCAAACTAGATCTTGATACATTTATTTTTTTAATGATTTACTATATTCATAATGCACTTTGTAGCATATCAAATCACAACAAGAAGTGAACAAGATCAAGTCAAAATGGATAATTTTATTATAGTTGTAATTTTTTGAACTTGTACCAACTTCAAATTATATAAATGATGATACATTTGTAATATTTAGTTTAATTCAATATAATTCTTAAATTTATGTTTACTTTCTTAAGTTTTAATATTGAATTGAATTCTTGAAATTTTAAATTTTATTATTTAATAGCAATCTTATTTATGAATAAAACTAATACGTTAAAGATATGTTAGCCATACTTAGCACATGGTATTTATCATTTTCTTTAAGTCCTCAATTTTGAAGATTACACAAATAAAAATAATTTCATAATTAATAATATCAAATGTCTCATTCAATAAATTTCACACTAATTTTTAAAAATAATATTTATTTAAATTTTTTAGAGAGAAGAAGTACATATATATATGAAGATACTAGTAACACTAATTCTATAATTTAATTATTTTAAGTAATGGATATATATATATAGTTTGTTTTAATTCATTGAAGCAATTGTTTTCATTGAAGCATGATGATACAAGAATACTCTTAAAAATTCAATTTCAAACTCAAAATTAACATGAATTCATTTGTTTTATATCAATATGACTATGAATATTATAAATTACTTAAAAATACATTTATTATTTTTAAAAATTAAACAAATTATGTGTTTGAACTTTGACATTGGCAAGATGAATATGTGTTTGAACTTTAAGCAAAGGCCTTTATTATCTTTATTATAGATTGTTTTGCTTTATATTATTGTTTTGTTTGGATAAATGTAAGATAAAATATTAAAATTTGCTTAAAATAAAAATTCCCGCTTAGGCCCCCTAGGCGCTAGCCCCCCCCCCCGGGCCTCCCGCCTAGCGCCTTTTAGAACATTGCACGGTACCCCTGCAAAGTCCTATTTTCAAGTTACTGTATATTGTGCAAATCCTATAATGAGTTGCATAGACTTAAAAATACATAAATTTTTCCATTTTGAACAAAAGGACGTTTTAGTAGAGGATCAAAATATTTCCTTTCTCCTTTTGTATTTTATTTTCAATGCAAGTTTTTTACATTTTTTACTTCTTTTCCTCATCAAAATTAATGTCACTACTTAGCAGGAAAACTTGGCAAATCTCGTAGCAGGTAGGAAAGCTAGCCTTAGCTTAAAAAAAGAAAGCCAGAAAGGAAGACCACCACCCGTAGACCGTAGTCCCCTCATCATGGCCTCCTCATACTAGAAGAGAACTGAACTCGCTAGTCCCTCATCTGCTTTAGACTTGTTAAACTAAGACCCTTGAAATCAAAGTGAAACAAGTCCCCTCATCATGGCGTTAGCAATCATATTATTTATAATAAACTCAATAAATCCAGTAGTTCATTACTCATTCTCTGAGAAAAGCTCTCCATATGTAATTCCATCCGCATATTGAATTTTCTTGAAATGATCTACTCCCTGCAAATCATATTTGACAATTTGAGGTAACATATATAACAGAAACCAAAAGAATAGGAAAATATGTGAACTTCGATATACAGTGACCTGAAGTAACATAAGTATACGTTCAAGACCATAAGTTATCTCAACAGATATTGGCGTCAACTGAAGACTTCCAGCCTGGAAACATAAACTTAGATAAGAAATGGAATAGGAAGGAAAAATATTATACGCTGCTCATGGAACACCATGTTCAACGCAACTGATATGAACTTAATGACAACCAGCTTAAGGATTAAAAAAAGTAATTATCTGTAACTAAAAGAGACATTTATCTTCAAGTAAAAAGTAAGAACCTGCTGGAAGTAGGTAAATTGTGTGATCTCCATACCATCCATCCAAATCTCCCAGCCCAATCCCCAGGCACCAAGCACCTACTAGTATTTCAAGTTAAGAGAGGATGCATTTGCAAAGAAAATTTTACTGTTTTATACATAAACAGAAAGATAACAGCATTCTTCATTCACCACAATGGGTCTGTGTAATGTAATCTAACCAAAGGTATCACTGCACAAATTGCCATCATTCTATATTATATTGACTGAAGTTCAAAAGGTTTATATGACATTTGTTTTTATACAGATACATTTGTTGGTTCGTCTACCTAATTGACCAATACAAGACAATCTTACCGGGCTTTCCCAGTTGTCCTCCACAAAACGAATATCATGTTCATTAACATCGATACCTGTCAAGCATCAAACTGCAAATATAAGGCTTTAATTGAAAATTATAGGCAACTGTTAACGTTCCTATTCGTCCAGACAAACCAGTGACCCGGTGTTGCCGTCGGGGGTGCTCTCCGGCGTGAGAGTAAGTACTAAGTACAGGTGAGAGAGGGAGTATTAACAATGGAGGTCCTTAGAGTTAGAGGGAAGAGAATGACTTACCTTTTACCAGGTACAAGGGGGGTTTTATAGGGAGGCTTTGGCGCCAAAGGTTGGCGCACAGGGTTCTTTGGCGCCTAGAGGCACCTGACATTGTCGTCCTCCGTTACGTTGTAAGTGGTGCTTGGTTTGATAGCTGTCCCCAAGCTTTGATGTGACGGGCACAGTCTTCTATGAGTCTGCTTTGCATTTAATGCATGACAAACATTGGTCGGCCATTTGTGGTGTGGTCATTGGGTATGACCGATGGTTGGTAGCCGAACTATTGGAATCTTCGACAATGAACTTATTGCCGAAGTTTGAAGGTGTTATATCGCCCCCACTCCCTTATTCCACTTTAGTGGGATGGGGGAGGAGTATAAGAAGTGCGCATGATTTCCTCCTGTCTGAAGGAGTTAGTCTTCGAGAGGAAATTTGTCCTTGTCCACCGAATAAACGCGTTCGTTTTGCCTTCGGCAAGGACGTGAGAGTTTTTCCCATTGTGGGTCTTGGGAGTTGTGCTTGAGTGAATGTTTTTGCATGGGGAACGGTTGAATAATAATGGCGCCGTTTTTAGGACGTGTGTTGAACTATCCCATCAGTTGGCGTGTTTGTTGGAGAATGTGAAGAGTTTTTTAACTTCTTTTTGGCGGTTGTTTTAAAATTTGAACGGCTCAATCTCAGTCATTGACAGGATACAATCTGGGTCGTTGGTGTTTTTTTATAAAAAGGGTTTAAGGGCTTTAGTTTTTGATTTCGTTTCTTCGGTTATTTTTTTTATCTTGAGTGCTTCGTGCCTTTCCTTGCTTTAGGGAGTCCGTAGTTGCTGACGAGAGTTCGTTTCATCCAAGTTTTTCCAAGTAAGCCTTCTTCTGTTCTTCCTTTTCGTTGTTTATTTTCCTTTTTCCATTCATCGTCTCTTTGTTTTTTGCATTTTGGGGAGACAGAGTCTGTGTTAGAGGTGGAGGATACTCCTCAATCGCTTCCAACGGTGGAGGGCGAGTCTGCAGTTATGTAGGTGACGACCGGTGGGGTGATGTGTTGGAATGTGGCAGTGTTAGTGTAGGTGGAGATGACGTGGGATCTGGGGGCGTTAGTATCGGTACGGATGGAGTGATGGGCCCCAGTAGTGTTACTGTCGGTGGTGCTGGTGACGTGGTCGGGGTGGAGGTTTTGTCGGCCACGGGAGTTGTTTCGGAGTCGTCGTGGGAGACTTTTGGGGAGGCTAGAGATTAGGATGAGGGTTATGGATCCGAAGGGGTGGCGTTCTCGATTACGATTTCGACTAATGTCTGAGATCAGAAAGACAAATCGGAGGATTTTAGGGTGTTTGATAGTCTTAAGGATCCTCAATCCTGCACTATTTTTTCATATTAATGTGAAATCTGATGTGCCGAAGGAGTATGCTAAGATACTCCTCCCCCATCCCACCAAAGTGGAATAGTTCGGCCACCAACCATCGGTCATACCCAATGACCATACCACAAATAGCCGACCAATGTCTGCCATGCATTAAATACAGAGCAAACTCATAAAAGACTGTGTCCGTCACATCAAAGCTTGGGGACAGCTATCACACCAAGCACCACTTACAACGTGACGAAGGACGACAATGTCAAGTGCCTCTAGGTGCCAAAGAACCCTGGGCGCCAACCTTTGGCGCCAAAGCCTACCTATAAAAACCCCCCTTATACCTGGTAAAAGGTAAGTCAATCTCTCCCCTCCTCTAACTCTAAGGACCACCATTGTTAACACTCCTTCTCTCACTTGTACCTGGTACTTACTCTCACGCCGGAGAGCACCAGCGACAACGCCAAGTCACCAGTTTGTTCGTCCGAAGTCAACTGGACGAAGAGGAACGTTAATAGCAAGAAAAGTTAACATAGTAAACCACATACAAGTGTGACCAAAGTGACCTATTTTTAACTTCCTTTAGTTAATAAGATGATAAAACCTTCACGACCAATCTAAAGAATTAACTGACCAATAAATCTAGATTGACAATAAGAAGGATATCTGATTTAGTCGAAGGAAAACATCAACATTTCCTACTCATGCCCATATTTGGGAGCTCATTTCCCATATTACAACTCATTTATTTCTCTCATAAGGTATGGGATTTGAGCACTCAACCATTAGTTTAAAGGAGTACATTTGGGCGGAAAAGACTCCTTTTGCCAGGCTTTTCCAATTTTCCTCGTCTCTTTCATATCTTATTCTCCATATAGCTTAAGCATCTACTTAAGCGCGATATAGATCATTTTCTTGGGACTTCCACTTCTTTTGGAATTTGAATGAGAAGGATTTAATGAGTTGGAGTTGCTATCCTACTCAACTTTTATAAGTTCCCTTCAATCTGAAAAACTTTTTTGTACTCTAGATTCTTGTTAAGTTTTTTCTTGCAGGATTCCTTGTGCTTTCTTAACTACTCTGGATCTTGGTTTCACGGTTCAAAGTTTCAATGTATCGGCCGATATTTCAGCATATTGGAGCGGTTTCGGCTTTTACTGAACCGCAACTTTGATAAGAGTCAGAAAATCAGTTATTATTTATGTAAAGAATATGTTTCGGCAAAATTTCGGCACATTAGTGTAGCGGAATGGTTTGAGACCAAATAGCGGAGAAATTTGGCGTAAAAGGATTGAAACGCCACATACAAAAAAAATTAAATTATATTTAATACATTTTAACTAGTACCTAATTACCTATATTGGTACTAATAACTAATAAATAAAATAAAACTAGTATTCAAATTAACGACAACTTATAAAATTATAATTAAACTACTTAACAAAAAACAATTATACATACTATATCATACCTAAGTTAACTAGAGCTTTATGTTATTATTAATTAAAAAAAATTGTACCAATATATTACCTAGTTAAGTATAGCTTGAAAATATTTTATGAATTTACCGTTCAGTTTTTATGCAATGTAGCATTAGACATATCTGCGAGATGTTTGTTTTACAATGCTATGTGTACTAGAAAGTTTTTTTTGTGAACTTAACTGATCCATCTTGTTCTTATTATTTAGATTTTTTTTCATAATTTTTTTTAAAAAATTTGAAGCTCCTAACTAGCTTAACGGTGCGTATCGCCCGAAACCAATAGCAAAACTGATTCTAAGTCAAAAAATGATCTTCCGAAACATAGGCCGTTACCGTAACTTTGACTATGCCTGGTTTACTATGGTTTCTTGTTTGGAAGGTCAAGGTCCATTACAGGAAATCCGTTGCTAATAAGCTTAATCCTTGCAATCTTTCTCAGGTGTGTAGACCTTATAGGAAAATATTGTTGGATTAGCATTATGTTCATGCAGAGTAGGACTTATGATATGACATTTCACAAGAAAAGCAGTACTCGACACATGAGACATTAGCAACCCTAAGACTACCACACAGATAATCATTCTGGTCATAATAACAATGGATAATGATAATGTTAAAAGGTCAAACCACAACCTAGGGCCGATAGGCTCCGAATAAACAGGTCTTGTGAATTCCCAGGGTCGGGCTTCAATATAACCTGAGATGATTATGGAATAACATTAGAGAGTCAGGCAAAAGACAGTCAAAACCTCCAAATACTATTAAGAGCACTGACCAAGTCAATAAATTGACCATAATTATATCATCTAATCAAAAAATGAAACCATAGTTAACCTGGAATTGAGTATGTCTTTGAAGCCTATTAGGGTTTTCACCATAACGACTATCATCTGGCCGGATACTGGGCTCTACGTACCTTCCACCAGAAGCTACCACATCAGCAGTCACATTAATGAGAAAAAAAGAATAAAGAAAAGCGAAGAAAAATAGAGCGGTCGTCAGAAAAACTACAGAAGTAGAATCCAACAATGAAAAGTAGACCTATGTGAAAGCAAACTCCATATAAAAACCAAAATGCTCAAGAGTTGTGGGTGGGGGTTTGGGACTCTTATAATTCCCAAAAAATCTCCGTTTACAAAGATTATGCCATCACTATCTGCATTAAGCTACTTCCATCTTCAACCTACCGTATTTGATTCTTTTGAGTAATTTTTTCTTTTTAAACAAGTCTTCTTTGAGCATCATAATTTTAAACTTTTGTATTCTATCAGCAAGTAAGCAGATTCCTTATCTCTTTGCTCAGCCTCTATTAATTTTATCACATGTTGTGAAGTCAAGGTCTCTTGCGGAATACCCTTAAGCTTGCGTGCTAATAAATATATATACTTTTCCATTTAGGAAATAATATAAACAATCTTTTCTAGAAAGAAGAAAAATCATCTACATCATGGTCAAACAAACTTGAACAGTTATCATTCATCTCTAACTTTGGAATAACACTGCAAAACTTAGAATACACTTGCTACCAATCCCTATCTCCAAGTGTAAGTCTTAATACACCAACACATATCCTTAATGATTTAGTCCAACATGACCATTAAAATATGCCCCACTACATATGCTCACTCTTGCATGAAATTCTTAAACTAGTCCATAAGTATGCTCCAAAAGTTCAGCTTTAATGTGTTTGTAGGTCAACTAAGATGCATGAGCACAAAAATAGTTACATTATTTTCTAGAAGTACAAATTTTATTGATATTATTCAATCAGCTTGATCTAGTAACAGTTAAAACTCATAGCGTTTTTTTCTAAAATTGTCCATATCTTTTTCAACATTGATTTTTTTCCAAAGTAGTTCTTTTACCTTGTATTTCCTTCTTCTTTTGCTTTGTCTCCTACAAATTACCTTCCTATAAGCAAAGCATCCGTCAACTTCCTATCTATGTTCTCATATTTCAAAAGTCACTGATCTAAGCTTACTATCCAAAACACATCTATACAGGCACCCATTTGGAGTGTTTGAGGAACAATATAAAAAAATAGTGTTCGAGGACCCTTCCTCATAATCTACAACACTCAGGTGCAGGTGCATTGAGTTTCTTAGTTTAACTCTATATGATATTGCACTCGTTTTTTCTATTAGGGTACCCTGTTGGCCCAAAGGGGCAGAACGTGACAAGCCCATTATCACCAATGCATAAAGATTTACAACTATGAAAGCATACTTACGCAACATTCCATGGTTCTGGACCAAGAACCCTTAAAAATGTTAGAGGATTCATAGTTCCAGCTCCAACCTGGCCAAAAGTCAAAGAATTATAAATTAGACAATTGGAAACCAGCTGGACCATAAAAAGTAAACAGGTTCCATATTTAACACCACTTCAACAAGAGTAATGCCGATTGAATACATAGTATAGATTCGTCGATATTGTGCCTGTTCCAAAGTGTATATATATGTGTGTGTGTGTGTACGTGTATATATATAATGAGGGAAAATGTGCAAATATATGAATAGCACCAGACTAGTATAGTGTAAGCTTGTTTGCTAGCATCAAATCATCTACAGTTCATAACAATAATGCAAATCACTTCTTGTCCTTTATTACATTTAACTTTTCCATTAAAAGACAACCAACTCATAAAATGGTTTCAATTTTCAAGAAATGACAATAAGAGGGAAAGAGAAATGTGAGTGAGATAATACTATGCTTATAGTCGATGAAGGATTGTGGTGCAAAACCAAAGGAGAAAGGTAGGAGTGCAACAACGCATCAAAGAATGCAGTTAAGGTAAGTGTATAATGAAATCAAAACAAAAACAAAACAATAACTATCCTATTATTTACCTCAGTGTTGCTGCACTGCATTATTGCACATCCAACAGATGCCCAATACTCCTGCAGCATTCGGTGATGAGAAAGAAGCATAAATGGAGTGAAGGCACAGAAAACTCATTCTTTGAAAGATTAGCTGACACAGAGATAGGTTCATCTTTGCTGATGTATTATTTATTTATTTCACTACGTTTAGAGGTGTTGCCACATTACTTCCGATTACTTTGTATTTTCAATATATTTTGCTTGTTTGTTGTTTTAATCCATATGCGCCCAAAATGTACAATCAGAAAGGGGGGGAAATCAGTAACAAGTTTGTAGACTTGTAGTGCATTGGACTAATTCATGTTTTGGATCATTTTTCAGGTTTTAAGGCTTAATGAATTACTCGAATTCCAAAAACACGTTAATTGTGATGTAGCAAATACATAACACTAAAGTTTGTTATTTGTTTGTTTATCACAATGAACTAAATTCAAGAATTCATTCAACTTCTTAACTTATACCAGATTTTCTGAGCTCATATCTAGTTTAATCCAATAAAATGACAGCAGAAACACTAAAGTGTAATTATTTCTGCAAATTAACTCCGGAAAACGAAAACCCAGTTCACCAATGTGCATTTTCTTTTCAACTACCCAAAATTTGAACTTCAATTTTCCATTAATTTCCTATGTTTTTGGCAACTAAGCAGGCAAATAATTAATACGAAAATGGGGTGCTAAATCAAACCTGGAGGCGCTGAATTGCTTGTTGAAAAGTTGGGACAGAGGCTTTCTTGGAGGGTTCTGAATTGGGGTCTGTGAAAGAATGCTGAGGAGTTGCAGAAGTAGTGGCCGCAGAGACTGTAGTTCTGGTGAAACGACGCCGTATGGGAGGGTGGAGAAAGATGGGGTTTGGTTTTGTAGTGAAAAGGGAAGAGAGGTGAGGTTTATGGGGTTTAAGAATTGATGTTACAAAGGATAGAGATAGAATCGCCATGGATGGAATTCAGAGTGTTGAGGGAGATTATTACAGAGGAAGAAGGGAAAGAAAGGTAGACATGAATATAAACCTTAGCCTATTTGGGTCTATCCAAATTCCAAAGGATTTTTTATTTTTCCCAATCAATTCAGTGTCCAATCTATTTTTCTTAGTTTTCAGTTTTATTATGTTAGTTTTTGAAATTTTCATATTAATTTTTTTGATCAAACAGTTTTTTATACTAAAGTAGTATATTAAAATTTTAATATGTTACAAAAGAAGAAAAAAAAATAATAAAAAATTAAAATAGTAATTTTTTCAAACAAAATAATAAGAAAAATGGTCAATTGACAACACCAGTGAACACCATATAAACTCCTTAAATATAATCATATCTCAAAAATAATTATAAAATATACAGATTTTGACTGTTTTTCAAGACGAGCAACGAAAGAACAAATCTGTTGCCGTATTTTAATAGCAAATTTTGAGCTTATGTCATATTGCATAATGTTGAGGTTTTCTATTTCAAATTTATAATGATTTGTATTTCGTTGTGGCCTTATCCATACCTTTTGGGTTTGTTACAAAACTTTGGGTTTTAATAAAAAATTCTTTTTGCCGATAAAAAAAAAGGGAGAAAGGAGAGGTTAATCTTGGACTGCTGTAAACAAAAATAACCGAGTGTAGAGGTGGAGTCATGGAGGTTAACCCTTAGTTTTGTGGGCTGAGTGTGTGCAAAACAAATGAGAGATGACAGAATAGATAAGGTAGCTGGGTAATAAGATGAGGGGAGTTAGTTTTTTTCTTTGGGATAACTCTCCACACCAAACCATTCTTTTTTCCTTTTCCATTCCAGGTTCCTATCCATCCTCCACGATTTTGCTCTTTTTGAACTAAGCATCAAAATAATTGTTTTCATATAGTTTTTCGAATATAATCTTGAAAATAAATCTCATATTGACAAATTTTAATACATATTTTTTTATATTTTACATTTTCTTTTTCATACGTATCGCTTGTGCAACATATACAAATATGTTTAAAAGCTAAAAGATAGTAAAGACATTGCCTCACTAATAATTGTGTATCATCCATCGACTTAGAATGTAAGTTGATGCTAATTAAGGTGCCTATACGGATATATATATATATATATATATATATTAAAGTTCAGTTGTATTATTAATTTTGGAAATTTAATTAAACGTTGGTTACAAGGCTACTAGCCTTCAACAATTAAGATATAATAATTATTTTCTTGAAGATGACTCTTAAACAAATATAATTCTCCTAAGTATATATGATTGGTTTCTAACCAAACATAGAAGGTTATTATGTTCTTTATCAAAGTTAGGGTATAAATTTTGTTGAGACATGACAAATGTTAGGTTCTTATTGAAGAATTAAACAAAATAATGGACAAAAATTATAAAAGTTACTCCCTCAGTTGTTTTTTGCTTGTTGTTCATCTTTATTTATCAGTTTCTAGATTTTAAAAAAGTATTAATGACTTAATTTCTCATATTATCCCTATATTAAATATTAACTTATTTTTTTTCTTTTTTTTCAATAAATTTTAGAAGGGTAATATTGATATTTTATAATTATTTTGGTCAAACAAACAAAGCATTTTGCATTTCTTAATCTTTGTATTTTTTTTTCCTAAAAGAGTTAAATGCAATTTGAATCTTCAAGTTTACTCTATTTTGTACATTATATCTTATACTTCAAAACGTGACAATTTGTGTCTAGCACTTTTAACAAACCGATACATAACACCCTTCGATCCAAAATCCATCGCTAAAAATACAAAATCGGACACTTCCTCATCACAGAGAGTATTATGTGTCAATTCGCTAAAAATATGGGGTACAAAGTGTTATATTTTGAAGTATAAATAGAATATATGTGGTGATATAAAATATATTTAACTCTTTCTAAAACGACAAGTAAAAATCAATGGGAAGAGAGTATTAAAAGTTAATTAATTATGTTGCATTGGGGTTATGCATGCATTCTTCTTCGTTTGCCCGAGTGTGCTTGTGGTTGTACAATATACATCTAAATTTAAATTGTGTACGTATTTTCTTTATCAAGCTTGTGATGCATTGCAATTTTTGCATGCAAAAATTGTGGTGAGCCCACACTTCTTACAATCTGTCTTTGGTTTTGAACTAGAAATTGCCATGGTGCATGCATGAAGTACTGAATCAATAAAATAATATCTATCAAAGTATTGTGCATCCACTTTCTCCCTGTGAATAGAAAATGAAAGGAAAATGAAAGGAAAATGAGATAAATATGCTAATCAATGAAAGCAACTTTCTCTCTCTTTTTCAAAAAAATTCTCTCTCAAATGAAAGAAAACAACTACTCCTTTATCTATTTTCGTTTTTTAAGAATCTTATCCTCCATCTTAGATTCGGAGAGAACCCGATCTCTTGATTTTGGAAAAACTTTTTTTCTTTAGATCTCTCTTTTTGTGTTCTAATAATTTTCTTTTTTTGTAAAGTTTATTTTTCTTTTTGTGGGACTTATTTTCTCCTTGATATGACTGATTTATTTCTCTTTTGTAAGATAATTTAATTATCATTTTTTATGAGACTTTACTTTCTCCATTTAAGATTTTTTTTTTCGTTCGTGAGAATTTTTTTCAGTGTGCGGATTGTTAAAGATAGATTATTTAGATTAATTTGGGTGTGGTGTTATCATAACGGCTTGTTCTTCAATTACTCATGTTGAATAACTGTTCAGATTTACATATTATGTTAGTATTTTTGGAATAATACTGTTTTTCAAGAATATATATAGTGTTTTTTAATTGTTGGCACGATTTACCATTTTCTTTATTATCTACTGTTTTATTTGGAAGAATTACCATTTTAATTTTTTTATTGTAATTTTTCATTCTTTGTAACAGATTACAGTTTCAAAATATATCAGTCGATTAGACTATTTGATTAAAAAAAACAACTAGGCTCTATCTCTCTCAGTTATGATTTTGAGAATAATTAACTTACTCGTAACAATTCACAAATTAGTTGCATGCATGGCATTAGTTATGGGTTTTTGTATAGATTAACTAAAGTACTTAATTTCTAGCGGGCACATTAGACCGATAATTTTTATATCAGTCACGACAACTTAATTAAACTGGTAATCTTCATTTAAGCGGTTAAAATTAATTAATTAATTAAGTCGAATATGACATAAACATGTAAACTTAGATGCATTGAAATTAGTAGTGGACCCATAAATTTTATGTTGTGGGGACGAATTTTTATTTTTAATAAGACATATTTTAAACAAGAAAAAAAAAGTATTCATATAAACAGAAGTTCTAAACAAATAACGTTTTTAATGCATAAAGTATAAAATGTTGATTCTTAATATTTTCCTTTTGGAATTAAAATAATGCGTAACGAAGTACTAATATACAATAAGTTTAATTGAGACATATTATAAATGAAAATTAGAGATATTATTAATTTACTAAAAAGGACTGTATATTTTTATTGGTAATATAAAATTATACTATTTTTTTAAAATTTATTATAACAATTCATACCATGAAATAAAATTAAACACTCAATTATTTAAAAGTGTATATATATATATATATATATATATATATATATATATATATTAATGATTCATATCATGCATTTGCTATGGATAAAAATTGACATACATCATCTATAGCATCAGTTCCAAATATCAACGACCGAGATTAATCTGGGGAAAGTGACACCCGCTAATAATACTAGCAAACAGAGCGTTTACAATATTACCCCTAAAGTCAATAATTTTTTATAAAATTTCATCAACCGGTCCGCTACTATTAACAACGGACGGATATCAGTATCAACAAACTAATGTTGACTCAGATTTGATATTTTGACTAAGATTACAATTTTTAAATACTCGTCCGCTACTAATATTTTATGATGGTATTGTCTAAATATTTAAATTAATTTTGACTCTGTATTTGTTATGGATCAAAAATGGACATACACCGCCTACACCATCCATTCCAAATATCAATGTGCGAGATTAGACTGGGGAATGCGACGTCCGCTAGTATTACTAACGAACGAAGTATTTGCCCAAATATGACCATTATATATACTCATAAGTCGACTAAGAGTCAACGCGTAATATGTTGGTTTTTAAACAATTCGTTGGTATTACTAACGGACAAGTATTTTTAAATACTAATCTCAATCTAATCTCGATCAGAATTTAAAATTAGGGTTTGGGGTTTATTAACTAAAGTTTAGGGTTTATAAAGTTGAGTTTAGGATTTATTAACCAAGGTTTAGAGTTTATTAACTCATTTTTTAACTGGGTTTAGGGTTTATAAATCTTATTAACTTGTAGTTAATAAACTCAAAATTATGGTTAATAAACCCTAAATCTTAGTTAATAAAAATGCAGTGATGAAACTGATATGCGTTCGCTAGTTTTACTAGCGAACGAGTTATTTTTTTACTACTAACATAGTTGACTTTAGAGGTATTTTTGTAAACACTCCGTCCGCTAGTAATACTATTAATACTGGCGGACGCCGTATTCCCCAGTCTAATCTCGTCTGTTGATATTTGGAACGGATGGTATAAATGGTGTTTGCCCATTTTTGATCCATAACAAATACATACTATGGATTATTACCCATAACAAATACATGCTATGGATTATATATATTGCGAAGAAGATTCATTTTGTGAAATATAAAGAGTAATATTTTATGATGGTATTGTCTAAATATTTAAATTAATTTTCATTGTTCTAAATTTTTAGATTTTGGAAACTAACTTTAAAAATTCAATATATATATGAATAAAATATTAATTATTTATGAATGTATATTTTTTAAAGAGAAAAATGAATATCCAATAATTCCCTATTTCTAATGTTTTGTACGCGATTATGTAAACAACGTTGTTTAAAGAGAAAAGACCACCTCATGTTCTCTTATAATTTTTCTCCTTTCCTTAATCTTGTCAATTTTTTGGGGGTTTTGTCATCAAATCCATCTTTGAAGATTCAGATCTATACTTAACCGCTTCTGCCATCAAATTCATCATAACAGTTCAAATATGTAACCACACACACACATATGTGTGTTAGAATTTAAGAACGAATAATATCACACTCACACAAATATTATATTAAGAATGAAAAAATAAGAACACACGAGATATCTAAGTTCACTAATTTGGCTAGTCCTGCTTGTCTGATATATTCATAAAATGTCTCACACGTTGTACAATGATCTACACACTAAATAATATTTTATAGTAACTACAAACCCTAGTTGCTATAATATGAGCTCAAACTCATGAGGCCCAATACATTATGTTAACGTCAAGATCTAACCGCTCGCCGAATCACCAGACAACGAACAAAAAATCTACACAGGGAATAAACAACCACACTGAGAAGCTTGACGATCGGGGCCGTCGGAGGATAGCCCCGGTATGAGAATAAGTACAGGCCAGAAATATCAACAATGGATGTATTTGATTACTTTAGTGCTCAAAGTAAATTGTACCTGAAATTTAAATTATGGTTGTGTATTTATAGTTTGATCACACCTCCCCGATTGAACTAGGAGTTTTATGTAAAAATAACTGCAAACAGTCCCAGCTAAATAGAATCTTACTTTCTTGATAATAGGAAGTCAAATAAAATAAAGATACTACAAGTCAACCGGAACTGTAATCATTCTAGAATGTCAAGCCTCCTGACCCACTGAATCCTTTAGACCCACGGAATCATGCCCCAATATTGCCTCCCACTTTCTTATTATAAAAAAATTAAAATAAAAAAGTACAAAAATCAATAAATAATAAACTGCTGCCACCGAACTTGTAAAAATTCCCACCTGAACTTGTAAAAATCCCCGATGTACATACAATGAATATAATGAAAAATTCGTTTCTACAAGTATAAACTGTTTAACACAACTAGCTTCATTGATAAATTGATGAAATTACATAACTGTAAAAATCAAATGTCATAACTTATTGATAATATTTTCGAAGTCTGTCTACATGCCAAGTATTTTTTATTTCAACCCCATCCATAGTCCGCAGTCGATATGTACCGGGCTTCGGGACTCCAATAACTTCGTATGTTCCTTCTTAATTAGGCATAAGTTTTCCCGTATTCTGAGAAATAGAAGCTTCATCTTTCCGAAACACTAAATTATCGACCTCAAACCGTCTTTGTTTGACACCCCGATTGAAATGTCGAGTCGTCCGACGTTGATAGATAGCCAGCCTCACTAACACCGAGTCCCGAACCACCTCTAGTAAATCCAAATTAAGCCGAAAACCCTCATCATTGTACAACTCTTTGTAATGATTGGCTTGAAGAGAAGAAGACCCGATCTCCACTAGAATGAGAACATCGGTCACATAAGCCAACCGAAATGGTTAATCTCCTGTCGTAGTCCGGGGAGTAGACCGTTAAGCCCATAAAACACGAAACAACTCTTTCGGCCATCGACCTTTAGCCTCATCCAACATTCTCTTGATACCATTGAACAAAGTCCGATTTGTCACCTCCACCTGACCATTGGACTGGGGATACGCCATAGATACCGTCTAATGCTAGATATTCAGATCTGCTAAGAACTGCTCGAACTTGGCTCCTACAAACTGACACCTATTGTCCGACACAAGAGCCCTAGGTATACTGAACTAGAACACCACCGACTTCTTAACGAACCGCAGAAAATCTTGCTCAGTGATCGTCCGAAGAGGAGGCTTGACCTTCACCCACTTAGTCATGTAATCGATGACCATCACCACAAAAACCAACTGACCCTTCGCCTTCGGCAGAATTCCCTAAATTGCAAACGGAATCGGAGACAGAACCAAAGACAACTCTTTTGGAGGCTGACATAGAATAGGAGTGTTGAGCTGACATTTAACACACTTCTTCTCATAGTCTTTGGTTTCTTAGAGCATAGTCGGCCAATAATACCTTTGCCTTATTACCTTGTATGCCAACGCCTTAGCCCCCATGTGATCTTCACAAATCCCCTCATGAACCTCCCGAAGGACATAAGCCACCTCGGATGACACCAAACACTTTAACAACGGAGAGAAGAAAGCCTGCTAGTAAAGGTCTCCATCGATCAGGCAGAAGTAAAAACTCATGTACTTTATCTTCTTGGCCAACACCTGATCTGAAGGTAGTTTTCCATCACTAAGATAGTTGAGGTAAGGAGTAAATCAACAGTTCGACCTCTTAATCACCAAGACCTCGGTCTTATGGATACTTGAAGCATCAGAACCTCCAAGTACATCGATCTGCCAAACGAACTCACTTATGTTATAGCCAGTTTTGACAAGCCATCGGCCACAATATTGTTCAACCGGTCTATGCCTTAAAAAGAATAAGAATTAAATAGTGAAGCTGATCCTTAACTTCAGCCAAATACTTTGTCATCTTTGCCCCCCGAACCTCATACTCTCCTGCAATCTGCTTGACCACCAACTATGAGTCGCTGAATATAATCAGATGTCGAACCTCCAAGCTCCTGGCTAACCGCAATTCAACCAAAATTACCTCATATTGTGCTTCGTTGTTAGTGACCTTAAATAGGAAGCGAATAACCTGCTGAACTTTAAACCCTTTGGGACTTGTTAATATCACCCTAGCCCCACTTACATCCGAAGTTGAGGATCCATCCACACATAAAGATTCCATGAGGTCTGTATCGGCTGAGCATCAATGACTAAGCTTACTTCTGCACCCAGCTTATCCTGAGGATCTGATTCAGAGAATGAACAATCCACCACAAAGTCGGCCAATGTCTGTCCCTTTATAGCTGTCCGCAGATGATAATCCAATGCAAACTGACTTATTTCCATTGCCTACACAGCAAGCCGACCCGAAACATCCGGCTTGTGTAACACCCTTTTGAGTGACTGATTTATGTATACCAGCACCACCTGACCCTGAAAGTAGTGTCGAAGCTTACGGATGACAATGATCAAGGCACAGGCAAATTTCTCCAGGTTCGGGTATCTAGTTTTAGCATTTCGAAGTGCGTGACTGACGTAGTAGTCGAGATACTATTTTTTGCCCGACTCCCTTACCAGAACGGCACCGACTGCCAAGGAACTCGCTGTCAAATACAAATATAATGGTTCCAAAGGAACCGATTTCATTAATAATGACGCCGAAGACAGGTATTTTTTTAATCCCTTAGAACGTATCTTCATACTCTGAAGTCCACTGAAAGGTCTTCTCATTCTTCGGCCCCTTCAAAGTGTCAAAGAACGGAAGACACCGCTCCGCCGATCGAGACATGAACCAACTAAGCGCCGCAATCTGTCCTATCAATCGTTGAACGTCTTTGAAGGTATGCAAAGACTTAATATCAAGAATGACCTTTATCTTTTTCGGATTGGCCTCGATTATGCGCTTGCTAACCAAATATCCAACAAACTTACCCGAACCGAGACTGAATGTGCACTTGGTCGGGTTCAGGCATATATTATGGTTTCGGATAGTCTAGAAGCACTCCTCTAAATCTTTCAGATGATCCCAAACTGTAGCACTCTTGATGATCATGTCGTCCACATACACTTCCATATTGCGACCAATCTGCTTTCAGAACACTTTGTTCATCATATGTTCATAAGTAGCCCCTGTATTGATCAGCTCGAACGTCATCTTCTTATAAGCATAAATCGCCCGGTGCGTAATGAAAGTCGTCTTTAGGATGTCTTCCTTACACATTGAAACCTGAGAAGGCATCCAAGAAGCTCAACAAAGCATATCCAGAAGTGGCATCGATGAGCTGATCGATGTGTGACAAAGGATAGAAGTCTTTCAGGCAAGCCTTATTCAGATGTGTGTAGTCTATGCATATCCTCCACTTCCCGTTCTGCTTCCTAACCAACACCACGTTGGCCAACCACTCTGATAGTCAATCTTAAAAATGAAATCAGCCACTAACAGCTTAGTCACCTCATCATCAATAATCTTTTGCCACCCTGGGGCAAAGATTCTTCTCTTTTGCAGAACAGGTTTCCAAATAGGATCTACACAGAGGCTATACACAACTACTGACTCGTCAATACCAGGCATGTAGCTAGGTACCCATGCAAAGATATCAGTATACACCTATAGTAACTCCACCAAACCCGTCTGAAGAGGTTCCACCAGTCTTGACCCGATCTTGATTGTCTTCTTTGAATTCCCTAAGATTAACTCGACGTCCTCTGTCTCTTCATCAAGGATAGTAAGAGGTTCAGTAGCACCTTCAATTAATGGCTCCACCTCGATGAGATTATTGTCTGCCTCTACTTACTAACCCTGACTCTCGATGAGATTAGAGTATTGCGGTAGCATCGTCTGGCAAGAACTAAATCTCCTTTCACCTCGTCGATCCCGTTAGGCGTAGGGAATTTGATTTTAAAGTGTGGGATATATGTCACTGCATGTAATGCTGCCAATGTAGTCCGACCCAGTATTGCGTTGTAAGCCGAATCCACCTGGACTATAAAAAACTTGATATCTATCTGCACTTGTTGAGGAGCTGAGCCGAAGGTGACTGACAGCTCGATTGTCTCTACCACAATGACCTAGTCATTACTGAATCCATAAAGAGGGGCCTCCTGCCCCCCTCCATTATCCGACCCTCTAGATCTAACCTCTGATTTGCATGGCTATAAAGGATATCTAACGAGGACCCGTTGTCGATCATAATTCTCCTCATGTTCACCGACCCAACCTAAGTAGTAATCACCAATACTCCTTCATGCGGTTCTACCGACTCGGTTGGGTAGTCCTTATCAGAAAATGAAATAACTGTGTCACGGTAAGGCCAATCTCTTCGTACAGGTTGTTCGGTCACTGTCAGTATTGAGTCCAACAAACTTCGGCGCTTTTTTCAATCACACGTCCCGTCGACCCCCCTGTAATGACATTGACTACCCGACAGGCGGGTAAATCCTAATCGAATTGTCGATCCCTATGGTGCTCCCGATTAGCATCCTCTTGTCTCCTTCCCGAACCTTCTCGACTAGCAACATAGTGGACTAGTTCACTATTCTGAACATTCTTCTTGGTCAGGTTCTTTAACTGTCGGCATGCCTCGGTAGAGTATCCTGCATTCTGATGGTAACTACAAAATTGACTCTGATCCCCTGTCATCGGGTGGTTGTTGACCGGACACGGTTCAAAGAACAGTTTATCCCTTATCTCTTCCAATATCCTGGCTCGATTAATGTTGAGGGGTTGTTTACCCAATTTGGTATTGGCAATTCCACATGCAAGTATACATGATCAACAAGTAATATAGTGATAAGTAGAGTGTCGATCCCACGAGGAATATACTAATAATATTATCCAAGTACCAATTTTATATTAATTCAATCTTATTTAAACCAATGAATTAAGATTATGAAACTAGATTAAATTAAATAAAACTAAATTACTAGCAAGGATTAAAATCAAATTTAAAAGTTAAGATTACAATTTCTCCTAATGTCTCATCTAAATCTCTTCACTCTCTTTTTAATTAATTAATCATAATAAATCGTTAACTGAGAATTCACAATTATTTATAAAACTTCTTCCAATGGTTTGATAAATATATCTATCCTAATTAAATTACTATATTCCTATGTGAAATAAGTTAGAACAAGATTCATTAAATTCCAATTCTCATAAAAGTTACATGTAGAGTATAGGTATATTTCTATCATATACACAAATCATGCTATTCAATCCATAGAATAAGCAAGATTACATGTTATCATATTCAGATCTAACCCTAGAATTCATCTTCCAATTTCATCTAAGATATATCACAATAATTGTTACCTAGACAATCATCAATAAGCACAAAATATGATAAACGACGCATATATGATCAACGATAATTAAAACGAGAGCAAATTAATTTAAACTAAACACTTGGTTCTATTGCAATCTTAATTGAGAATTTAGTTCATAGCGTAGCAAGGAAACAATATAAGAATAATCAATAACATCCTCAAGGTACACAAGAATTAAAAAAGAAGAGTTTAGAGAATAAAATCCTTGATCTCCAAGCGCGGCCTTCACGTCTTGCTTCCTTTGTGTGCTTCCTCCTCGCTCTTTGAAAAATCTGATTATTGAACCCTAACTTTGGTGTGTGTGATGATGTTAGATGTTAAGGTGTTAGTCCCCTTTTTCATCATCCTTTTGATGTGTATTTATAGCCTCTATGTAGCTAAGAGAAGTGAAATCCAATTTGGAATCAACATAGCAAAGCATCCCAAGTCAAGTAGGAAAGCAACACCAAACAGCCCAGCCAAGCCCGCACGACCAGTGCCACGACACCCAAAATGTGTGCTGCAGTGCCCACGGCCTGATTGCCCAGCACTGCGACGCTGGTTGCCCCTCAAGTGCGCGCACACGCACTCTGCCGTACGCTACCCTAACTGCTCGACAACCGACACACATAGCCTCAACTTGTTGATGACTAACGCACATGGCCCCAACTTGTTGATGTTTGCCGATGCATGATGCCCATTCACTGCACACCGAGCCAATTCACCGCACAATGCCACTCATAGCTGCTCATCGCCACACGCCGTGAACGGCCGGGCTCCGAGTGCTATATTTTAACACAAATTCATATCTTTATTCTATTTTCCCTTTTCCTACACATAAACATAAAAATACATAAAAAGGAACAAAAAATACTCAAGAACACCCAATTTCATTAAGCCAGAAGTACTAAAATTATGGTATAAAATCCACTTATCAGGGGTGTAGACCCTATTGACACTCCGATTTAGGAACGGAGGTTGGCCGTTTCCCGTTGAGCCGTTGCAGGTCTCCTTCCTTGACTGCGTCTCGGGCCTGGGATTATAACTCCTATCCCGATCCCTAGGCCTATCTGTCGTACGCATCTGGGACTTAAGACTTCCCATAGCTTCATCAATTGCAATAAAATTCTCTGCCCTATCATATACTTTAGATAAGTCCTTCGGGGGATTGAACATAATATCCTTCAATAATATTCGTGACTTCTCCGTATCTAACCCCGTGGTGAAGAACCCGAGGGCTTGAGGGACATTGAGGTCTATTACAGTGCCAACCGCCTCCCTGAACCTCTTCACTTACTGACTCAAACTCTCGTTTGATTGTTGTTTGATTTGCATGAGGGAAGTCATCAATTTTTCCCTTCTCCTATTACTCCCAAATCATGGAATTTGTCGCACAGCTCCTACCAAGACTCGATGAAATTGGGCGACAGTGACGTCATCTATAATCGAGCAACCTTCTTCATAGTGGTAATAAACATTTGACATCGGGCGACATTAGAATGATCATAGTAGCTCATGAGACAATCATATGTGTGCGTATGATCGTAGGGGTCGCCAGTGCCGTCGTAAGTCTCCATAGGTGGCATCTTCTTGGTCATGTCAGTTCAAACTCGATTAATCTCAGGTGTAAAGGGTGACTTCAGATTAATCGGCTACTCGTTCGCCTGGGTTGCCGCTGAGATCTTCTGTTTTAACTCCGCCAGTTTTTACAAGATGGGATCAGGTATCTCCTTCGGGGGGATCCTCTGCGCCAATCCCTCACATATTCCGGGGAAGCCACTCGCTAACGCCTTTCAGATTGTACTCGTCCCTCATCATGGTTCGGGGAGCACGGCATGCGTTTACTTCTCCATTTTGAAGAGCCTTTCATCTGGTGGATCGGGATCGGTTATGTGGTGTTGACTCTCGCCGTTTATGCTGACTTTATGAGATCTCTCCCTCTCCTTCGAGTTCGGCTAACTGTGCATCCAATTCCTTTTGTTGAAGGCGTAAGGCCTCCAAAACATCATTTGCCTGCTGTCTCTTATACATCCGAATTAACTCCCGCTTGTCTTGTCTATCCCGTTCCCGATCTCACTCTTGGATAGTATGCATTGGGACTGACTGTCCGCCTCGCAGCTGTGGGGATCAAGAATCTTTTGGCTCGTAGAGAATAATTATCATCGAGCCGAGCCGACTGAGCTTATGATGGGTCCGCAACGTGGTTGTTGGGCCCGAGCCTATCCTTGACTAATCCCCGGATCTGCACCGTTAGAGTGACTGAAGATCTCTCCTGGTCAAAAATGCCTTTCCTTTACTCGCCATCCGTTCAACTTAAAACGAATTGGTGATTGCAAAATAGCACCAAAGCCCTCCTTCTAGCGTCAATGTTAACGCCAAGATCTAATCGCTCGCCGAATCACCAGACAACGAACGAAAAACCTGCATAAGGAACAAACAACCACACTGAGAAGCTTGATGGTCGGGGCCGTCGGGAGATAGCTCCGATGTAAGACTAAGTACAGGCAAAAAACGTCAACAATTGAGATATTTGATTGCTTTAGTGCTTAAAGTAAATTATACCTGAAACCTGAATTATGGTCGTGTATTTATAGCTTGATCACACCTCCCCGATTGAACTAGGAGTCCTATGTAAAAATAACTGCAAATCCTCCCAACTGAATAGAATCCACTACAAGAAAATGGTCCAACAGCGACCAATACTATCAGCGATCGCATTTTTTGGTCGCTAATTGTAGTAATAGCGACCGCTATTAGCGACCGAAATAAAATCTAGTCGCTAGTTAACATCAGCGACCGCGTGCGGTCGCTGATCGGTCGCTGTTTTAATTTTGCCGCCAAAAATTTAGCGGAAATATTTGGCGGAGAGGTTTGTTGCGACCACTACCTATCAGCGACCGCGATGCGGTCGCTGATACATCCACGTCATAAAAAATCAGCGACCGCGTGCGGTCGCGGATCGCGGTCGCTGATCGTTTTTAATCTAATTAGAACCAGGCAGTCGGTGAGCAGCAGCAAACGAAGAAAGAAAGAAACAGAAGAGGGAAGAGAGGGAGAAGAGGGAGCCCCCGCCGTCGCCATCGCTGCCATCGTCGTCGCCACCGCTGCCGCCACCGCTGCCCAATCTGTCGTCGACCACCTCTACCTGATTAGGTATGTATTTCAATTTTTTTATACTATATTGTCTTGGTGTTGAACAATTTTGGGGGTTTTGGGAACAACATTAAACCCTAGTGTTATATTTGGACCTGTTTTGCTTTTGCTAACTTGTGGATTGAATTGTATTATATTAAAAGTTTCAGTTTATTTGGATCTGTTTTGTTTATGCTAATGTTTAGTATTTTTCACTTAAATTAAAATGTTTATTCAATTTTTAGAACACCATAATACATTTGAAAATATTTGTCTCTCTGATATTCCTGAGTTGGGGAATTCTGGTGACGAGGTATGTTTTTCTCCCTTCCTCGCTATATAGTTTCAATTTTTTTCCTTATATATTTCCCTTCAATTACTGGAATCCTTAGGGGTTCTTATTGATTTATGAGTTAAAAGTCTATTGCTTTGCTCATATTTTGTTCTGTGATTGCTCTCCTTGAGGCACTGATTGATTATAACATTTCAGGCTTTTTCGACAGGGCTTTTTCTTGATCATTTGATACAAATGTTATTGCATTTTATAAGTTTAGTATGTCTGAGATTTAGAAATTGTCCATTATTACACCTTTATACATTATCAACTATACATATATATTAGTCACACAATTTCTATCTTTGAATCTCTTTTATATGTCCAATTTAATCTGTTGCATTTTGTAGTCAGAAAATATACATATATATTAGTTGTATATTATCAACTAATGAAGGTAATGACGTATAAAATTTACACATAGGGCTTGTGACACATGCATTTGTAGTTTCAATTACATTATCTAAGTCAACCTAGTTTAACTTTTCAATTAACTGTGCAACAACAATTTCCCCCCCTCCAGGACCTATCTTTTCTGGCAGAAGATGATTATACCCCAGCTGGTAAGCTGATTAACCCTTTATATATTTTTCATTGGTGTAGAAAATAATTTTGTTGTTAGTACTGATGATTACATGTTTTATTCTTTTGTTACAGGCCCATTTGGACGATAATGATCCGTGAAGACATTTGTATTCACTCTTCTTTTGTTAATCTACATTTGAATTAATTTTTTTACCGATTGAATGTGCGGATGTATGTTTATATTGTACGTTATGACATTTGTATATAAATTTTACTCGGCCAGAACTTGTTTATATATATGAGCACAGTATGCGTGGATGTTTATATTACTGTGTCGGTTTAATTTATTAATTTGTATGTATATATGGATGGATATATCGATGGATTTGTATGGATGTTGGTTTATTTATATATACTGTTGTGTGTTGGGATATAAAGCAGATACATTTTTTTTGGAAAATCCACAAAACAGGGAAAAATTATTTTTTTAAAAAAAATAAGTATCAGCGACCGCATGCGGTCGCTAATGTCGGTCGCTGACACGTGGGCCACGTCACCACTGAGATTTGACTTGTGGTGACTCAGCTTAGCGACGGACTCGGTCGCTATAGTGCGGTCGCTAATATATCGGTCGCTAAAAGTGGTCGCTGATGACCGCACAACGACCAGATTATATGCGACTAATATCAGCGACCGAATTCGGTCGCTGACAAGGATCTGCGACCGATTGCGGTCGCTGATGAGCGGTCGCAGATAGGACTTTTTCTTGTAGTGATCCTACCTCATTGATAATAGGAAGTCAAATAGAATAAAGGTACTATAAGTTAACCGGGACTATAATCATTATAGAATGTCAAGCCTCCTGATTGAAATATTCTGCTACGTGACCCACATAATCATGTCCCAACATATTAGTAAAACTCAAGACCGGACTACTAATAAATTCTTAAGCCCAATTACATTCGATGAGCGAGACCCCGACTATCCTGTCATAATGGTTATTAGTCAAACCCGCAAAAATATAAATCAATTCAAACAATATACATCTCTTTATATATATATTCAAAAAATTCTATAAGAACAAACTCTACTGGCTCAATGTAGACCCGCCCCTAATTGAAATATACTTTCACAAGTTTTTAGGTAATGTTTGCTTTCCGTTTGATTAAAAGTGCATTGTGAAAACCGGCATTTCCAGTTTATAAAAGTCACAACTCACAAGTAAAGTTTCCTAATTTTTATTACTAAGAATTAAATTATATTGTCAATAAGGCAATAACATACATTGGCTACATATATTATACCAGCCTTGTATTCATTAGAATATGTAGGGTTAACTGAACAATATATAAAATCTCTACGTATTTTCTAAAGTTGTAAAAATTTTCATGATTTTTGATTGGATATGATCGTTATGCTGAAATGACCAAATTGATATTAGACAATGAATTGAGTGCATTTGGACTTGAGTTAGAACTCAAGTCCTTAAATTAATTATACTTATATAAGTTAACTAATTCAACATAATATAGAAATAAAATATCTTTCTTACGTGCAATTGTCCAATGATTCATGTGCTCTATATATGTATAAATATTGTTGGCGTATTCTAATCAAGTCCACTCAGTTAGATTTACTATTGAATTTTGAGTTTGAATGTTGGGTACTACGATATTTTTTTCAAAATTTTTTAATTAAATTATAATTATGACACACATATGTGTGATAAACATAAATTAAAAATAAACGTACTCTAATTTATTTTAACTTATTATATGACTGGCCACATACTTATGGTCATGTATATTACCAACATACATTTACTTATCTATTGAAAATATAAGTCTATTCACAATAATTTGGGGTCCATGCATGATTAGTGGGAAGGGAGTGGTTGGTGTCCACTAACCCATCAAAATCAACTTTCGAAGAAGGGTGGACACTTTCCATCCAATCAATAGAAAAGTAAAATTTTCAGTTGAAAATTTTGTGCCATGCTTATCTGGAAAGCCAAATATCATATACTACTATATATGAAACATTTAAGACAAAGTCACAAAGCACAAATGAGAATTATTAGATCTCCAAAAATAGTTTCATATAAACACTCTTTTATTATATAATTTGAGATATTTTATTTTATACTCAAAACCCGCTGCCCTGCTGGCTTCCACAATTCTACGTATCGATTGTGAATTTATGGAATCTAAAAAAAAAAAGAGTACAAACAATTTAAATGGGAAAAGATTTATAGGATTTCTTTGCCAAATTAGTGAATTGGATCTAAGTTAATTGGAATTATTGTGGGAAGAGATTTGGGAAAATTTGGAATCAATTTTATGGTGTTTGGTATGTGGTTTCATTGGAGGTGGTAGATGGAATTGATGAAACAATTTTAATGGGAATAATTGGAATGAATGAATGACACGAGTAAATTTAGTGGCATTATATTGCCTTTTTAGAAATGACAGCTCTCACTTTTTTGGAAAAATCATGCAACCACTAATTCCATCACACTGAATTTGGTAGTGTCACTTCATATTTTGACGTTTAATGCATAGTCAACTTATACATATATATATATATATATATATATGTATGTATATATATATACTATATGTACTATATGTTGGCTCGGCTTAGAAACATCACAAGTGACTCGGCTTAGGAATATAATATATGCATATTTACAAAAAGTTTAATTTGATTAAGAAAAAATTATTTAGTTCGAGTCAATATATCCAATAATAAATATTGTAAACCATTCCTAAAATACTACTAATTAATTAGTATAACATTTATATTTTCTTATAGTTTTAAATGAATAATATAAGTTTCAAATTTAAAAAATTTTAAATTAATTTTTAAAAGTCAATAATAATCTTATATTTAAGAACGGAGGGAGTACTAAAATTATTACTCCATTCGTTCTCTAAGTTGTAAATTTTTGCAAATATTGATGATATAATTTTCTTATTTGTATACCTTTAAAAGGAACTAATAAGTTGTCAGCTTAATTAGTAGTGTGGTAAAATTATTAGGACTGACATGAAATTATTGTGTTATTTATAGTACTATTAATAAAAAGTGTACCTTTTTTTTTGCAAAAAAATAAAATATAAGACAAATATAACTCTGTTTGTAAAATAAAATTAAGATAACGTCACATCGGAACAAGTGTACTTATGTATGAATATATTGACAAGTGTAGCATTTCCAAATGACTTGGGGTTGAGTCTTTTAATTTGAAAAGTTATTTCATGCAAGTCTCATACTTGAAAGTACACTATTTCATATATATAGCCGCAAAGTTTCTTCTTTTAGTTATTTCCGGTAGTAATAACTAACTAGTTGTTAGGTTATTAAACCACGCATACCCAAATATATATATATATATATATATATATATATATATATATATATTTATATATATATATATATATCAAACTCAAGATTTTGAGTGTAGTTATGTTCATCTATCTATCTCACCAAATTAAGTTAGGCAGATAGATTTTGAAAAAGCTCAATAATTAGATGTATTAGCTAACGTGCATTTGGAGTTTAATTATTTGGTGGATTTGGATTTGGTTATTCACAGTTAGGCTAGTCAATTGCACTGCTCAATATACGGATTCAATCAAATGTGAAGTTGATATCTTAAAAGATATGTTCAAGAATACGGTAGTATTAAAGCTATGAGACGAAGTTAATTTCTTTTTGGTTAATTTCTTTTAAATATAGTTAAAAAAATTACATGGGCACATTGAGAATAAACTTTTTTGTACTTAATTAAAAAAAGGAATAATAAAAATTACATCTAAATTTGTTTTAAACAAATTATATTTTCCAAAAAAAGGTCATTAAGTAATATATTTTAACGAGAAAACATATTAATGTCGAGAAAAGTATTATGGTTATATAACGAATCAATCATTTACAATAAAAAAAAATTAGGTTGTTGATGTTGTCAGGGTTAAAGTCATAATGTTTTTTTTCAAGGGGACCGAATATAAGTAAGGTATAAATAATTTAGTGGGGCTCAAGGGCTCCACCCTCGATCCAAAATTTGTAGACAATTATATTTTTGATTGAAATTATATTCGTACAATGATAAGCAAAAAATAGGAGGAGTCATAAATCTATGAATTTGACCCTATTTTAAATTGACTTTTTTTTAAATAACTCTTATATTTGAAACAGAGGAAATACTTTCTTATTTTTTTTCCCGAAAAAGTATTATATATATTTACTTTACATTTTTCACATATATCTTGGGGGGTGAATTAAAAATGTCAAAATTTTATTGACTTAATTTTTTTTTACAAAAATCTCAATGTAGCCCGAGCCCTCCAAGTCCTATACTCTCATCGTCCCTGAATGTTGTCAGAGTAAAAATAATGTTATTAGAATAAATATATAATTAACGACACTTTTATAATTATTTTAATGATATTTAATTACTTAATGTATTGACAACATAATTTTTGTTTAACAATATCAACCGCCATAACTTATGGTCAATAAATTTGATCTTTAGACTTAATGATTGTGTTTGACTCAATCTTTCTCGTTAAAATCCCAAAATAAATAAATAATCCTAGGTGATAGATATATCACGCAAACTAAAATATTATATAAATTGAGAAAGAAATATGTTAGGTAAGGAGTTACTAATTAAGGAAAGGTTATTATGTCAAATTAAATGAATTTAGTGTTGAGTGTTAAGACTTGAATACGTAAACAGAGATTCTTGAATTTGGACACCAGGAAAGATAATTTTTTAGTATATCTATATTGATATTTAAGTCTGAGGTTGAATTTTCACTTAGTGAGTTTATTTTTTTTATTATAGATAGTTCGTGTCCTTTTTATGTGAGATTTGTTTAATCGGTTGTGAGTTTATATATATATATATATATATATATATATATATATATATATATTTTTAGTGAGATTTAATTGATTCTTGATGATATATTTGATTATAAAATTATATTGTAAATGAGATTTTTAAAATATAAAAATAAAAATTATTCCCTTCAATCATCATAATCATAGATCATCCCCTCCAAAAGGTTGTATTTATCAGTATTAAGACGTACGTGTAAAAGTAATTACTAGTGGGTATTAATTAATTAAGATTTAAGAATATATATAGAAGCATCTTAACGCAATGTCCAAAGGTATGATGCATGCATTTAACGAATTCAATATAATCCGCCTTAGGATTATGATTTTTTTATTTAAAAAAAAGAGATTAATTATTTGCGTAACTATGAATCATATCTAAGTCATTCGATTCCACTTTATTTCACTTCAATACCTAGCTAGTAGTGTCTCAATATTTATAAAATATATATTTTAAAACAAAATATTTCTCACATGAGCATGAGTCTCACTTTTTATATTTAATGTGAAGAGATAGAATGTAACAATTCCTTTTTTAAAGGGAAAAAATGTCACGCACAAATCATAATAAATACAATCATGTAATAAATTTCAAAATATTTTTAAATAGATTAAATACCAATTGTCATAAACTTCAATTTAAATAGAAAGAACTTCATATTTATATAATCTCTATCTCTAAAAATGAATGCCAAAATAGGTTCAAAACATTCATCTACATTAGAAAACTCAAGTCTAGTAATAGTCTCAAAACTAATAAACTTATTTGGATCAAAGGTAGCTCTCATCCTACAAATCTTGATTACCTCTGATTACCTGCCAGAAAAAAAAACACAATGTTAGCCAATTGCCCAGTACGAATATAAAGATGCATAAATATACCACAATATATAATGTAACCAAAAGAGTCGAATGAATGAACGAATGCGAACTACGAACGAATTATGAATATATCAAAATTAGTGATATTTGATATAAACGATGAACACTATTGATCGAACAATTATAATCAAAAGGATTTTAACAAGATGAAGGCTGAATCAAATATTTATAAGGTGATAATTTTATACTGAGCTCAAATACAAATAGCCAAAAACTAACAAAATACATTGATACCATGATGTATGTGAATCAAACTAGATAGTACGCACGACGCATACATCACTAATCTGCCAATCAAATCAAATCAAATATTTGGTCGACTCATACGTATCCTGAACAAGCATATCAAATGTCCAAAGCTCACACCTAGAGCATACAAAAGGATACGTTATGGATTGATCACACCGCTACGAAAGGTGTCATGCCCCGGTGTCAAGAGGACATGCTTGTTGTACCCCCACAGGTGGTTAGCTCAAATATACTCTAAGGAACAAACTACAAAAAATGTAAGTCAAAAGGGGTTCAAATCACAAGGCTTACATGACCATCTCCAAATGACATCGAGTTATTTCAAATACGAACATACTTAACTATCACAAGATACCAATTATCTAAATACTTTCGAATGTGAACGAAAATATACGAAGAATGATACAAACGAATAAAGTCTCAAAAACACAATTTTTCAAATGACGAAATATTACATAACTGATATAAGAAATAGAAAACACAATCAAAAAATGAAATACGGAATTCGTACATTAATATAGCATCAAAACAATTCACCGAAGCCAAATATCACACCGCTAGACTCTCTCAATCAGATCTAATTATCAAAATAAATACAAGACCGTTAATTAAACTATAAACTTGTATAGTTTATATTTTTATAAATTTAATAATTTTAATATAATAATATACTATATTCAGCTTGTAATCAAAAGATACATTTTAATATAATAACAAAATTACATAATATTATTTATCATTTCCCCGATTCTTTATTTTAGAGCTTCATGTATATTTTATACATTCTGACTTGCAAATTATATAATATAATCATAAGTCATATTAAAATAACATAATATATTATATAATGTAACCATCTTAAATACTTAATAGATTGAGTCAGGAGGCTTAACTCTTAACCTGCAATGTATAGTGTGGCATTGCGACACCAACTTTCTTTTCTTAAACGAACGAACTTGCAACGGAAATTAATTCTCAATCTAATATATAATTTATTTATCACAAATTAAATTATCTACGAGAGTTTAATTTTTGACGGTACACCAAATTTGTACGATAAACTTTTATAATCATAAAATTAAAAATAGATATCTGATTATAGTAAAATAATAAATTTAATTATTATTTTTTGGAGATACAATCTTGTTAAATATACTCTTACAATATTCTTCCTCCCTAAAATTTTCTTTTGTTTCAAAACCCTCTCTTCCGCCTCTTCTTCGTTTCTCGCTGCGTCAAAATTTTCTCATTCTTTCGTTTAATCGATTAATGCCAATACATGTATTAGGAAGGGATTTAACCTAATATATTCATGTTACTCCTATTCTAATTTGATTTTTAAACTAAACACTTTAAATTGAGCTCAATTAGTTTGATAAGTCCAAACTTAAATACTTAAAAATTAGTTTGACTCAATTCATTTGATTATTATTTTTATTTTATTTTTATCATCTTATTATTATTATTATTTTATTTTTATTTTCCTGATATTACATCGAAATTTGTGAAAATCACTTATTAATACCCCTATAAAAATATATCCCTAGGTGCTCATTTGATGGAGCGATATTATTGATGAAAAAAACTTTTAATACTAAAACTTTTGATAATAGTGCTTAATTTGAGAAGAAAGTTATACACGTATTTAGTTATATATTTATATAGACGCTTTTAGAAAATTAGGGACCAAATTGTGGGGGATGTGTGTGGCATGACTTTTCATTTATTCTTGCTCAATATAGAAACGAACTTGTACATTTGTGATATATTCAATATTTTTGGTCCATTACAATTAAATCTGGAAAAAAGTATGTCCGCATATATATATATATATATGTGTGTGTGTGTGTGTGTTTGTAATAGAATATTAATGATGAAGTCACAAAATAAAAATATCGAGTACTGTTATGTATTGTTAAAGTTTTTTTTAGTCAAATTATAATTTCGACATGAGATAGATAAGAATTAAAAAAGATTTTACTTTAATTTATTTTATCTTATCACATACATTTTTACATTAGTCGTAATTTAATTTTATCAAATATTTATCGACATAAATATTATTTTTCTATTTTCACATATCAAATTTGGAAAATTTATAGGTGACCACTGACCGCATGGCATCCCTCACATCAGAAGTTCATACTGATGTGAAATGGCTTTCTAGTCGCATATATATGATGATCATGCATGTGTGCATGTAATAATTTTTTTTTGTCTAATTTTTTTTCTTCTTTTTATCGTTATTTAACAGTTACGCTTTTTAAAAGGTAATGATTGGTAATTGGATTGGATCAGTCAAATCCCAAACATACATTTTAATGACTCTTATCTACAAGTTTTTTTCTCCAAAACAATGATAAAATTAGAACGATTGCGGATTGCCTAAGTTAGCCAATGAAATATTAAAATATTTATATGAGTCATATTATATATTGCGAATTTTTTTAATCAAATTATGATTATAACGTATGTGTATATATGAAATAAGTAAGAATTAAAAAGAGTTTTAATTTAATTTATTCTATCTTATCACACATAGTTTCACGTCGATCGTAATTCAACTTCGTCAAATATTTATTGACATGTATATTATATATATAATCAATAGCTTAGGTTATAATTAAGGAGTAGTATATAGTGGCCTATATGTCATTTGTAATCAATTTTATATATTTTTAGTACATATTTAGTTACAGAAATAATGTTTTAGTGACGATATTAACGTCACAGTTATTAGCAATAATTTTTACATTTGTCGTTAAATATAATTATTATTTTTTACTAGCCATGACTTTTATATTGTCAATAAATGTGCAGCGAATGAAATTAAATGATAAGTATACTGAAGGAAATTCTTAGTCCCTAAATTTAAGATTATTTTGATTACTATATAAGGATTAATATCTACGCACATCACATTATGATTTTGCAGGTTTCAATGTCTAACCAGATAATTTCTTTTTTCATCCTCAAAATTATATATACGTTTTCACTTTTTGAAGTCAATTTATAAAATTTAAAATTTAAAATTAATATAAATTTGTATAATTTTAATTTAACCAACTATAACTTTTGAAACTAACTAAATTACAGCACCAATATTAATTATTACTATATCTTTTGTTTTTGGAAATTAATAAATTTTTATTTGTAAATACTTTACGTATCTCATCAACAGAAAGTTGATTTTAAATCTTAAAATTTTATAAATTGATTTAACAAAGTCAATAATTCATCAATTATTAGTTTTTCTTGAAAATCGAGGGCAGCGGCAGGCTTCAACGATATATGACACGAGTCAAAAACTCCATTCTGTTTCATCATAAAATTATGAGCCACTAAGGTTGTATTTGATAAAAATGATAATTAAGATCTGAATAATTATGATATTTTAATAAATTAAATAATCTGAATGGTTATGAGGTCTGAATCTAAAAAACTGTTTGATAACTAAAAAAGTAAGTTGTCTCTTAATGACACTATTTTACCATTTTAAAAGGTAATAATTTTAAATATTCAATTTAATAAAAATAAGTGAATAATATTGTTGAATATATTTATATAAAAAAAATTTATCAAAAAAAATTCATTAAGAGGTACATCTTAATTATTAAGATTTTATTTTCTGTCTTACCGATTAAGAGACATTCAGAGGTAACAAAAAAAAAACAAACAACATCATGTCTCTTAGCGAATAAGAGACAGTCTATTAAGAGGCAATTAGATGTAAACAAACAACACTTAAACCTTTAATTTGTGTAAAAAAGAACTCATTCGATCCCCATGCCATATATATGTAAGTAAAATATTAGTGGCGGTTAAATAAAGATTAGCTGCTCTGTATCTATATCTATATCTGTATTATAAAGCCTCCATGAGATTTCTTCTATAAATCTGATGTATTTATGTCACATTTTTTTTTTACTTTTTTGTTCTTATAACTTTAGATACATTATTATTTATTTTATTTTATTTTATTTTTTTGCCAATTTACATTATTATTTATCTTTTTATTTACTTCTCTAAATTTTATAAAATTTCTATTTTATTTTTCATAATTTACATACGCAATAGGTGTGTGGTGGCCATTAGTTCCAATCCTCCATTAACATATTTTATTAAAATGATAAAATTGAATCTACAATAGATGCCTAATTAGCCACCTAGCTTTAATCAGGATTACGTAATATGTTTCTTGTAGGGGATTAATTATGACTAACTTGACAAAAATTCCTTCAAATCCATATATATATATAGAGAGAGAGAGATAGATATAGATATAGATATATATTACTTTAGGGATAGGATGACGGAAAATGAAAAGTACTGAAAACTAGAGATTAGGCAAAAGTATGTAGGAACCTACCATGCAAGGTCACTCACCTAACGATAATTTATTTTGTGTCTAATGATTAAGATAAAAAAAGCAGTCTACTCTAAGCAAGTTTCATGGATTACGTTTATCAAATCCACTTTTTGAAGTACGTCAAATCTAGAATGTAATAATAACTCACGCAAGTGAGGTTAAAGAGTAGATAGCGTTTGGAGTGATGGTGTTTAGAACGTTTAATTGTTACACGAAAAATAATGCGATGTGTGGCCTAAGTTTTAAATATTACGTTTATAAATAAATAAATTATATATAAAATAAAATATTTGTACGAACAAAGTTTTAAAATACGTTTAATTAGAACTCTAAGCGTACTAAACGCTTCATGAATCAGCAGACTAACAAACGAATTTTACACCTAACCAGCTGGTTTGTTTGGACCATAAGGGGTCTCGAGCTTTTTATATGTGCTCAAACAAACAAATAATAAATCTAAAGGAATCACTTTTGTTTTGCTTATCGAAAACCTAGTGCGGAGAAAGAAGAGGGAATTAACTGAGAAAGCATACACTTTTATTCCAAAGTTCCTTTCTTCTTTTTGGTTTCTTGTTGACATATTATTTTTAAACGTATGTAGACTTAAATATGTGATGTTACACAACGTTAAAAAGAAAATTAGACCTTACCGTAACTTATTGTAAACTTAAATATGCGCTATTATATGATATAAAAGAAGAATTAAATTTTACCACTAAGCTATCCCCCGTAATATGTATTATTTAAATAGATTTATTATTAACATGTTCAAATTTGTACGTTACTAGCAAATCGTAGGAGTCTATATATATATATATATATATATATATATATATATATATATATATATATATATATATATATATAAATAAAGTAGTCATTTAGATAGGTATTTTTTTAATAAATTCCAAAAAAATTATCAAGTATCTTTAACTTTGGAATGAAATTTGGATATGCATCTTTAACTTTAATTGAAACAAAAGAAGAAATAATAATTTTTATTAAAGAGATATGTCATGGGCCATTTTTAACATAACTCATAAAAATTTCCTTTACTATAGGAGCGTTGGGAAGAAAAGTTAAAAAAAACATTTTTCTCTCTAACATGTGTTTGGTTGTTTGAAAAATACTAAATCTTTGTCAAAAAACACCAAAAAATGGGAATAAATTAAATAAGTTCTAAAAAAAAGTTGGGAATAAATAAACAATTGTTTTCTTCTCTTCTACATGTGTTTGGTATCACAACTTCTTCTTCTTCTTCTTCTTCTTCTTTTCTTTTAATTTCTTTTTTCCTTTTCCTAATTTAATTTATCCAAAAATTATATTTTGTCTTATAAAATAAATATAAAATATATATGAGAAGAATGCAGTCCATTCGGCTCAAGCCTATACGGCTATATATACCACAAGGCACAAGCCAGGTTGATTGAGCCGATGCTGCTGTAACGCGTCCCTTAATTAGACCTCACGTGTCTCCATATGTTCAATTTTACTCTGGCCCAAAAGAGAAATTTGTCTCATAATTTCACCCACTACGTACGGCCTATGGGGGTCCAAGTCAAAAATCTTCAAACTCAACCTTTTTTCTACTTTTCTCCCCCTTATGACTTCAATAAAGTTATTCATAGAATATACTTGTTCTTAATGTGAGAATGTATATGCTTTACTCAATGTTTTGTTTTGGTATTATGTGTAGATCATGTAATTATGTTTTAAGTTTTAAGATGTAATGTTAATTAATTGTTGAAATAAATGTATTATCAACCGTCGAATTTGTCTTAGGTAATTATTTTTACATGCGCGCGTCTTAATTTAAGTTTATTTCAAATATAATTTTGCATTTTATAAAAAATAATATCAAAATATTAGAATCAATTATTTAAAATAAAATTATGTTTAAGTGTGTCGTCTTAGGTACACATTTTTAATTTTTTATTAATTGGGGTTATTTAAGATAATTTGCCGCGAACTTGTTAATTCGTTGTGCACTATCTGTGTGTATTTGGTGGTTTGATACACGTATGAAAGATATAAATTATCAGCTTCTCTATTATTAAAATGACGACGGATATTCTCAGAGTAAAAATAAAATCACTTGAACAAAAATATATTCAGCGATACATTTATTTTAACGATACTTGATATTTTTAGTGATACTTATTATTATAATAACATCAATATTGTTGCTCAAACAATATCAGTGGTCTTAAAATTAAAATAAGATAAACCGAGAAAGAGGTCATAAATCAATTGTACACTCAATGTTCTGATTCATATATCTAATTTCCACCCACCAACGTTTTTTATAATTTACAGTTTCTTACACTTTCGTCCCCACCATATTCTTGTATACCTATCCCCTCAAACTAACAACTAACTTTCGCTATCCACCGTCCTCTCTCTCTTTCTCTCTCTAAATCTCTATCTTTTTCTCTCTCCTCATATGTCTACACATGCAACTATATAAATTTGTAGTTCCATTAATCTACCCGAGTGTGTCCCTATTTAATGCAGCTTGAACTCCCATATAATACCAAAAGAGCTCACCAAAGATCTTACTTATATACTACTATATATATATATTATCTTCCTTCTTTCAATATTTATATCTATATATCTATATATATATATATATATATTCAGCCTCAAATATGAGGCTTGCCATTGGAGTAGTTAATCCATGCAATTTAGCTGCTCCAAAGCTAGTATTTTCACACTTTGCCACCTCTTTTTCTGTTAAATTTAATGCGAATTCAATGAATATTACATGTTCTTGGAGCCCTAATGGCTCCGGGGAGTGCAGCCTCGGGATTCGTGCCGCAAAACTCCGAGACAAGTGGAAGGAATATCAAGGGATCAGGAACTGGGATGGGTTGCTTGACCCGCTTGATGATGATTTGAGGAGCGAGATATTGCGGTACGGCGAGTTCGTCGAGGCGGCGTACCGGTCGTTCGAGTTTGACACTTCGTCGCCGGAATATGCCACTTGTCGGTTCTCTAGGAATTCGGTGCTGACTGAATGCGGGCTTGGAGGAAGCGGGTATAAGGTGACCAAGAATCTCCGTGCCACGTGTGGTGTTCGGTTGCCACGTTGGATTGACCGGGCCCCGAGCTGGGTGATGGCTCGGTCTAGCTGGATTGGTTACGTGGCGGTTTGTAATGACAAGGAGGAGATCGCCAGGCTCGGGAGGCGTGACGTGGTGATTGCGTTGAGGGGTACGGCCACGTGTCTGGAGTGGATTGAGAATTTACGTGCCACGCTGACGAATTTACCCGATGATGACGTGGATCACGAATGTGGGCCCATGGTAGAAAGCGGATTTTTGAGCTTGTACACGTCAAGTACTGCCAGTTGTCCTAGTTTACGAGACATGGTGAGAGAGGAGATCAGAAGGATCATCAAAATGTACGGGGATGAGCCACTCAGTGTGACGATCACCGGCCATAGTCTAGGTGCGGCCCTAGCTACACTCACCGCATACGATATAAACTCCACTTTTAACCGGCCACCGTTAGTGACAGTTATTTCGTTTGGCGGGCCCCGCGTGGGAAATAAAACTTTTAGCCACAATTTAGAAAAAAATGGAACTCGAATCCTTCGAATTGTCAACTCCAATGATTTGATCACCAAGGTACCAGGTTTCGTGGTTGATGATTGCAACAATCGAGAAAATCGAACTGTCCACGTGGCAGGAATGCCAGGCTGGCTTCAGAGGCGCGTGGAGGACAAACAATGGTTATATGCTGACGTGGGAAAAGAGCTCAGGCTATGCTGCAATAACTCGAATATTGCCACGTGTCATGATCTGAAGACGTATCTCAATCTAGTGAACGGCTTCGTGAGCTCCACGTGTCCCTTAAGAGCCACGGCTAAGAAGGTGTTGAGAAGAGCACAACATGATAAACAACTTTTGTTTAGATGAGTTATTGTTATAATTAAGGTAGTCAGGAGTAGTGACTAGTGAGATAGAAATGTACAATAAATTAAAGATGTAAATTTTCTACGTTGTATATTTATATAGAGATGGCACATATGTAATTACGAGGCAACCTTGGTGTAGAGATCGTATTTGGATGTCCTATCCCATGGTGTGGCTATTTTTGTATAGGATGAGAAATGACTTTTTTTTTTCTTTTTTTGTCACACTAGCTCGAATGCATGAATTAGTATCAGTCCTTTTTTATGGAAAAAGTAATTTGTCTTGTTTGATTTGATGAAATGTATTAAGTCATATAAGAAGATGTATATTACATGAACGACGAGACTAAAGTGCGCACGCTATGTATTGATTGTAAAGAAAGTCACGTGATTAGAGAGATATACACTGTTATATTTTATCATGTTCTGAATATATTTTATATATTGTTACAAATACAACTTCAGTTTATACCAGAGATATTTAATCCTTCAACTAATCATTGATAACTTACATTTAAAAGTAATCTACTATTATAATTTTAACTATATTACTTAATTTTAAACGAAACAAAAAAAATAATTTTTTTTCTTACTTTTTAAAATAATTAATATATTCAAAATAATTACGTATTTATACTCATGTCACCTCAAAAGCTACTTCACTCTTTCTTTTCGTCTGATACCGTCGCATGCAAATGTATTGGTTCAGTAATTGAAAATTTCACTCTTGTCACATAGTTAGAGAGGAGAGAGAGAGAGTGAAAAACATAGAGAAAGAGATGGGTGCATGCATGGATTGAGAATATTTAGTTGGACCGTCCATGAGTACGTAAAAAGAATTAAAGAAAAGTACACGTGAAACACAATATATAACTAAGTGTGTATATATATAATTTGAAGGGCATGAAATTTAAGAGTAAAATGATAGGTACATGATTGATTTTGGGTCCACACGAACTGTTTGACACAAATCCTCCGTCCCATGATTTTCTCAGACTTATTAGTGTATCATCAGTCGTACAAGGCATTCAACTACATATGTATACTAGCTAGAGTGGTACACTTTTAACACTTTGACTGCTGAGTGAGTGAGTGGTGAGGAAGTAATTGAAGAAATATTGTGTTTGAATTTTAATAGTGCTACTCAAATTTCTATATCATTTTCATTTTCCCTCCGATCACCGATCCATTCTCTCTTTTTCATAGACTTCTATTCCAAAAAAATATCTTAAATACAATTTTTGCATAAATAAAAAAAAGTCAAATCATAAAATGTCTCAACTTTACATTCAAAAATTAATAATAAACTTATAATTCGAGGAGATCATATCTTAATGGGTGCATATATCCTAGTTTAAATAATGATTTTAACTAATTTTTTTAATAAATTCAAGTATACCAATGAAAAGAACATGTAAGAATTTGAAGGATGTAAATTTTATTTAAATCAAAGTTGTAGAGTACTATTATTATAGCTATGTAAAATAAGTATATATTTTGATGGTTTAGATTATTTATTTTTCATTAGTATAAAATCAATGATATGTTACCGAATCATTTCAAAGTTTACAAGCTCTCATAAAATTTTATATTTTTTGAATATGTAGGTTGGATTTATCTAGTTAAAAGCATATACTGTTGAAATATTCAACTTAAAATCAATCGGTATTAAGTGGAGAGATTTCTTAAGTATATATAGTCAGTTTTTGATTTAACTTAGTAGATATAATGTACGTGGAATTTTAACCCAATATGCTTCATACGTATCCTCCAGCGCACAATCGTTGAATATATGAAAGAAATCTCTAGGGATTGAAATAACAATAATATATAAAAATCTTAACTCTGATGTCATGTTAATTAAAACATCCATCTTAAAATTAATTGGTTTTAAGATAATTTTAACTTTGCGGAATATATAACCTAGATCAGGGGGCGGATCCAATTCATGGCCAATAACTACAAAAAATTGCTTAATTTCGATGGAAAATTATGTCAGAAATTAATTCAGTCGTAATAAAGGTGGTCAGGGATAAGTCTGTCGAAAATTCGGTCGGAATTAATCATTGTCGACAGAATTATGGTCGACCAACGTTTCGTCAAAGATAGACTATTTTTGACGGAAGTAGTCCGTCGGTAATGGTGTGTACACGTGTCAAGCCTGTAGTTGTATACAGATTCATAATTTCGACGGAACATCTGTCGAAAATAAAAGATGTTTTGTTGAAAATAAATATTTTATAATTAATTATAAATCATTATTCCCGACGAAAATTTCGCCGGGCATAACCTATTCTGTTGGAAATAATGATTTTTTTAATATTATTTTTGTTTTTTTTTGTAGTTTTCAGGTTTTTAAATCCCATTTTTGTACCTGTAACCTATTTTATTCCAACAACACATACAATAATCTATATATTATAGCACATACAACGTAACTACTTTAATTACAATATATATACACGTTTTAACATGTATATATAAGTACTATACCAACAACATATATCATTCCCAACAAAAACATATATAAACTAATTTACGGTAAGTTATAAACTACAAAGAATCAAAGTAACTTCAATTATTTACAAAACTAAACTAAAAAATATTAAGTTACAAAGAATTAAGCTAAAGTACAATGATTTATAAAGAATCAAACTAAACTACAATGATTTACAAAGAATTAAGCTAAACTACAATGATTTACAAATAATCAAACTAAACTACAATAATTTATAAAAAAAATCTAAGTAAATGCTATACAAAAAATCAACCTAAGCTAGTAGTACCACCACTATGAGGAGAATCATTGGGCGGGGGTCGACATTGCTGCTCTGGTGTTTGAAAATCACCATCATCATCCCCTCGCTCACGATCTGGATCGCCAG
This sequence comes from Aralia elata, assembly GCA_034770075.1. Taxonomy (NCBI): domain Eukaryota; kingdom Viridiplantae; phylum Streptophyta; class Magnoliopsida; order Apiales; family Araliaceae; genus Aralia; species Aralia elata. The sequence continues at coordinate 83,716,134 of CM068388.1, forward strand.
CCTGCTCGGCATAGCCACCATGTTGATACAATTAAAAATATAACTTATTAGTCCGTAATTGAGAATTTAAGAGAGCTAAATAAATAACATGCAAAATATATAACATAAAATGAATAGAATACCTGAGTAGTTGAGGGTTGACTCAGCATCACCCTAAAAGCCTCTTAGAGTAGGGTAACCACCATCTGGATGTTGTGTATCGCGGCGAACTACGTTAGAGGGATACCCGTACTCTTGACGGTGGCCCCTACTGCAATGTCTTGAGCAAGCTGGTGAAGTCGACCATTGCTAGTGTTACAAGGTTGAGGTTTACTCCAAAATTTTCGCCTTGTGATGGCCTGGTCTGTCTCGCACAACCAGTTAGCCAACCCCCACACATCACTCCAACGCACTGTTTAGACCCAATAGCACACATACACACACTCAGTTATATGTATACTGATTAGGAATATTTGTATGTAAGCAAACAATGGACAACACACGAATTTACAGGCTAAAACGCCCAACCTTTTATTGCACCTTCAATAAACTAGGAATCTGCCCAAAGGCTTACAATACACAGATGATGCACCAAGCTATCACTCTTTTCTGCTCTCTAGCATACTTAATTTCGTGCACCAAGCACTGGCTATTTATAGCTTGATGGTCAGTTGACACCCCCAACTGCCAAGAGGTTTGCACCATTAAGGTGCTGCCAACAAAGGGGTGGCAGTTCCCCAAAACTGCCCATGACTGATAACTGCCAACAGGTGTCTTCAAGCCTTTAAGCCACGCATCTGAGTCCAAGCCATGCAAACTGATGTCTGGCCACATCACCCATTATTGGTAACTACCCTCAACTGCTGTTTGACAGCTTTCCCTCTGGTAAATGCCACAACTACTGTCTAGCAACTTCCCCACTAACTAGTAACTGCCCACAACTGCTTTGCATGATGTTCTCAACTGCTGCCAACTTCCTGACACACTGCCCCACTGTCTTGTGCAATCTAACATGCCAAACTGCACCTCAACTGCTCCTTGACCTAGCCCAAGTCGCAGCCCGAACCAACTGTGCACGCCAGCCCACTTTGATTGCCTCCACGTGCATCGGTCTTGCATGCTGCCCAGCCCAACATGTCAAGCACTATCTTGTGCACAACCCAACACATTATGCTGTCACGCAGCCTAACGCCCAACGTTGTTTGGCACCTCATGTAGCCCAACACCTTGTGCTGTCTTGTTCCCAACATAGACCAACATTAACTAGTACTGAACCCACACAACATTTTGGCACGCCAGGCCCTGCCTATGGCATGCCTCGATCTTTGCCAAGTCTTTGCCCCACAAGCCTTAGTCTTCATTGTTGTCACTGAATGTTGCACCATCCCACGCACCGATTTCCCAACATTGCCATCAATGCCTTACAAAGGTGCAAGGCATACGTGCCATTGCGCACACGCAGCTCGCATGTTGCCCACATTCAATGTTCTTGCCCAAGTCATGCTCCACTCATGAATGAGTCTTTGATCCAATCCAAACCACCTATCCGTTATTAGCATTGTTGTTAGGGGAGCCCAACAATGCCTCAATGTCCCGCATCTATCGCCCATGGCTGCCTGCCCATGGCTCGGGTGGACTTCACCGACCACCCCTCCCCTATAGTAGCACTTATGAAAATATCCAATGTGCCAGCAATAGACATCAAGGTTGCTCGAACAGTCATAATGTAGATCCCCTGGATCCACCAGTTTTCTTGGTCAGCCCAAATCTGCCGCACACTGCGCCCATCTGCCGCACGCTGTCGCACAATCTGAGTGTCAAGTCCCTGTCAAGCCAAAAAGGGTCTAACAGCTAGGCAGGTCCTGACGTTGGAATATCGGATCTGTACCGAACGTCTTTGATACCGCCGCCATAACCTTTTGGAATAATTCGTCGTCCAAGCCAGCACCCGTATACGATGGTCCAACAGGTGCTCTCGGACATTGGCTAGAGCCTGCGAAAATAAGTATAACATTAATAATATTTTATATTATTTTATAAATTATGGTATAACGCGAAACATGCTAAATATAAATATCTCTAGGTAGTGTAAACGCTGGTACCCTCAGCATGCCCAACACTCGATACCTGCTGGTACTGCTAGTAGGGGGATCTTGAGATGCGACCCAAAGACTCATATCTTCATTCTAAGATAAGCTAACCTCGACCGGAGGGATGGTAGAATCTAACGGCTCAGAATCCCCCCTAACATCCTGCAACTCAGCTATATGCTCGTCCCAAAGCTTCTGAAATCGATCCTGTAATTTATTTTGTACACGTGAGTTAATTAAATTATTTTATTAACTACCTAATATTAATAATTTCTAAAAATTGAGATTAGTCTTACCTGTATAACTAATGCTGTGGGAGACATAGGAGAATCATTTGGCGTATGGGCGTAACGAATGCAATTTTTGTGATTGAATAAAAATTTATTGAATTATATAAATATTTTTATTAATAATGTTAAATGTTATTTGAATGTGATTTGTTATGTTTATTCTAATTTAATTTAATAATTAAATTAGATGATGAAAAGGAGCAAGTTCTTAGAAATAAAGTGATACCTTCCGTTAAGGTCATCTGGAGGAACCACAGTGCTGAAGAAGCAACGTGGGAACTCGAAGAGATAATGATGCAAAATTTTCTTCAATTATTTGTTTAATCTTTATATTGCGATTCTGGGACAGAATCTTTGTAAGGAGGGGAGAATGTAACGGACGATTTAATTGCGTTGTGATTCTGGGGACAGAATCCTTTTAAGGAGGGAAAGATGTAACGAATGCAATTTTTGTGATTGAATAAAATATTTATTGAATTATATAAATATTTTTATTAATAATGTTAAATGTTATTTGAATGTGATTTGTTATGTTTATTCTAATTTAATTTAATAATTAAATTAGATGATGAAAATGTTTAATTGAATTTATTTAATAATAAGTTCGATTAAATTAGAAGTGTGACATTTTAAACTATATGTTATAATGATTTATTAAAATAAATGAGAAAGTGTTTAATTCAGTTTACCAAACAGGGCCCTATGATCTTTGTTTGGGAATAATGGGTTATTTTATTTGTGTTTTGCCAAACAAGGCCTTAAGACCTTTAGTTAGAATAATAGATTATTTTAATTTGTAATTGCCAAACAAGCCTTAGAGGCTTTTGAATTGTGTAACTGATAAGTTAATATCAGTATACGTTATTATTCTTTTAAATTATCAGTTTTTATTTGTTTGTTAAAGCTTTATCAGTTAAAAAAAACACAGAGGAACAGAGTATTGAGAGAGTTAGAATTGAGAGCTCTGTGAATTAGAGAGAGAGCAGAGCTTTGAGAGTTGAGAGAAAAGAGAGAAATTGTGAGAGAAGCTTGGAGATTGGAGAAAGAATTTCTAAAACCAAGGAGTTTAATCAAAGCAATAGAAGGTATAATTCTTTTCCTCTTTGTTTTATTTTACTGTATATGGTTTCTAGTTTTCTGTATGTGAACTCAATTGCTTAAAAGATGAAATATTGGATATAAATGTTAGAAAGCATGTGTTAGATGATTATGTGTTGATTATAGATTAATTTGAATGATTAATCCATAAAAGCATGTTTAGAATAGAGTTTTTGAGTTTTACAGAGTTTATTTCATGAATTGTATATATATATATATAAATTGATGCTTAAATTAGTTGTTATTTGGTAAAATTATCATTTGATTATGAATATATGATGAAAAACAAGAATAATGCAAGAAGAATGGTTTTAATTGGTTGAAAGATGAGTTTACAGAGTTTAATTTCATTAAAATGGCCAAAAACTTGAATAAACTGTTTAACAGTGAAATTCTTGGGTTTAAATTGGTTGTTTATGTGTTAGAATGATTAAAATGTTTAGAAAACATGTTGGGTAAATGTTTTGTATCATATATGATGTCTGGGTATGTTTAATTGGTATACTGGATGATAGAATTCGGAAAATTTGGCCAAATTTGGCCTAAGTTTTCACTGGTTCGCGACGTGTAGAAGGTGTCAGTCGCGTCTACCGCCCCGGCGGTAGAAATGAGCTAGGATTATCGCCCCGGCGGTTCTGTCGCCCCGACGGCATAATTGCACTAGATTCGTCGCCCTGACGACAGCCTCGCCCCGGCGACGATTTTGTTAAGTTTTTTCTCGCCCCGACGAGAATCACTGCTGTATAAAAAAAATTATTATTATTATTATTATTTTGTTTTCTTTTCTTGGAAGTTATGATGCATAATTAAACTTATATTAATGTATTAAATGACTAAAGAATTTCCAAGATGGTTGCTAAACTAGTACTTGTTGACTATGGTATGCTAAATGAGATGTTATGATAAAAGAGCAAGCTTAGAATGCTTTTAATCTTGTGACTAATTATGTTACTATCTTATAATTAAACATTTAGGTTGTTTAAGGATCGTGAGATATTTAATTTGTAATCTACGCTTGAGGCAAGTTCCTTATCTCAACTTATCACTTTTACGTTTAGCAAGTTTTTCCAATCTCAAACTTGTTATTTCATTTAAAGCGAGTTTAATATCATTGAGCAAAAATATTTACCTTAGCTTATTGTCATTCAAGCAAGGTTGTTGTCATGATTAAATGTTAAAGCTTTATTTCATTTGTTTATTGTTCGATCATTGATCGTTATTCAAACTTTGAACAGAATTTCTATTGTTTGACTTTATTGATGAATTAGACTAGCAAACCCTTATTGATTCAGCTAGTCCTTAGTTGATGAGCGATTTCAAAGACTTAGAATATTTTCTATTCTTGTTCCAAGCCAAGTTTCTTTTGGTACGGATTTAGACGATAAACTGAGATGAACAACCCTAATATAGGGGATTACTTACGTGACAGCGTTAAAATGTTTGTGCACAATACATTGTACAAAGGGCTGATCCCCCTGAGTACGAGATGTTGGTCCATAGTCTATATGACTGTTAAAGGTTACAGTAGAAATACTTGTTAACCTAGGACATAGTTCGAGGTCTTGTGACCCTCAGATACAATTTCTAAATTTTGAAATCTATTTTTCCTTGAATCAAATAATCTAACGAGCTTTTAGACTTTGATCATCTATTGACTGAGATTCAGAAACTTATTATTTCTCAGTTGAAATCCATTTCATTTAAATGTTATTGTTATCGTACTTGTGAGCAATTGTTTGCTCACTCTTACATTAATTATTGCAGCTAAGTCAGAAAAGCCGGACGAACCGTCCACGAGTAAAGGCAAGGGCAAGATGCCAAAGTAGCAAGAGATTTATTATCCACTTGATGTTTTATTGTATCAAAGACTTATTTAAATTATGTTTTATTCCGCATTTGATGTATTAAGGTTAATATAACCTGGGATTTGATTGTTTAATAGTTTAGTGATGTAACCCATTTTGGGAAGATGTTTCTTTAAGTTTATTTAAGTGTTCTTAATATTGGGTAGATAGATATGAATGTATGTTATAGTGAACACCAAATCAGTGGGAATTAAGTACTTGAATTTGGGGGTGTCACAGGCTCTATCTTAGAACTCAACCATAATGGGAGATTGGCCTAAGCTCGCCCACATGACCTAATAACATACAGACATAACATTTATTAATTTTTGTTATGACAATATTAAACTAAACAACAAAAGTTTAAGTTCATACCGACTTCAACTCCGAAAAAGACTGTGAGCCAGTAGTATGTACTACTCAGAGCTGCCCACAATTTTTCTTCATCTGTATCGACTTCCTTTTGAAGTTATCAGCATCCCAGTAGGTACACATGGCCTCCCATTCTACATCTGAGACAATATCGGGCTGATGGTGTCGAATCGTAGTCCCGGGCTAGTCTACAACTGGCCAGACCACCCTCTGTCTCATCTCGTACAACCAGCTGATGTAGTTGATGAGTGAGAAATATTTCCGCGAATCGGGCACTTTTAGACTGAGTATATTGTTATCTTCTAATTAATTTATGACATTTTACTTGTTTTTGTGCTATTTTGTAAGAAAGTGCATAGAAGGGGAATTTCTAGAAGTTATGATAAAAGAGTGGCAATTTGGTAATTCTGGAGACTTACAGTGCCGGGGCACTAGAGTGCAGAATTTCAGTCGAGGTTTTTGGTCAGCTTTGGTCATGATGCGGTTTCCTGGTAGGATTTGGACTCTCAATAAACCTAACTTTGATGAGGGAACTCCAAGTATTAAGGAGGAGCTTCTAATTAATTAAAGACAGAGATTGAAGGAGATAATTAGAGATTAGAGATTCGAGGAGCATCGCAAGGAAAGCAAGACGGAGACTTGGAGTTTGAAGAAGATTCTATTGAGTTTTTCTTTCCTTCTCCATTTCTTAGTTTTGTAATTCTAAGATGATGACTTATTTGGGATTTCTAATTTTTAATTCTAGCATGAACTAAATTTTTAATTAAGGCTACAATTAAACCTTTTATATTCATGAATTGATTATCTATTTGATTCCAATTATTGATTCATATGGAGTTGTCTATCATATATTGTACTTATTAATTAATTGTCTAGCCAACAATTAGTGGGATACCTTAGATGAATTTGGGAGATGAAATCTAGGGTTAGATCTGAATGTGATAACATGTATTCTTAGTTATTTTCTTGAATTAAATAGCTAGGATTGCGTATTGAATAGGAATATCTCTTTGTACTGCATGTAACTTGTGGAAATTGGAACTTAATGAGTTTGCTTCTCTTGTTTTGCATAGGATTATAACAAGATTAATTGAAACAAATATTTTATTTGATCCTTGGGAAAAGGCTTATAAATACTTATGAATTCATGTTAACAATTCTATTGGAATTAGTAATTGGATGAGTTAGATAATTGATTCGTGTGACATTATTGGGGATATTGTAGTCTTAAACATTCAACATCTGATTTTCAAACTTTATGTTAAATTTTAGTTTTGGTTTTAACTCACTTTTAGACATTTTTCACATATGGGTTTGTTTAAATAAAATTGAATTGATAAAAAATTAGTGGTTGGAATATATTAGGCATATATTCTTGTGGGTTCGACACTTTATATTTACTCTATATTACTTGTTGACTACGTATACTTGCGTGTATTTGTCATTATCTAAAATTTAACAACAAGTTTTTGGCGCCGTTTCCGGAAAATCTGTGTTTGGTAATTATTTCACTATTAGTTACAATCAATTCGGTCTTAATTTAAACGTTTTTTTAATTTCCTTTTTCTTTCAGCTTTGCAGGTTTTTAGCCTCAGCTGCATATTCTGCTAACGTACGTAAAACTATGTTTTCTCGAAATTAAAGCTTGGTACTTCTAATCTGTGTATGCACACAAGATCAAAGGGTAAGGAGGAATTTCTACCATACGCGGACGATATCGAAAGAAAGTTCCAAAAATTGAAATTATTTGGTGAAGAAACACAGACGCAAGAAACCATGGTTGCAAAAGAGCAAAAGTCACTACGGGATTATGCCATGCCGTGGTGACTAAAATTCAATCCAGCATACAGAGACCTGTTATTAATGCTAACAATTTCAAGATTAAGCCGGGAACCATTCAGATGTTGCAGAATTCAGTACAATTTGGGGGTGGCTCGAATAATGATCCGAATGAACATCTTATCAGTTTTCTGGAAATATGCGACACTTTTAAGTTTAATGGGGTTTCAAAGGAGGTTATATGGTTGAGAATTTTCCCTTTCACACTCCGTAACAAGGCAAAAAGTTGGTTGCACTCTTTGCCTTCAGGTTCAATCACAATAGGGTTAGATCTAGCACAAATTTTTTTAGCTAAATTCTTTCCACCTGCTAAGACAGCGAGAATAAGGAATGACTTTACTTTGTTCACAACTTGATTTGGAGACTTTATACGAAGTGTGGGAAAGATTCAAGGACCTACTCCGCAAGTGTCCACATCACAGAATTCTGAAGTGGTTACAGGTGCAGACATTTTATCATGGGTTGTTTAGCTCCACGAGGACAAGTATTGATGCAACAACTAGGGGTGTTCTGATGGGAAAGAATTTTGATGAGGCGTACCAGTTATTAGAAACCATGGTAGCCAACAAGGACTAGTAGCCTACAATAAGGGTCAATCAGCCGAAGACAGCAAGAAAGTTGGAGTTGGAAGCAGTCACAACTTTATCTACACAAGTGGCTGTATTGACTAAGAAGATTGATTCATGGGGACCAAAGGCAAATCAAACGGTGGCAATGGTTTGCGAACTCTGTGCGGGTAATCATGCTAGTGATTAATGCGCCATCAACGTAGAGTCAGTACAGTTTGTGAGGAGTCAAAACAGACAGCAGCCATAATATAATCAGAATACCTATAACCCTGGGCGGAGGAATCATCCCAATTTCTCTTAGAGCAACAATCAAGCTTAAAACCAAGCTCTAAGGCAACCTTATCCACCGAGTTTTTAGAATCAAGTAACTGATCAGGCAGAAAAACAACTAAGCTTAGAGGAGGCTTTAGCAAAATTCATTACAGCTACGGAAAGGAGAATGAGTGATCAAGATCGGCTGTTGAATTAAGTGGACTTGAACGTGAAGAGCCAAGCAATGTCAATAAGGAATTTGGAAAACCAAACGGGCCAGTTAGCTTATGCCCTAAACAACCGTCCTCAAGGAGCGTTACCGAGTGATACTGAAGTTAACCCAAAAAGGGATGGGAAGGAGCACTGCTAGGCTGTAACTTTACGAAGTGGGAAAGAGCTGCCCGTGGTTGTAAAAGGAAGTGAAGATCCGAAACCCTTGGAAGAGGAAGAGGTAGATAAAGAGAAGAATGAGGTTGATGAGACTGTCAAGACAAAGGATGTAAGCTCAGATGTGACGACCAATGGAGGCAAGCAAAGTAATATTATGCCCCATATGCCATTTCCCTAGAGATTCCAAAAAGTGAAGTTAAACAAGCAGTTTTCAAAGTTCCTCGAGGTGTTCAAAAAGTTCCATGTCAACATACTATCTGCGAAAGCTTTGGAGCAAATGCCAAGTTATGCCAAGTTAATTAAAGAAGTTCTGTCTAAAAAGAGGAGATTGGGTGAATTCGAGACTGTGGCGTTAACCGAAGAATGTAGTGCCATTTTACAGAAAAAGTTACCGTCGAAGCTAAAAGATCCAGGAAAGTTCATAATCCCATGTACGATTGGTAATCAGTTATGTGGAAGGGCATTGTGTGATTTAAGGGCTAACATTAACTTGATGCCATTCTCAGTCTACAATCAGTTAGGGTTAAAAGAAGCCAAGCCTACTAATGTCACATTACAGCTTGCAGACAGATCATTGACAAATCCAAGGGGCATTGTAGAAGACATCTTGGTAAAAGTCGACAAATTCATTTTTCTGACTAACTTTATAGTACTGGATTTTGAAGAAGACAAGGTGATACCAATCATACTTAGTCGCCCATTCTTAGCGATAAGGAGAACTTTAATAGATGTGCAAAAAAGTGAATTAACGATGAGGGTCCAAGATCAGGAAATCACCTTTAGTGTTTTCAAAGCAATGAAGTTCCCCAAGGAAGCTGAGGATTGCTTACAAATAGATCTAATTGAGGAGGCAATGTCCGAGGTGTTCAATGAGTGTTGTCTATCGGATCCATTTGAAGCAGCCTTTGTTGGTTTAAATGTACCAGATGTCTCAGATCATATGGATTATGTAAAGCTGTTAGATGCATTATCCGTATCCCAAAAGCTCAAAAAGCAATATGAGGCATTAGACCATTCAGAAGGGACTAAAAAGCGTGCAAAAACATGATTAGAGGAGTCACCAGTCTTAGAACTCAAACGCCTCCCTAACCACTTGAGGTATGCCTACTTGAGAGATTCCAACACTTTGCTAATTTATCGTCTCTGCTTATCTAAACGAATCCCAAGAAGACAAGCTATTGACAGTTTTACGCGAGTATAAACAACAATCAGGTGGACTATAACAGACATTAAGGGAATAAGTCCATCCATCTGCATGCATAAAATACTGCTTAAGGAAGGCGTAAAGCCAATCATTGAACAACAGAGAAGACTGAACTCGATCATGAAAGAGGTTGTGAAGAAAAAAATAATCAAGTGGTTGGATGCCGATAAAATTTATCCAATTTCAGACAGTTCATGGGTTAGTCCTGTACAGTGTGTGCCGAAGAAGGGAGGAATGACCATGGTCGAAAATAAAAATATTGAGCTCATTCCTATAAGAACAATAACCAGGTGGAGAGTGTGCATGGATTACCGCAAATTAAACAAGGCAACTTGCAAGGATCACTTTCCCTTGCTATTCATTGATCAGATGTTGGATGGGCTGGCGGGTCACCAATTTTATTGCCTTCTTGATGGGTATTTAGGGTACAACCAAATTACAATAGCTCTGGAAGACCAAAAGAAAACCACTTTTACATGCCCTTATGGAACTTTCACATTTCTAAGAATGTCTTTCGGTCTATGTAACGCACCAGCTACGTTTTAGAGATGTATGATGGCGATCTTTTTGGATATGGTCGAGCACAATCTAGAAGTGTTTATGGACAATTTCTCCATTTTTGGTGATAGTTTTGACTTATGCCTAGATAATCTGATATTAGTTTTGAAAAGGTGCGTGGAGACGAATTTGGTACTTAACTGGGAGAAATGTCATTTTATGGTGCGGGAAGGAATAATATTAGGTCATAAAGTCTCAGCAGCCGTTATTGAGGTGGACAAGGTAAAAATTGAAACAATTAAAAAGCTACCTTCACCTACATTAGTGAAAAGAATACGAAATTTTCTTGGTCATGCGGGCTTCTACCAGTGCTTTATCAAATATTTATCCAAAATCTCAAAACCCTTATACAACCTCCTTGAGAAAGATGTTCCATTTGACCAGGTATGTCTTTATGCCTTTGAAGTGCTAAAGAAGAAATTAGTAACGACTCCAATAATAGTTGCTCCGGATTGGAGAATCTGCCATTCGAACTGATGTGTGACGCAAGTGATTTTGTAATTGGCGCAGTACTTGGCCAACGCAAAGACACTCTCGAACGAGCAGCTGAATTACACCACCATAAAAAAAAAGTTATTAGGAGTGGTGTTTGCCTTTGGCAAATTTCGAGCATATCTTATTGGGACAAAGGTAATAGTCTACACTGATCACTCAACAATCAAGTACCTTATTGCAAAGAAGGATGTGAAGCCACATTTAATCTGATGGGTCTTTCTTTTGTAAGAATTTGATCTTAAAATTCAATATAGGAAAGGTATGAAAAATCAGGTAGTTGATCATCTTTCAAGACTTGAAAATACAGCTAATCAGAAAAAGGATGATTTAGTGATCAATGAGTCATTTCCGGTTGAGCAATTGTTCCAAATCACGAAGGAAGTGCCATGGTACGCAGACTATATTAATTGTATTGTAAGCCACATATTTCCTCCAGATTTGAGCTCCCAACAAAGAAAGAAGTTTATCCATGATGTCAAGCAGTATTATTGGGATGAACCATTTCTATTTAAGTCTATGCGGATCAAATATTAAGAAGATGTGTGCCAAGAGAAGAGGTGGAAAACATCATTATCATTCGTCAGATTATGGAGGGCATTTTAGTGGAGATAGAACTGCGACGAAAGTGTTACATTCAGAGTTTTATTGGCCAACGTTATTCAAGGACGCCCATCTTTTTGCATTAAGGTGTGATCGTTGTCAAATGGTCAGCAATATTTCGAAACAGCATGAGATGCCCCTCAATAATATTTTAGAAATGAAAATTTTTGATGTGTGAGGGCATTGACTTCATGGGGCCATTCCCGTCTTCGTTTAACAATCAGTACATACTGCTGGCATTGGATTATGTTTTGAAATGGGTTGAAGCAGTTGCACTATCAACAAACGATGCCAATGTGGTTCTAAACTTTCTGTGGAAGAACATATTCACTCGGTTTGGTACTCCAAGAGCAATAATTAGCGACGAAGGGACACATTTTTGCAATAAACACTTTACAACCCTTCTCGCTAAGTATGGGGTCACACATAAAATTGCTACAACCTATCATCCCTAAACTAGTGGCCAAGCCGAGAAGTCTAATCGAGAAGTTAAACGAATATTGGAGTAAGTTGTTAATCCATCTCGCAAAGATTAGGCAAGAAAATTAGATGATGCTTTATGGGCATATTAGACATCATATAAAAATCCAATCGAAATTTCACCATATAGAATGGTCTATGGAAATGCATGTTATCTATTGGTGGAACTAGAGCATTGTGCATATTGGGCCGTTCGTAAGTTAAATTTTGATTTATAAGCATCTGGAGAAAATAGATTGTTGCAATTGAACGAGATGGATGAATACCGTCATTAAGCATACGAGAATGCCAAACTCTATAAAGAAAAGGTCAAAAGATGGCATGACAAACAGATTCTTGATCAAAAGTTTGAACCAGGTTAGGCGGTCTTATTATTCAACTCTAAATTGAGACTCTTCCCAAAAAAGCTAAAGTCTAAATTGTTGTTGCCATTTGTTGTTACCTATGTATCTCTACATGGAGCTATTAAGGTCGAAGAACCTAGTTCGAAGCGTACATTTAAGGTTATCGGTCAACGACTAAAATATTATTGGGGTGGTGATTTCGATCGACATCCAACCTCGATTGATCTGATAGATGCTTTAGCAACAAATAATAGTCGGGTTGACGACTATAAATCAAGCGCTATGGAAGTAACCCAAATTTTATTTTTAATTCAGTCGATTTCCATTTAGTTCAATTTATAGGTTAAATTTATTTTTTAGTAGATATTGATTGTCTTTTAAATTATATTAATCCCTACTTTGATAGTCATTGTAGGGTTAAATGAGGATTAAGGAGTGAGAATATCATGAAGTTGCAAAATTTTGGGCTTAGGGAAAAATAGTCCTCAGCGCCCCAGCGTTCCAATAACACTACAATACAAAGCTCCGACGCTAGGGGGCAGAGAGGTCCCGGGTGCGTAGTTCCCCGATGCTAGAAAATACTTACATGACAGTGCCCCGACGCTAGACACCTTGCAGCATACTATCGACCAGCGCCCCGACGCTCCATACAAGGCAAAACCCAACACCCCGACGCTGAGAGTTAGTTTTGTTTTTTTTAAAAAAAAATTCTTTTGTTGCGGGGCAGGTACACATTCCTTTTCCTTTTCCTATTCAAACTTAAACTCCTCTCATTTATTCCCTTCTCCTTTTCTTCTTGTATATAAACCCTAACCCCCCTTTACTAAACATCTAATCCATCACAACACCACATTCAAAACTAAGTTGCTTATCAAGGATTGAACAACAACTTCTCTCTTTATCAATTTGATTGCTCTCTCTCTCCAAACAAGGTATGTGAAACTTTAATTGGGCTATACATGCAAGGTATTTTAGATTAATTTGTCTATGATTTATACTTTGTATGACATCTTTTATAATGACCATGAATTTTTAGATAATTTAAACATATTCGTGGTATAAATTTCGTGAACCAATTTGTATTTGGTAGAATAATTGGGAATAGATAATTAATTATATTAAAGGGAGTCTCACTAATAGAATTATTAAATTAGTAGATTACCCTAAGTTATTTAATACCTAGTATTTGATAACTAGGTAATAGTTAAATATTCAATTACATTGAATATAGTAATTTGGTGAATATCGCTATTAATTAATGAGAATAATGTGAAATGCAATCAATAATATTTAATAGTCCAGTTAATAAATAAATATACTAATTGATTAGTTTGATTAATTGATTAACCAAGCTAGATAATTAATTAACCTTGGACCTGGGTACTTAATGTACCAACCAGATTTAACTAGCCTTACGGTTTTAATATTAAAGAATTGATAAAGTGTCGATTAATTAAATATTCAATTTAATTGAATATAGTGTGAGAAATTAAATCATATAAGTTAATTAATATAAGTATTAATTAATGTGATCAATATTAGCATTAATGATTAATAGCCTACTTGGTAGTTTAATACTAACGGACTATATTAGTTATTTAATTAACCCATTTAACTATTTACTTGAATCTTGTATTGGGAAGTTATGGTATACTAAATTAATTGGGTTTATGTGGTATAGCTTATTTAATTAACTAGTAGCAATATATTGGGACACAAATTATGGGACATATCCCATTTAATTGCCAGCCGTGGTCTGCATTTTGGGAGAGAGAAGTCAGACATTAAAGGAACATTGGAGTCACCTCCCTTATTTTCCTCCAGCGGCGTATAGGCATAAGCCTATTTCTTGTTCAGATGATGGTAATAATAAAGGAGGGTGTGGGTGATCTACCAAATCTCCAATACCCAGCAGCTTCATTCTCTTCCCGCTGGTTTACTAAATTGGACAAAAGCTTAACATGGTTAATCAATTGGTTATAAATAGAACCCCGACTCCTCCTTCAGTGGCGCTGAGTTGTGAAATTCGCTAATAGAGAGATTAAGAGCTTGGGAAGGAAAGGCCATCTGAAGGGAGGGAGTTGGCGCACTAATGATCCCTGACTACATTGTCTATTACGGGAAGAAGAGGAGAACTGCTTTTAAGTCTAGGAGGTAAGCCTTTTTTCCTAGCAGCTATTCCCAGTTAATTCGCAGTAGCCATATCAGTAGCCATGGAATGCTAAGTATCATGTTTATGATTAATTTCTCCAAATTGGGTGTATAAAACTTATAATTGACAATAATATGTGGTTAATATTAAGTGCAAATGATGGGTAGAATGTTTTTAATCTTTAAAATTTGAAGAAAGCTGCTGAAGCGAAACGGAGAAGACGACTCTGGACCATCACGCCGCAGCGTCACAAAGAATCGGACGGGACGCCACAACGCCAACTTGACGCCGCAGCGGCGACCTTACTATGGAGCTTGACGCCGCAGCGTCAAGGCCGTGTGCTAAGCTAGGTCGGCACGGATCTGACGCCGCATCGTTAGCCTCGCCTTAATGGTGTCACGTTGCAGCGCCAAGCCCGTGTTTTTGGCCGGGTCGGTCCGGATCGTGATGGTTTGGGTCGAGTTGCGTAATTTTAATATTAATAGTTTTAATTAGTTATTAAATTATTTTTATTAGATAACCATTAAGCAACCAAGATTAATATTGGGATTATTTATTTTGGTAATAATAATTAATAAACCCAATTAGTTATTCGTTAGTTAATCATATTTCGTTAAGCCTTAAAATGCTTAATTGTATATCAAGTATCAACCAGAGTGGTGTTGTCTTAAGGCGTAAATTGGCTAACCTGGTTGCAACTTACGTTTGGCTTCCGACTGGGTAGTCGTAGTGGCAATCAATGTGCTTTAATGATGCTACGTCTATTTTAAATCTAGTCTTTACGTGACTAATTGTTATGTGAATATGTACCTAATTGTGTAGGATTTTAAGGAGCGTGTGTTGTTATATTGTAGCAGACGCACCAGACAAGTTTCCTAACGCTTGTTTAACTCTTGTGTTGTTCAAGTTTCCTATCCTAACTCAAATTATTTATTGAGCAAGTTTTCCCTAACCTTACTCGAGTTAATTATTTAAGCTGGAACTTTACTTCTAAGCATGCTCTAAGTGGTTTAATTTCTTTACGATTATTCCACATTGATATTATTGTGATTCGCACTTGGTGAAATTGAGCTCGTACAACCTTTGACTTATGCCTTAATTAAAGTTCTATATTGCATGAACTGTTCAGAGTTAAGTCTAAGCCATTGTTCGGCTAGACATAAGTATATTTAATAAAAGTTTTCTAAGTCATTTGATGGTGCAGATTCTTGGACTAATATGAACACCCAAAAAATATAGGGGAGTACCCCACGTATCTAAATGTAAGATACACGAACAGAAATTAAATGTTATACATACACATAGTGTACTAGAGGCTGATCCCCTCGAGTACGTATTTCTAAGCCAGTAACCAAATGATCAATTAGCTATTGATTCCATTGGAAGTGTATTGTTCATGGTCTACATTAACTATTGTTTATTTTAAAAGCAGTTATTATTCTTGCTTTCGTTATTCTCTTCGTTGAATCATTTCCAGATATCTCTTTTATTCATGATATATATCATTTCTTGCTGTTATTTAAACTTGCTGAGCAAACTAGTTGCTCACCCTTGTTATATTATGAACCCTATTGCAGTTAAGCCCGAGACCTCAGGCAAAGACAAGGAAAAATAAAAGATGAAGTAATAGACTTCAAGTAGCTGACTTTATTTTATGCTTAGTTAAATTTATTATCAATGTAATTTGAACACTGATTTAATATTTAGGGTATGTTTTGGTTTATGTATTAAGGTTATCGATTCTTGGGACTAGTAACACCTTTTAAATGAACAACATATGTTTATTATATTCCGCATTTAGTTATTGTGTGTTGTTTGGAGGTGGATGTTTGTATTGGATCGTGATGACTAGATTCGGGTATCTAAGACTCGAATTTGGAGGCGTCACATCTTTAACCTAATTGGGATTGTTTTTGATGTCTATTGGGGTTAGATCACTAGAAATATTGGCAAAACATAGTATTTTATTGCCCACAATGTGTTCGATAAAATTAATGTAAGAAGATTTAATGATAAATTCTTGCAATTTGAGTCTAGTTTTTTCTTAAAACACTATAGTCATGAACTTAAGCAATATATATGATCCTAATATGGTTTGATTGACATTATAAATAGGTTATACATCAAATTTGGGGGAGTTATGCATGATGTTAATATATAGTTGTGTTTGTTCAATATTCATTGAGTTGTGAAACACATTGTGAGTCTAATGGGACCAAGATGAACTTATATTAACTCAATATTGTTTCAAGGTTACAAGAATGTCGACTAAGAGACAACGAGGCAAGGGATCATCGTCTTTGATGAGTGTATAATATTCATATAATTTTGGTTCTTTTATATTTAGTTTTATTACATGTTTTATATGTATATGAGCTTATCAAGGTGTTTATTGATTTCAGTAGGAATTGGAGCTAAAAGAGGAAAAAGATGAAAAATCATTGCTGATGAAGGTCCGTCGCGGTCGCGCCGGAAGCTAGGAAGCAGCGCGCCAACGCTACTCTGCAGAAGTGAAAACCAAAACTCTGGATGACTGGTGCGGTAGTGCCGGTCCTAGTACAAACAGTAGCGCGGTCGCGCCGAAGCGGAAATTCAGAATCCCTAGAGGGTTGGCGCGACAACGCCTTATGAAGAACAAATCCTGGCGCGACAACGCCAGGTCGGGATGCACGATTTTTTAGGCTATATAATTTTATCAAATTTCTATTTCAATTAGGATTGTTATTTCTTATAGCTTTAGGACTTTATGCTAGGAGTATAAATAGATGTTCCTAGTCTAGTTTTAAGGGGTCTTGGATACTCACAATTATAAACCCTATATTTAGGGACAAGATTGAAGACACGTCAAGCTAAGTTTTCTATTTCAGTTCTAAGGGATGTTGAACTTTATATACAATGAATGATTTAATTGAGTATTCATTATTTATTCTTTCTTATATGGAATTCATTCTTGATAATCTATTTTAATTGATTGAATGTTATTTGGTTTAATTGATTTGATTTCTGCAGGATTAAATTGGTTAACTAATATCATCTGCTAGATTGAGAAATTGTATTACGTGTAATTGATATTATTCCTAATCATAACTAGCAATTATTAATACATGATCGTGCTCAAACTTTTGAGTATTGATAAGATTATTAGAAGACATGTTAAATAATCCGAGCTTGTGTGATTGTTGCTTGGAATAGTCTAATTCCCTAGTTCTTGATGCTGCTATTATATTAAATCTAGAGAGCTTGTTCTAGGTTATAGGATAGTTAGAATCTTGTGAAGAGCTTATTTCATTGAGTGATAATCTAAGAGGAATTTTGGATAGCAAAGCTTATTGTTATCTAAGACTACTAGTTTCACTAAAGGATAAATATTGTTATACTTAATTACTTCATTATTGTAAAAAGATGAAACTGAACTGAAGCTTTAATTCATTGGTTATTCTTATTAGTTATTTTCTGTTATATTAGTCAGTTATATTCAATTCAAAACCTCACAATTTATATTTAGTAGTATTTTGATTTAGAAAATAATAGAATAAACAGAGATAAATTCACTCTCTATGGGATCGATCCTACTTGTCGCTATACTAATTTTTGTTTTAGTAGAGTAATAGTAAGGTTTAATTTTGGAGTGTAAATGATGGCTCCCAAATTTTGGCACCGTTATCGGGGAGTGTTATTTGTTTTTATTTATTCTTTGTTTTCTTTTATTTTTATTTATTTTCTTTTATTTTTATTTTTAGTTTAGGACTTGATCCTCTCACTCTCTTGAATTGAAATTTGATCCATAGATAAAGCACTACTGCAGATTTAGACGAAGAAGAGATGACTGCTATCAACAACAACAAGAGTTTAAAAAAATTAGCTACTCCTAATCTTGATCAACCAACATTGTGTATTGAATATCCTACTTTAGATGCTTCTTTTGAATTGCAATCAGGATTAATTAACCTTTTGCCTACTTTTCGTGGTCTTACAGGTGAAGATCTATACAAGCATCTAAAGGAGTTTCATATGGTGTGTTCCACTATGAAACCATAAGGAGTAACAGAGGAGCAATAAAGCTTAGAGTTTTTCCATTCTCACTAGCAGAGTTGGCAATGATTGATTATACTATCTTCCTTTCGGATCGATTAAATCATGAAATGATATGCAAAGGCTATTCTTGGAGAAGTACTTTTCTGCTTCGAGAGTTGCCAGCATAAGGAAGGAGATATGTGCAATTAGGCAGTTCAATGGCGAAACTCTCTATGAGTATTGGAAAAGATTCAAGAAATTATGCTTTAGCTATCCACCACATCAAATTAATGATCAACACTTGATTCAATACTTCTATGAGGGATTGTTACCAATAGATAGGAACATGATTGATGCTGCAAGTGGATGAGCACTAGTTGATAAGACACCTGAGGCAGCAAAGAACTTAATTGCAAACATGGTGGCTAACTCACAATAGTATGGAACAAGGAATGACCATGTACCAAAAAGGGTAAATGAGGTAAGCACAAGTAATATTAAGCAACAGATTTCGAATTTAGTTGTTATGGTTCGACAAATGGTTGCAGGGAATATACAAGTAACACAGGTGTGTGGAATTTGTTCTATGTCAGGGCATCCTGCTGATGCTTGTCCAATATTGTAAGAGGATGAAGTTGTTCAACAAGTCAATGCTGTGGGGAAATTCCTAGGACAACATCAACAACAATATGATCCTTATTCCGACACTTATAGTCCAGGATGGAGAGATCAACCCAACTTGAGTTATGAAGGTTTTCAGCCGGTTCAACAGCAGTATCAACCTAGACAAACAGCACCTGCTAATTTTGGAACATCTATGGAGGATATGTTTAAAGCATTCATGAGTCAAACATAACAGTTCATGAATTAGACACAACAGTTCAGCAGGAGACAAGAACTTCTGTTCAAGATTTGAGGAACCAAGTGGGTCAGCTTGCAACCATAGTAGAGAGGTTGGAATCTCAAGGCTCAGGGAGGTTACCTTCTCATGCTATTGAGAATGTAAGTGCAATTACTTTGATAAGTAGTGCAGAGGAAAGGCAACAAGAGGAGTTAGTGCTTACTTCAGGAACAGACAACAGTGCTATGTGTGATAATATAGTCTCCAAAGCCAACTCTAAATTTGATAAGGATCAAGAGGTGGAGGTGAATGAACTTAATAATTTCTGCAAATTTTTACAAGGAGGATATGGAAGATGAGCTTAGTACAGAGAAGATCCAATTCAATTATTCTGAGGGTATGAGGTATCCAGGTAAGGATAAGTCTATTTTTGCTACTGATATTATTGACTTTATAGTGCAAGGAACTTTTGATCAAATACAAAAGGAGGATTTGAGGGCGGCAATGGAGCATAATCGAAATCTGAAGGATGCTCCTAATTTGGAATTGAAACTATTACCAATTCACTTGAAGTACACAAGTCCAATTATATAGATTGAGGTCAAACTAATGACAATAAACAAGGGCAGCTGTTTGGGAGGCAACCCAAGAATTCATATTTGAATTTTTGTCCCTTTTACTTTTTACTTTTTGATTTTAGTTTCATGTTAGTTAGTTACATCTTCTTTGCATAATTGTCTCACATTGGGGACAATATAAGGTTTAAGTGTGGGGGAGAGGTTTAGGTTTTGGTTAGTCTAGGGTAGGATTTGCTCTAAGTTTGATAATCTGAGTTGTTTTATGGAAAAAATTTAAAAAAATTTGGCTCTAAATTTTTTTCTGTGATTTTATTTGCCTAAGCTTTTGAAGATTATGTTTGTAGAATAAAGATTAATGCTGATTGATAGAATTTGCTTGATGCTTAATTAATTGATGAGTGATGATAGTTGAGTCGGGACTCATAGTTGACTGATTTGGATTGAATTTGTGTTACATGAGTTCTTGAATACAAGAAACATGTTTACTTGGTTGAGTTATATATGGGATTTGACTGTGTGCACTGATTTCATGATTTAGAATTGTTTATCTGCTTGTTTTGTTTTTAGGACCTGTGAGAAGGAAGAAAAAGAAGAAGAAAATTTTGAGAAAAGAAGAGAAAAAAAAACTGCAAAAATTATGTGGTGGGTTGAGATGGAGCATAAAATGCACTCACTCATAAACACATGCAGAGAGAAGGAGCGTAAAACGCACTCGTTGGTAAGCAGATAAGTGAGATGAAGCATAAAATTAACTCACTTAAGGAAGAATGAGAAAGGTGAAATGGAGTATAAAATGCATTCACTTGGAAAAGAAAGTGAATTTGAAGGTTCTAATGAGTGAAAAAGGAATAACAGAAGTAATGAGTTAGTGTGCACAGTTGTTGTTCCATATGAATTAAGTTAAGTATTTATGTTGATCATAGGAAGGATATTTGTGTGATTCCAATTTGATTTAGAGATGTTCGGTGGGGAATGACGAAGTTGTTGTTGTGAATTGATTGATGAGGTGTTTAACAGATTTTTGATGATTATTGTTGATATTCATGGTTAATAATTAAATTGAAACCTTTGAGAGCTTGGTTGAATAGGATTCAGTTGAATTCAATATGTCTTTGTTTTGGTTTACACTAGGACGTGTAAAAGCTAAGTGTGGGGGAATTCATATAATTTTGGTTCCTTTATGTTTAGTTTTATTACATGTTTTATATATATATGAGCTTATTAAGGTGTTTATTGATTTCAGGAGGAATTGAAGCTAAAAGAGGAAAAAAATGAAAAATCGTTGCTGATAAAGGTCCGGCGGTCGCGCTGGAAATGAGCTAGGAAACAGCGCGACAGCGATGCTCTACAGAAGTGAAAATCAAAACTCTGGATGACTGGCGCGACAACACTGATCCTAGTATATAAAGTAGCGCGGCCGCGCCGAAGCAAAAATTCAGAATCCCTGGAGGGTTCGGCAGCGCCTTGTGAAGAACAAATCCTGGCGCGACAACGCCAGGTCAGGATGCAGGATTTTTCAGGCTTTGTAATTTTATCAAATTTCTACTCCAATTAGGATTGTTATTTTTTATGTCTTTAGGACTTTATTCTATGAGTATAAATAGATGTTCCTAGTCTAGTTTTAAGGGGTTTTGGATGCTCACAATTATAAACCCTAGATTTAGAGGCAAGATTGAAGACATGCCAAGCTAAGTTCTCTATTTCAGTTATAAGGGATGTTGAACCTTATTTACAATTAATGGTTTAATTGAGTAGTCATTATTTATTCCTTCTTATATGGAATTCATTCTTGATAATCTTTTTTAATTGATTGAATATTATTTGATTTAATTGATTTGATTTCTGCAGGAATAAGGGGGTGTTTGATAAAAACTGAATGAATCTGAACCTGAATCTGAATGAAAAAAGTTGTTTGATAATTGACATGTCTGAAACATCTGAATGACAAAATTTTATTATTTTACCCCTCTGAAAAAATTTTAAAATTGTTGTAAATTTATTTAATATTACTTACTATAATAGTTAATATTTTTTTAATTTTTTAATTTTTAAAATTTTTTTTACTCATTCAGCTGCTCATTCAGCCATTCAGCTAAAAAAATCTGACTTAGCAATTCAGCTCAATCATCTGACCGATTCAGCTATTCAGACCAAAACAAACGCACTGACCGATTCAGCCATTGAGCTCCATTCAGCTCTAAACAAACACCCCATAAATTGGTTAACTAATATCATCTGCTAGATTAAGGAATTGTATTATGTGTAATTGATATTATTCCTAATCATAAGTAGCAATTAGTAATACATGATTGTGGTCAAACTTTTGAGTATTTCTAAGATTATCAGAAGACAGGTTAAATAATTCGAGCTTGTGTGATTGTTTCTTGGAATAGTCTAATTCCCTAGTTCTTAATGCTGCTATTATATTAAATCTAAAGAGCTTGTTCTAGGTTGTATGATAGTCAGAATCTTGTGAAGAACTTATTTCATTGAGTGATAATCTAAGTGAAATTTCGAATAATAGACCTTATTGTTATCTAGGACTATTAGTTTCATTAAAGGATAAATATTGTTATACTTAATTACTTCATTATTGTAAAAAGACGAAACTGAACTGAAACTTTAATTCATTGGTTATTCTTATTAGTTATTTTCTGTTACATTAGCTAGTTATATTTAATTCAAAACCCCCAATTTATATTTAGGAGTATTTTGATTTAGAAAACAATAGAATAAACAGAGATAAATTCACTATCTGTGAGATCAATCCTACTTGTCGCTATACTAATTTTTGTGTTAGTAGAGTAATATTAAGGTTTAATTTTGGAGTGTAAACGACAGCTTCCAGTCTTCCCCATCCAAGTCTTATAAAAAGAAAAAAGTTTTTAGTGCGGAGGCGTGGGATGAATATAATAAGATAACGCACAATACAGTAATTCCAGAACGCGGCTTACGTCTCGATCCGAACCAAGATGGAGAAATTGCGGTGATGATAGTAGAAAAGGATTGGTTTGATCTCGTAGCACAACCCGATCCCGTAGTGATATCGGTAGTTAAGGAGTTTTATGCAAATACAAAAGGAACACTACCACTTTGGAGTACAAGTTCGGGGGAAGAAAGTTCCATTTTTGAGTACCGACATCAATGAATACTATAACTTATCGAATATTGGTGATGTCAATTAGTACACATCTTTTGTGAGTCAAGGGCTAGACTACGCGCGAATACTTCAAGAACTTTGTCAGCCAAGCACAACATAGAAATGACATGAAAGAGGAGGTATGACTTTTTAACAGTCAAAACTCAGTAGATATGGGAAGGCGTGGTACGCCTTCATATATGCTAAACTGATGCCGTGTACATATGTGAGCGATGTGACCAAAGAAAGAGTTGTGCTTTTGTACTGTTTGGTGAAAGGAAAGCAAATTGATGTGGGGTTGGTTATTCAGAATTCAATACTTCGAGTTTTGGAAGGAGGTACCACAGGTGGGCTGCCCCACTCTTCCTTAATTTGTGAATTATATGATCAAGCATGAGTCAAGTGGAAGAATGATGAACTCATAATGCAACCAATGCCGTTACTTGATCATACAATGATTTTGAGGTACAACGTGTGGGAAGGAAGTGAATCTGACCCTAGGGGATTAGGATTTAGCATACCACAGCCTGCACCCCAGGACGGAAGGGACCCTAGGGCCATTGATTCCACCACTGCTGCTGAGGGTACTTCTTCATGACATTTTGTCAAGTCAATTTAGAGATGGATGTATAGAATAGAAGACCAACATGTTTGACTTGCCCAACGTCAGGATGTCATGCATGCTTATAATGTGAACTTCAATACCGCTTTGAGCGATATGTTTGCCCGAATGACCCGACGATGGATCCAGTTCAATTTTCGGTGCCACCTACTTTGCCAGTTTTCCCACCTTCAGACCAAGAAGAAGACAATGATGAAGATGCTGAAGAGGAAGCCGATCACGACGATTGTCCTACTCAAGGAAGTCCTCAATTTTCAAATTTTTATATCTTCGCATAAGGACACTACTTCATTTAAGTTTGGGGGTGTTTGCATTTTCATATTAGGTTGTTTTTGCTTATGTTGCATTTCTTTACATACATTTTTTTAGATAGTTATGTGTTTGTTTTGCATGGTTGTTTAGCATATTGTTATGTATAGTGTATATAGTGCATTTACGATAACCTGATGATGAGTGAGTTTTATACCTATTATTTGGGTACTTTTAGGCTTAATAATTTGTGTGTTTTTAAGTATTTTATGTTATTTTATAGAGTTTTTATTTATTTTATTATTTTTAATTTATTTTGTAGGAATAAAGGAGTTAAGTGGCAAAATCGTGAATATTTAAAGCAATTGGGCGAGCAAGGAAGCAAGAAGAGAAAACGAACAGAAAGTCTTGAGTCACGACACTCGAGTCCTAAGCCGTGGTGCTCGGGGGGGTTCATGGTCAAGCGTGTGACGCCCGTGGTGCGGCTGAACTGATGGGTTTAATTGTTGTTTGTCTTCTAAGGAAAGAAGGACACATGCCAATTGAAGCCTAAAGAGTTACAAATACAAGGCTGAAGACTTCAATACAAATATCTCCACCTAAGGTTAAAAAAGGAATTGTAATTCTATTAGGGTTAGGTGGAATAACTCCTATAAATAGTCTTATATTGAGATTATATAAGCGTTTTTGGGGAAAAGGCCAAAGAACGCCATGTAAGGCTAACTCTCTTCCCAATTCAAGAGCAAACAAAATATCATCAAAGATGGAGGCCATGGATTGATGAAGCTTCGGAGTTAGAAGAATGGCGGGAGACAATTTTTTTTCCCTCTAAACTCTTATCTATCTTTGTCTTTTATTGATGATGAATATTTTGTTGAATATAATTTTATCTGCTATGAACATGTTGTTAATTTAAGTATTTAATGGTATCTCATATGTAGTTTAGATTGAATTTCTCTCTAATTGATTGGCACCATATGAATTAGTTCATTATATTTTGTGCGTTCATGTGTAATTACCGGATCCATAATTACGTGGGATAATCTATATGAAATTGGACGATAGATTATAGATTTGAATATAATGACATGTGATTATGCATATTCTTCTTCAGATTGAATCCATTTTGCGTATAGGATAAGAATATGCTTATAGGCCATGTGTAACCAATTCAGGCATTTGTTCTTAATAAATCTATTCTAATTTAATTTGCATAGGAATATAACAAGTTAGTTAGAGTGGGTATTTTTATTTGCTATCAGAAGAGGCTTATAATGAAATTACGTATTCCTAGTTAACAATTCATCGTGACCATATATAATCAAATGGAAAGTTATGAGATTTGAATGAAGCATGGGGTGAAATTGAATTCTTAATTTTATTTATTTATGTAGTTGTATTTTATTTATTTTTAGTATTAGTTAAATTATTAATTTTAATTAATTCATACGTTTAAATAAGATTGACTAGATATAAAATTGGTACTTGGGAAAACGTTTGAATTAATTCCTCGTGAGAACGATACTTTTCTTGCTGCTATATTACTAAGTCAATCGCATATACTTGCGTATATTTACCTAGTATTAAATTAAGTAAACAAGTTTTTGGTGCCGTTACCGGAGAATTATTTTCTAATATTTTTTCATTATTGATTTCAATCAAGTTGGTCTTAATTTAAACTTGTACCTTTGTTGTAGTTAATTTATTTTATTTTTGTTTTTTAGATCATGTGTTTTAGCAGATAATAGGAGACGACTGCGGAGAGCGACAACTGGCCTCTTTTCAGGGAAGTTTTTGTATTAATTTCTTTTATTGTATACTTTGAGGATAATGTTAGTTTCAAGTTTTGGGGTCTTCCTATATTTTGTTTTGATGTGTGGGTCTATGTTTGTAATTTTATTTGTGAATTATGAATTTTGTGGGTATATTCACTGCAAACCCTCACGAGACACAACTCGTCTACTTGGGGTTTAAAGGCTTGTTGCACATGCTAAGTGCAATCGTGTTTCCTACGAAAATGGTGTTGTACTAGTTTCTAGGTAGTGTATTTTGGGCAATGAATTAATTGAATTGAAGATTTTTGGTCACTGATAGAATTTTGATGTTTATTAATTCTTAGAATAGGGATAGATATGGCTTTGTCTGAATTTTGGCTTTTTGTTAGTTTTATTTTATTTGAGACCCTTTAATTCTTTTATGCACATATCCAATTGGTTGAGCTAGTGTTAACTTGGAGAAATTTATATGTTAAATGCTTGTGAAAGACCTTTCATGAACTCTGTATCTTATTTGGTCAAAACTTAAAGTGCAATATGAGGTAGAATATAATTTGGGGGAAATCTTGGTTAATGGAAAAAAATGAAAATTTTGAACCTTCCCAGTTGCAAGGATATATCATATGGTGGGTTGAGATGGAGCGTAAAACGTACTCACTCATAAACACATGTGTAAGTGAGATGGAGTGTAAAACGCAGTCACTAAAAATAGAAAAAAAGAGAAAAAAAAGAAAAACAAAGGAAATAAATAAATTCACGGGGAAAGGGTTCAAAAGGGACTTAAATGTGTTAAATAACCTTGTGATCCTTCTGTTATGTTTGTTTGCATTTGCTTTGAGGTGTGAAAAACAAGAATATAGAGTTTTTGATGTAATACTAACGTTTCTAATATCTTTTATGATGTATTTGATTATATGAGTTACATTGAGTTTTTCACTAGTTTGATACATTTGGATTCACACTCACAAAGGGTCTTGAGTAAAGAATGACTAATAGATTGTTAAATTCTTAGGGTTTGCGTATTTTTGATATTTTCTAGTAGTTCTCATTTGATAAAATTTGTTCAATTTCAAATTGGTTCATTGTTTGTTGTATAGTTAGTTGTTAATTTTATTTTCATAGTTTTTTTTTTGTGTTTTACTTGAGGACAAACAAATATTTAAGTTTGGGGGTATTTGATGAGTGAGTTTTATACCTATTATTTGGGTATTTTTAGGCTTAATAACTTGTGTATGTTTAAGTATTTTATGTTATTTTATAGAATTTTTATTTATTTTATTATTTTTAATTTATTTTGTAGGAATAAATGAGTTAAGTGGCAAAATCGTGAATATTTAAAGTAATTGGGCGAGCAAGGAAGCAAGAAGAGAAAACGTACAGAAAGTCTTAAGTCACGACACTCATTCATTAGAGCCGCGGCGCTGGGTCAAGAGTCGCTGCGATCGAGTCCTAAGCCGCGGCGCTCGGGGGGTTCATGTTCAGGCGCGTGATGCGCGTGGTGTGGCTGAACTGATGGGTTTAATTGTTGTTTCTCTTCTAAGAAAAGAAAGACATATGCCAGTTGAAGCCTAAATAATTACAAATACAAGGCTGAAGACTTCAATACAAATATCTCTACCTAGGGTTAAAAAAGGAATTGTAATTCTATTCGGGTTAGGTGTAATAACTCCTATAAATAGTCTTATATTGGGATTGTATAAGCGATTGGAGGAAAAGGCCAAGGAACGCCATGTGAGGCTAACTCTCTTCCCAGTTCAAGAGCAAGCAAATATCATCAAAGATGGAGGCCATGGATTGATGAAACTTGGAGTTAGAAGAATGGCGGGAGACAATTTTTCTTTTCTAAACTCTTATTTATCTTTGCCTTTTATTGATGATGAATATTTTGTTGAATATAATTTTATCTACTATGAACATGTTGTTAATTTAAGTATTTAATATAATCTGATGTGTAGTTTAGATTGAATTTCTCTCTAATTGATTGGCACCATATGAATTAGTTCATTATATTTTGTTAGTTCATGTGTAATTACCGGATCCATAATTACGTGGGATAATCTATATGAAATTGGACGATGGATTATAGATTTAGATCTAAATATAATGACATGTGATTATGCATATTCTTCTTCGGATTGAATCCATAATTTGCGTAGAGGATAAGAATATACTTATAGGCCATGTGTACCAATTCAAGAATTTATTCTTAATGAATCTATTCCAATTTAATTTGCATAGAAATATAGCAAGTTAGCTAGAGTGTGTATTTTTATTTGCTATCGGAAGAGGCTTATAAATGAAATTACGTATTCCTGGTTAACAATTCATCGTTTCACTGTGACCATATAATCAAGTGGAAAGTTATGAGATTTGAATGAAGCATGGGGCGAAATTGAATTTTTTATTTTATTTATTTTATGTAGTTGTATTTTATTTATTTTTAATATTAGTTAAATTATTAGTTTTAATTAATTCATACGTTTAAATAAGATTGATTAGATATAATGGTACTTGGGAAAACATTTGAATTAATTCCTCATGAGAACGATACTCTTCTTGCCGCTATATTACTAAGTCGATCGCGTATACTTGCGTGTATTTACCTAGTATTAAATTAGGCAAACACCTGAGCATGTTGAAATGTAAA
Source organism: Aralia elata (assembly GCA_034770075.1). Taxonomy (NCBI): domain Eukaryota; kingdom Viridiplantae; phylum Streptophyta; class Magnoliopsida; order Apiales; family Araliaceae; genus Aralia; species Aralia elata. The sequence continues at coordinate 83,744,555 of CM068388.1, forward strand.
AACTATTATGTTGGCCAGTGATGAGAATATGGTGAATTAATGAATAACTTGAGTGAATGGGATAATGAGTGCTAAGTTAATTCTTGATTGTTTATCTGCTTCACTTTATTGAAAACCTTTGGTTAGAACACACATAGTCAGTGTGTTGGTCTAGTTATGGCTTAAGCTAAATTCAAAGGATTCGAGGCTTAGGAAGGATATTAACAACCTTTATAGCTTATGATTACTTAGTAAAAAAATGAAAATGAAAGAAAAAAAAAATAATAAAAAAATATATAATAAACTTGACTAGTTGTCTTTGTGACATCTGTTACTCGAACAAGTAAGCCTTTAGGAGTGTATTTACACTTTGTACCCTAAAGCCGACTGGTTTGAGAGTCATTAGTCAAAAGTTCGATACATGGGTAACTTTGAAAAGCCGAATAAAGATGAACATTGTAGAAATCAAGAAATAGTTAAAAAAATAACGAGATAGAGCATAAGACGCACTCGTTATGAAAAAAAAAATCTTTTTGAGAAATATGGGGTAGCTAAGTTATAGAGGTATATTGGAGTTCTTATATCTATATATATCTTTCCTTGAGCATTGTAATTCGTGAATTTAGCTGATTTGTGATTGGATTGACACATTGGATCACACACACACAACAAGGGTTGAAAATGAAGTGAGTTTGGTGATATGTCAAGTTTTAACTAATGTATGAATTTGAAATTTTATTTGAGTTATTGTTAAGAATCTTTGAGGCTAACCTTGGTTAATTATGTTGATTCATGCTCGAGTTGATAAATTAGTAGGTGTCTAGTTGCATTTATTCTGTTTTATTCATTTTTATTACTTGAGGACAAACAATTATTTAAGTTTGAGTGTATTTAATGAGTGAGAAATATTTCCGCGAATCGGGCACTTTTGGACTGAGTATATTGTTACCTTCTAAGTAATTTTAGGGCATTTTAATTGTTTTTGTGTTATTTTGTAGAAAAGTGTAAAAAAGGGGCGTTTCTAGAAGTTCTGGTAAAAGAGTGGCAATTTGGTAATTCTAGAGACGTACAGCGTCGGAGCATTACTAAATGAACTAAACCTAGTGCCAGGGCGCTGGGGTGCAGAATTTCAGTCGAGATTTTTGGTCAGCTTTGGTCATGATGCGGTTTCCTGGTAGGATTTGGACTCTCAATAAACCTAACTTTGATGAGGGAACTCCAAGTATATTAAGGAGGGGCTTCCAATTAATTAGAGACAGAGATTGAAGGAGGAAATTAGAGATTGGAGATTCTAGGAGCATTGCAAGGAAAGTAAGACGGAGACTTGGAGATTGAAAAAGATTCTATTGAGTTTTTCTTTCTTTCTTCGTTTCTCAGTTTTGTAATTCTAAGATGATGACTTATTTGGGATTTTTAGTTTTTAATTCCAACATGAACTAAATTTTTAATTAAGACTATAATTAAACCTTTTATATTCATGAATTAATTATCTATTTGATTCTAATTATTGATCCATATGGAGTTGTCTATCATATTTTGTGCTTACTGATTAATTGTCTGGCCAACAATTAGTGGGATACCTTAGATGAATTTGGAAGATGAAATCTAGGGTTAGATCTGAGTGTGATAACATGTATTCTTAGTTATTTTCTTGGATTAAATAGCTAGGGTTGTGTATTAAATAGGAATATCTCTTTGCACTGCATGTAACTTGTGGGAATTGGAACTTAATAAGTTTGATGCTCTTGTTTTGCATAGGAATATAGCAAAATTAATTGAAACAAATATTTTATTTGATTATTAGGAAATGGCTTATAAATACTTATGAATTCCTGTTAACAACTCTATTGGATTTAGTAATTGGATGAGTTAGATAATTGATTTTTGTGATATGAATCTTTGTGTTAAATTTTAGTTTTGGTTTTAACTCAATTTTAGACATTTTCACATTTGGGTTTGTTTAAATAAATTGAATTGATAAAAAATTAGTAATTAGAATATATTAAGCATAGATTTATGTGGGTTCGACACTCTATATTACTTGTTGACCACGTATACTTGCGTGTATTTGTCACTATCTAAAATTTGATAATTGTAGTTCTTCACGACATGTGTAATAATAACAGTGTCATCGGCTGGTTGAAAGATGCCCTCCTTATATCTAAAATAAATTTATAAAAAATTGATAACTTATCAGAAACAATGAATTGAACGTGTAACTACTATTGATGTATATAGTTTAATTTATTTAAATTAACTTACGTGAAACTCGCACAACATAATCTCCATGAAGGAGGCATTATGCTGTGCGTACTGGCTAAACCGCATGCAGCCAGTGGGGAGGTGTGTCAGGCATATGGCGTGTAACATCGCCTTAGCCATAGGGTCCATAATACTATAATACAAATCAAATAATAGTGTTTTATTTTAATTTTGTCATCAAAGAAATTAATATAATTTAACATTACGCTATCTGACATTTACTATGCAGAGTCGACATCTACGCGGATTGTATGTGGAACTGTCGACAGACGACCAAATTAGTCGAGGTTAGTCCCTCGGTGACGTTGGCAGCAATTTCTGTATGTATAATTGAAACATTGTGCAAATAGACCAAATACATAACCTATAAATAGGAAACAACACAATGGGAAATGATTATGAAAACTTAGTAGATGATGATGACCCGTCTTGACTAGCGTCGGCGGATCCTGCACGACCACCACTGCGGCGACCATCATCACTATGTCTAGCCATAAATATACTACTGAAAGAACCAAAATAACTTTATTAATATGCAGTTAATTTAATTAAATAACCGTTATTAATAGTAAAATATTTACAAAACAACATTAAGTTTAGACTTAGTACGTCGCCAAACCCATTAGAATCAAAATCATTGTCATCCTCAGATTCTGTCTTTTCCTCTTCATTATTAGTTTTTTCGTCGTTATCATCTTGTACGACAACATAGTCATGACAACCACGTCTTCCTCGACTTCCTCATAATCGGGTACGTCAATGACATCATCTACTAGTACATTGTCATCATTTAGCACTACTTGCCAGGGATTGTTAACATTTTCTTGTAACGGGTCTACTATCCCGGACAGATTAGTACCATCAAACGCCCGAGTCTTTGTTGTGACAACTGTATACCAAGGGCTTTTATAATTTACATCACTGGGCATATAGTACACTTGTGTTGCTTGACTGGCTAACACAAATACGTCACCAGACTGTAGCTTTGACTTTTACATCTACTGTGACGATTTATTACGATCAACTTTAATACCCTTTTCAGTATCAAACCAGCGATAATTAAATGTAACAACCTTTTTACCCCCAGGATAATTGAGCACAACCACTTCCTCTAATTTTCCATAGTAATTGGACTTGGAATCTTGATAACAGCTTCCCAACACGACAATGCCAGAATTGACTGATATCAGTTCATTCATGTTATCGACCTTGAATCTGTACCCATTAACGATGTAGTCAGGAAATGAACTAATAAGTTTGTAAGGGCCTCAAATGACATCTCTAAAACGCTCATAAATGTTATCTTCTTTAACCCGTCTCTTAAACCATTGTTGAAAATTTTCAGCAGTGAATGCTTCCAATTGTGCTGCATTTAGCCTCGGGTTAGAAGCATACGTTTCGTCTTCGAATTTTCTGCAATATTAATAACATGGTTTAGTTGTTAGTTACACTGTTAAATATTAAATTTTTATAAATAATAGTACATACTGTATGTATGACGATGCTTCGGGCATATTTAAAAGTGCGTATGTAGATATAATCTTTAAATCTTTGTTGCTTAAGTAGGCCATCATCTCATGGGCAAATGGTTTAGCTGGATAGGTGAATACCACTAATTCATCACCACGAGACTGAAATGCAACGACCTCATTTCGACTTAAACGGTTGTGCTTCATTGACACAACATCGTCAAAGTATGAGGAGTAGAAGCTGGCAAGCTCTTCCTTCGTATAACATTCAGTAATAGAACCCTCTACACGAGTTTGTTTTTTTACTTTCTACTTTAATCAACGCATATACCTAAAAAACAATAATTGAACGAAATTAATTAAGAATATGAGTTATAAATATCATCAAAATGAATATTACCTCTAAAAAAGATACATCCACCAATATTGCACCGGTCCTCCAAGCTTAAGTTCATATGTTAGATGAATAGACAAATGTTCCATCAAGTCAAAAAACCCTAAAGGTAAGATCATTTCGAGCTTGTACATTATCGACACTATATTTGTCTTCATCTTCTCCACATCATTGTACCTTATAACCGTTGAGCATAGATCCCGAAAGAAATTTGAAAGTTCGATCAAGGCATCTACAAATTTTTTGGGTAACATCTCACAAAATGTAATTAACATTTACTTCTGCATGAATACATGACAATCGTGACTTTTGAGCCCATTAATTTTTAACTGCTCGACCTTGCTGCAACGAGATATATTAGAAGCATATCCATCTGGGAGTTTCAACGCACTTAGCCACTTGCAAATGACTTCAACCTGTTGCTTGGTAAGACAAAATGGAGCTTTAGGTTTTGAATTGTTAGGTCAGAGCCACAATTCCCGCCTCATGTTCAGTGCTTCCAAATCTTTTCGTGCATTGTCATTGTCTTTTGTTTTACCACTCATATCTAACACACTGTAAAACAAGTTCTTGAAGATATTCTTTTCTATGTACATGACATCTATACAATGACGTACTGAAAGCGTGACCTAGTAGGACAACTCAAACCACATGTGTGAATGTGTCCAGTTATGAGTCTTCCTATACCATAATGCTCTCAACCTATTATGCTCCTTCCCTGGCAGTGAAAATGTTAGATTGTTCAGCCAGCCCAAGACCTCGCTGCCCGACAGTCGACCAACAACCCCCTTCTTTTCTGTCTTTCTATTGAGTTGTGCAGACATCTTTTTGTAACTGTGATCAACAAGCAATAATCTACGAGCAGTTCCAAAGAAACTAGTTTTCCGCCCATGACTTAGTTGTGTATCTTGCACATCCCCCATACAGACTGGACATGATAGCTTCCCGTGAGTCAACCAACCACTGATCATCCGAAGTGACAGAAAGTCAGTGGTATTCCACAACAAGGCTGCCTTCGTCATAAAATTTTGCTTGACCGATTTATCATACGTTTGAACCTTTGTCTCCCACAACATCTTAAGTTCATCGACTTATGACCTAAGGTACACGTTTATGTCTTTTATAGGAATCTTATCCCCCGATATGAGTAAAGTCAAGAATAAATATGGATCTCTCATGCACATTGACGTTGAAAGATTGTATACTACCATAATTACTGACCAAATAGAGTAGAGATGGCTAAAATTATTAAATGGGCAGAAGCTATCTGTAACCATGCCGAGCCTTACATTCCTAACTTCCTCGGCAAACTGTGAAAAATTTTCATTAAACTTCTTCCATTCATCTCCATCTGTAGGGTGAGTCAGCTGACCAGGCACGAAGTCCCTTATTCTATGCCAACTCATATACTCAGCAATGTGGGATGACATGAATAGCCGTTGAAGCATCAACGCAAGAGGAAAGTTCTGTAAGATCTTCTTAGACACATGCTTCTCCTTCCCCCCATGTTTTGTCACTTTGTACCGAGGCAAGTTGCAGATATCACAGTGCACCTTATCTCTGTCATACCCATAGTATAACATGCAATCCTGCTCACAAGCATCGATCTTCTTATACCCCAGATTTAACTTCTTTACTATCTTCTTCATTTCGTAGTAATTCGCTGGCAGAGTATGATCCTTAGGTAAGAACTCGCTTGTTGTTTTCTAAAGGCATTATAGAGATCTAAAAAGGGGGTTGAATAGATCTTTAAAACTTTTAATTATTTAAGAAATATTACCAATTAGATTGTTAATCAATATTAATTATGTACAGTGGAATAGGATTTGGAAAACCCCCTTAAAGATTAATGAAAAATTCTCAGTTCTAAATTTAGTTATGGTTTTAAATCATACAAACAATATAAATAATATGACAGAAGGTAACTGCAGAAAGATAAAGAACACAGACAAATTTTAAGTGGTTCGAAGACTGAATAATTCCTAGTTCACTTGTTGTCCAAAATTAGTATTGACAATTTACACGTAAGTATATGTGATCAACAAGTAATAAAGTGTAAGTAGAGTGTCGATCCCATGAGGAATATGCTAATAATAATATCCAAGTACTACCTTTATATCAATTCAATCTTATTTAAACAAATAGATTTATGTTTGTAAAACTAATTAAAATAAAACTAAACTACTAACAAGGATTAAAATCAAGTTTAAAGACTTAAAATTACAATTTTTTCCAATGTTTCATCTAAATTTCCTAACTCTCTAATTAATTATACGGTCACAATGAATCGTTAACCGAGAATTCGTTAGTATTTATAAACACCTATCAATGACTTATAAACAAATCTACCTAAATTCACAACATATAGAATTAGGAAGAACACCTTAGTTAACTAATTCACTATATCTAATGTGAATTACAATTAAAAAAGATTTTAAGCTCAGGTTCTCTTTAGGTTACATATGGCATATAGATATATCTCTATCCTATACATGAATCATGAATTCCATCCCATGCAGAAAACACAAACATATGTTATCATATTTAGATCTAAACCCATAATCTATCTCTCAATTTCATATAGATTATCTCATTAATTACTAGCTAGTTAATTAATACATGTACGCACAAAATATGATAACCAATCCATATGGTGCCAATCAAAAAGAAAGAAAATTAATTTAAACTACACATTGGGTTCAATTGTAATTTTAACTAAACTTTAGCTCATAACTGAAAAAGAAATCAAATTAAGAAGATAATCCATTAAGTTCATAATACAAAAATAAAAGGAAAAGGGAAGAGATAAGAATCTGTGTTTATGCGCGATCTTCACTTTGACCTACAATCCTTACAATCTTTCATTTGAATTTTTCTTCAAATTTGATGAAAACCTTGTTTCAAATTCTACTCCTACTACAATTGATTCCAAAATTATCTTTATTCCCTAGTTTCTAAGTCTCCAAATCATGTGTCTTAATGAGTATTTATAGGTTACAAGTCAAATCCCAAGCTTAGGAGGAAACCCAATCCAATTTGGAGTCAAACAGCATGCAAAAACGCGTCCCCGCTTGATCTGGCCTGACCCCAAGTGCAGTCGCGCCCGTTTCTGGTGCTTCCGCGCAATTCTCTGGTGTTGGGCGCGGCCAAGCCAGACAATTTTTTGTTGCGACGTCCTTTGGTAAATGGTCATAACTCTCTCATACAAACTCTGATTGAGATGATTCAAGATGTTCCGGAAAGCTAAAAAGTAGACCTACAACTTCATCTTTTGAGAATTGGGAGATTATGACTAAATTAAGTGGCTGCTATGTAAATGGCAACTCCAAACTTTGAGGTTCAACGTCCATTGGTAAAAAGGTCATAACTTTTGATCTGGGAGGAGTTATGGGGCGTGCCACCTATCAAATTGAAGCTCTCGATAATATATACAATAAACTTCAAGTTCCAAGTTAAGAACATGTATTAAACTTAGCATTGAAAGCCCTTCAATCTTCCTTTCTTGCATTTGCTTGCATACTTTACTTCAAAAGATGTCTGAAGTGCGTTTCCTTGATTTTTCCTACAAAATGACATAAAAACACTATAAATATCTAATAATAACTTAAAATACTTAAGAACTCAAACATTATCAAGTCAAACGTATTCAATTCATAGGTATAAAATTCACTCATCACCACTCTTCTACTCATCAAGTAGGAAATCCACTAAAAATATTGATCACACAGATCTTTACAACTTGAACCACTAAGGTTCCTTTGAGTCACTCAGTCTCGGAATGGTCACTCAAACTAGGATACTTAGTCCTTTGAATCACTAAGATTCCTTCGAGTCACTAGGTTTCAGAATAATGGTCACTATGACCAATTGAATCACAACTGAGATGATTGTTGAGGTGTTGCTAAGCTTTGCAATGAGGCTCAGCTTCTTTTGATGCTTAGCAGCTTTTAACACATCTTGAGTCATAGAGTGGAGCTAGCTCTACATTGGCAAAATTTAAGCTTTGTGCTTTTCCTGATTCATACCTGGATTTGAATCCTAGTACGCTTTTATAAATCTTCTAAAATTTTCCCATTGGAGAGTTCCCGTTGGTGCATTTAATGCTCAAATATTCTGGGATCCTTGATGTTGACGTTCAAGTTGACGTGTCAGCTATTTTTTGACTTTAGCCTATCATATCAGCGTGCAACATCACCTATTACTTATGAGTTATCGCTTTCAACAAGCTAGCTGGTAGACACATCTTCTTATCTTCAATTTCAATCAAAGATGTTTGGTGAAGGCATCGGGACCTTCAATCAGCAAAGCTCCTATGTCAATCATGTTGTCAGACCTGACTTACTCTATGAAGTTGGTGGAATGTAGAGTTTGCTCTACGTCCTGCTCTTTTACAAAAATTGCTTTACGATGGGAATAACACTTTACGAGTGAACTTCATGATTAGCTCTACAAAGATTCATTTTACGGTTCAAGAGCTGACTTTACGATCTTGTCTTTACTGAACGGTCTTTTAGTCACTTTACGATTAAGATTTTACGAAGTGAGCTCAGAGTGTTTTCTACATTTAGCCTTCACTTTACGATCTTTACTTTGCTCTACTATCTTTTGTTCACTATAGGACTTGATCTTTACTTTACGATTTGTTGTGAACCTTACGAAATCTGTGAGAGCTTTACGATCAAACATCTGACGTACTACTATCATAAGTTAACTTTGCAATCCATCTTGACACTACAAACCAGCAGAGTAACTTTACGATCAATGAAATCCTATCAACTATACATCAGATCAACTCAATAAGATCAAGCTAACAATTTTGATTCTTTTAATCTACACCCTTGTACATCAAATATCAAATCATCATTAAGGACTTTACAAAACTTTACTGATTACAAATATACATTAATCATATTGTTCTACGAACACTTGGATTACTCTGCTAACAATATTTATACTACGAACATGCAAAGTAGCTCTATAATCTACTTGATCCTATCAATTACATATAAAATCAACTCAAGAATATCATACTATTCTAAGTACTTGTACAACAAATCACATTTGTCGTTCAATTAAACAAACAGATCACATTTTTCATCAAATCACATTCATTATCACATAATCACATTCATCATCAAATTAAACAAACATACTCTAATAATCTCCTCATATTTGATGATGACAAAACCAATAAATTCATAAACGTTAAAAAAAATAAATGCATTTGCTTGAATTTTAAATATAACTTAAAATACAGTAAACCACTATATTGCTAATGAATAATGATGAATTTATTGATGACAACGATACTTCTTACATAGTTCATAAGAAAATATGATAATACAAACGAAAACCTTACTCTACTACCTCATGTTGACTCTTGTTTGCCATTTTTTCTGCTTACCTTATGTTAACTTCTGCCTAATGGAACTTATTAAGAGGGCAATCTGGATAACTGCTTCTGCTTCTCTTATCACTGATACTCATTCCTTCTCCCTCTAAGACTTTGACTTCTCTTTTAATCTATTTCTTACAATCCCCTTTGATTCTTCTGATGCTTTTCTCCTTTCTGTTACTACTTATTGTTCTTTCTCCCCTTCTTTCTTTATCTCTCTCATTGTTCTCTCTACCCCTTCATTCCTTATTTCTCTTTCTATTTCTTCTCACCTTTACTCTACCTTCACTTTCTTCATTTTTTTTATTCTACTCATCTTTTTATCTCTCCCCCTTTTTGTCATCATTACTTTCAAACAAACATTTGACTCTTTACAGCAAGCTCTTAAATTTAGGAGGATATCATGGCAATTTCATCTTGAATGACTTGCTAACGAGCAGTTGCTTGATCAATGACCTTAGACGAGGAGAGAATATCTGAAGGATCAGGTGGATTGGCTTCTTATTTTGGTATTGGTATAGAAAAAGAGGAATGGATCTGTATAAGAGACTGTGTATGAGAATGAGCATTATGATCATCAATCGTAGTGTTTTGAGATTTTACGATAGGGAAATCAATTTTGATTGAGATATTCATAGAGTGGGGAGACTCTATGAGCTGAAAATTGGGTGAAATTACATGGTAAGTAGACTGTTAGGACTCTACGACTAGAATTATAGAATTTTGATCATCACTCACAGAGTGTTGGGACTCTACAACCTCTTCATTGTAATTAAAAAGTGAAGGAACAATTGAATGAAACACTAGTAGATTTGAGATAAAGATTTCCTGAAAGTTGCGGTATATAGGATAGAAGGGCTCATTGCAGATTAGCAATGTTGCATACGACAAAACCCTTAGAAAATTATGAGATACCAGATTAAGATTTAGATATTTTGAATAGCACCAACTGATGAAACTCTAATCTTGTAAAGATATGGCCTTGAACAGTGGTAGCATGGACATAAAGTATAACATTTGATTACTCTCATGATCATAAAGAGTGGTATTCCTGTCCATGTCTAGATTCCTAGGGATCGTTGTTGATTTCTGTTAAGAGATAACTTTCCTCTTCTTGATTCTCATCTTTCTTCTTTTTAACTTTTCTCTACTGTCTTTCCTCTTTCTTTCTCTTCTCTGCTTTCTTTCTTTTCTTCTTCTCCTTTTCTGCAATTTCACTTGACCTCTTCCTTTTCTTCGTTTTCTTTGACTTAGAATTTAAAGCTTTCACAATTTGATCTTCTTCATTTACATGAGGCTCTGGCTCATCAGCCATCACAACCTAGTTATCATCACTTTTTTGAGGCTCAGATACAAAAACCTTCACATCCATTTCTTTTTTATCTTCTTCTTCTGGTTCTGATTCTGGTTCTTCAGCTATGACATCTCTTTCATCTTCGAACTCTTGTGGCTCAGGTGTACAAGCCTTCTCAACCGAATCACTATCATTACTGGGCTCAGGTGTAAAACCTTTCACAACCTCTTCATTTCCTTTACTAGGCTCAGGCACTGTGGCCGTCTCAACCAATTCTTCATCATTTTCTTGAGGCTCAGGAAAAGAGTCCTTCATAGCTGATTCATTATTAGTCTGTGGCTCGAGTGTGGAAACCTTCACAACCATTTCTGTTTCTTGACTCAATCATTCCAGCTTCTTCAGACATAAGCTCATCATCATCATTTGGCTCGGGTGTAGAATCCTTCATAAAGGATTCATCATCTTTAGAAGAGTAAACATTATTTTTCCCTTTGTTGTTTCACATGAGTCTAGGCAATTCTTCATTATCCTCATCATCGTCAATTTCTATGTTTGGAGGAGGCCTTGTAGTTACAGGAGCTTTTCTCTGAAGACGGATTCTCATGCTTTGTTTCCTTTGGATAGGCTTGGAGATTGGTGTGTCGATGTCTTCTTCTTCTTCTGAACTGGAGGAATCTTTTAGAGTATTCTCAAAATTTTTTTCTTTTCTTTCCACCTTCTTCTTCCCGGACTGGTCATCAAACTTGAAGAGAATTTTCTTAGAAACCATAGGAGTTGTCTTTTTCTTCTTCTCAATCTTTTTCTCTTGAGGAGTTTGCCATCAATTGAGTCAGCCACTCTACAATCATGAGATGTAACAGACTCCTGAGACTTCTTCTCTACGATTTCACTAACTTTCCTCTTGCCTTTAGCTTTAGAGGGATTTTGCTCTTTACTATTGATGCGCTCACTGCCATCTCCTGATCTCTTTGATCTCTTAATTTTTCCTGGGTTTTTCTTCTAATCTTCAAATAATCTGGGGGTGATTCTTTTGTTGAAGTTCAAAACCTCTCCCTCTTCATCTCCGATTCTATTCTTAAGTCTTTTCTTCAGAATGATACTAATAAATCTCCCATAGAACATCTTGGGAGTTGGCTTTCCTACAGCTCTCTTTATTTCGGTGTCTTCAATCCATTTTGCCAACCAATCTATGAAAATTGCACCAAAGTTGATTTTCTTCTTCAATACGATAACAGTCATGAACTTTAGTTGTAGTTCACTGACAGTATCGTATGCAGTGTCTTTGCAAAGAATACGTTTGCCAACAATGTCAGCAAAGAATTCATACTCCTGAAGGAAATCCTTCTTTTTGATCCCTTTAAGCAGAGATTTCTTCTGATAGCCCATCAACTGCATTCCTTCTTCTGCATTAATCTCATCGAAGGAAGTAATTCCTTGACTGGGAAATCCCAAGCCATGGTTGATTTCAGAGGCACCCATTTACAGAGTGATGCCTTTGATTTTGGTGACTAGAATACCACCACGATAAATAATATTTAATTATAATTCTTTCACCAGATCAGAATAGATTCTACTGTTGGTCTCTAGACTTTCAGTAAATCCAGCATCTTGAACTAGCTTTAGAATATCTCTAAGCTTTTTTTCAGCAGCATCAAACTATTCGAAACAGACTTGGTTTTCGGGAATAACTTGATAACTTGCCATTAGATTTGATTTGCACTGAAAGATCACAAGAGTGTTTAAATCCTCTGGTAATTTGAGGAACTAGTGTTCAAAAACTCTTGAATGTTTGAGCTCAGATTGCAATATAAAAGCACAAAGGTTAGAAAACAAATTTGAAATGGTTTTATATCACTCCCCTCTAATTTTGCTGAGTGGGACACGTGGCAAGATATGACTTATTGCACATTGCTTCAGTTCTTCGTCTTTATAGCTATAGCGCAGTAACTTCTTCATTCCACTCGCTTTTCTTGAGCGTGAGCTATACGCGCCTTCGAATTAACCAACTTAAATTCATCTGATGTAGAGTAACTCTTGAAAAGACATTAACTCTATAAAAGCCCTTCAACTCAGTGATCTCTTTAGAGTTCTACGATTTCCCTTTAGCTTTACGATCAACTTTTTGCCCTACGAACTGCCTTTGTTCTCCGATTATTGAATAGCTCTACGTTTGCATTTCTTTCTTAGACAACTTTACGATTCTTTCCTGCACTTTGTTAGAAACCTCCAAAAACATAGTACCAAGGATGCAAATTAAGCATATTTAACTCACTTATCAACTTGTTAAACTTAGATTCCTCTAATGGTTTAGTAAACACATCTGCTAGCTGATTTTTAGTTGCAATGAAATGTAAAGATATATTCTTATTTTGCACATAATCTCTGGTAATGTGATATCTGATGTCTATATGTTTAGTTCTAGAATGCATGACGGGATTATGAGTAATTGAAATAGCACTTGTATTATCACAGAAGATGGGAATAAACTTGAAATCAAACCCATAGTCAGCTAACTGGTTCTTTATCCATAAGATTTGAGCACAACAACTACCAGTAACAATATACTCAGCTTCTGCAGTAGAAGTTGACAATGAGTTCTGCTTCTTGCTGAACCATGATACAAGTCTGTTGCTTAGAAATTGACAAGTTTCATTAGTGCTTTTCCTGTCTATCTTGCATCCTACAAAATCAACATTTGAATATCCTATTAGGTTAAAGGGAGACTCCTTGGGATACCACAGTCCCAAATATGGAGTACCCTTGAGATATCTGAAAATTCTTTTAACAACTATAGATGGGATTCCTTAAGTTTAGCTTGAAATCTAGCACAAATACAAGTAGAGAACATAATGTCTGGCCTACTAGCAGTCAAATATAGGAGAGATCCAATCATACATCTGTATTAAGTAATATCAATACTCTTACCATTCTCATCTTTGTCAAGTTTAATTGCAGAACCCATAGGGTTTTCATAGGAGTAGCTGATTCCATGTCATACTTCTTAAGTAAATCTTTGATGTATTTGGCTTGGCTATCCTATATGGTGACATACCAATGGGAGTTTTATATACGGTTCTATAGGCCCAAAGTGCATCGGCCAACCTCAGACTCCAATCTTTTCTGTTCGGGTTGACTACCTTCTCCAAAATAGACTTGACCTCCTGGTTAGATACCTCAGCTTGACCATTACTCTACGGATGATAGGATGTAGAAACCCAATGAAGAACATTGTATTTCTTGAAGAAAGCTACTAACACTCTATTACAAAAATGGGTTCATCGATCACTGATAATGGTTTTTGGGGCTCCAAACCTGACAAATATGTTAGTCCTAATAAAATCTGTAACAACTTTAGAGTCGTCAGTCCTGGTGGCTTTAGCTTTCACCCATTTAGAAACATAGTCAACAACCAGAAGGATATAAATATTACTAAAAGATGAAAGAAAAGGCCCCATAAAATCTGTCGACGCCGGGAGGAAAAATCGGGTGTCTACAAAATCTATACCCCAAACATCAAAAACTTCAACAATTAAAACGGGAGTTTGTGGCATTTGATTCCTCTATGAAATATTTCCTATCTTTTGACAATTGACACATGCTTTGCAAAATAGATAAGAGTATTTAAAAATAGTAGGCTAATAAAAACCACTCTCTAAAACCTTATGGCCTGTTCTTTTGGGTCCACAGTGGCTTCCACAAGCATAGGAGTGACAGAACGCTAGAATAGATTGACACTCATTATTAGGCACACATCTTTTAACTAACTAGTCTGCACAAAATTTTCATAAATATGGATCATCCCAAACATAGTATTTAGCATCACTTTTAACCTTTTCTTTCTAGAATTTAGAAAATTCGCTAGGTAAATATGCACTCACTAAGTAATTCACAATATTGGCATACCATGGAATCGTATCATCAATGGAAAGTAGATGCTCATCTGGAAAAGAGTCATGCAATGGTATTGCTTCTTCCTCCTTAACCAATCTGCTCAAGTGATCCGCTACCAAGTTATCTGCTCTCTTCTTATCCTTGATCTCCAAATCAAACTCTTGCAACAGCAGAATCCACCTTATGAGCCGAGGCTTGGATTCCTTTTTGGTTAGCAAATACCTGAGAGCAGCATGGTCAGAATAAACTACAACTTTAGTACTAAGCAGATAAGATCTAAACTTGTCTAAAATAAAACAACAGATAATAGTTCTTTTTCAGTTGTAGAGTAGTTAATTTGAGCAGCATTCAAAGTCCTAAAAGCGTAGCAGATGGCATGAACAGTTTTGTCGACTCTTTGGCTTAAGACGGCTCCCACTGCATAGTTGTTGGCATCACATATGATTTCAAATGGTAACTTCCAATTCGGTGATTGAATCACTAGTGCTGAGGTTAACAATTTCTTCAGCTTATCATACGCCTCTTTGCACTTATTATCAAACTGGAATTCCACATAATTTTGCAGCAGCTTACATAAAGGCAATGCTATCTTCCAGAAATCCTTAATAAATCTGCGATAGAATCCTGTATGTCCAAGGAACGAACAAATCTTCCGCACACTCGCGAGGTAAGGTAATGTAAAAATAATTTCTACCTTAGCTTTATCAATCTCTAAACCTCTAGCTGAAACAACATGACCAAGTACTATATCTTGCTCTACCATAAAGTGACATTTTTCGCAATTAAGAACAAGCTTAGTCTCTAAGCATCTATCTAGCACCCTAGTCAAATTATCTAAGCATTTATCCAAAGAATCACTATGAACTGTGAAATCATCTATAAAGACCTCTATGCAATTTTCTAAAAGATCAGAAAAAATGTTTACCATACATCTTTGGAAGGTACCTGGTGCATTGCACAATCCAAAAGACATCCTACGATACGCAAATGTACTAAATGGACATGTGAACGTGGTCTTTTCCTAGTCTTCGGGTGCAATCACAATCTGGTTATAACCTAAAAAATCGTCTAGAAAATAGTAATAAGCATGCCCAGCTAATCTTTCCAACATTTGATCAATAAAAGGAAGGGAGAAGTGATCTTTTCTAGTTACAACATTCAATTTCCTATAATTAAAACACATTCTCCATCCTTTTTGCATGCGTATGGGGCACCAACTCATTGTTGTCATTCTTGATGACCGTGATTCTAGATTTTTTTGTATTACCTGCACTGGACTCACCCATTTATTGCATGAGATGTGGTAAATTATGTCTGCATCAAGAAATTTCAGCACCTCTTTCTTCACTACCTCTATCATGGGTGGATTCAATCTTCTTTGTGCTTCTCTAGTGGGCTTGCCTCCATCCTTCAAAAGGATTCTATGCATGCATATAGCAAGGCTTATACCTTTGATATCCGCTATAGTCCAACCAAAGACTGTTATGTGGTCCCTTAAGACTCTTAACAATTTGTCTACTTGTACTTTGGTTAGATTATTGGCGATGATCACCAATAGTGTATCCTCATTTCCCAAGTATGCATATTCAAGTGCGTAGATAACAATTTTAATTCCAAAGTTGGAGCCTGCACAACAGATGACAATAGCTTTTGATGAGAAGCAAATAATTGAATGGAATAAACTGCATACTTATCTAAAAATTTTGGTGAAGAGTGCAATGCAGCCACAGTTTCTCTCAATTCCTAATTCTGCTTAATTTCTTCTTTCTTGTCCAATTCCAAGTTGTTCCTGATGGTAACCTCCAAGCTTTCCTTATGTATTTGCTCAAAAGAATTTTGCACTAAAGAGTCAATCACATCAATAGCAAAAACAGTATTAATATCACTAGGATACCTCATGACCTCATATATATTAAATTGAATCTTTTTCTCCATCGAACTCCATGGTTAAGGTCCCGTTGTGCACATTAATCATTGTCCTTGCTGTTTTTAGGAATGGTCTCCCTAACAAAATATATGAAGGATTTGGAGATGTATCATCCTCCATATCCACAATGTAAAAATTTATAGGAAAGATTAAATCATTCACCTACATCAAGACATCTTCAATCACCCCTTGGGGGTAAGTGTTAGTACGATCAACTAATTGAATAATAATACCAGTTTGTTTCAAAGGGTCTAAATTTAAAGAAGCATAAACAAATAATGGAATAATATTAATTGATGCTCCTAAATCTAGGATAGCTTTTTCAAAACTGGTATTACCTATTCTACATGGAATAGTGAACTTGCCTGGATCTTTGCATTTAGGGGACATTTTTTTTGAACAACTGCTGATACATTTTTTCCAACTATGACTCTCTCATCATCTTTCAATTTTCTTTTATTAGTGCTTAATTCCTTTAAAAACCTTGCATACCTTGGCACTTGCTTGATTGTATTCGATAGAGGAATGTTTACCTACACATTCCTGAAAGTCTCCAGAATCTCCTTCTCTTGCTCATCCTTCTTTGAAATTCTTTGATTCCTAGGAGGAAATGGTAAAGGATTAGTTTTAAGCTAAATATGAGGATTAGGTATTACCTTTGATGATTTTTCTTTCTCCTTAGCTTTATCCTCCTCAAGTGCAACGATAGCTCTTGGTGTATCCAACTGTTTTCCACTCCTCAATATTATGACACTTACATTCTCTCTCGGATCGACAACAGTTTGAGATGGTAGCTTCCCTGAACCTTGAGAGTCCAATCAACCAACTGTAGTGGCAAGTTGACTCATCTGATTCTCCAAATTATGGATGAAATTCCTTGTCTCTTGCTGGAATGTTGTGTATGATTCATGAAATCTTTGAACATATCTTCGAGTGATATTCCTGAATTAACAGGTGCTGCTTGTTTAGGTGGATACTAATGTTGAGCTGGCTAAAATCCTTGTTGCCTATGTGGGAAACACCTTGTGCTGGTAGCCTATTTCCTCTATAACAAAAATTGGATGATCCCTCTAACATGGATTGTAAGTGTTTGAGTAGGGGTCATACTTTCTCTGAGGTTGTGCCTGATAATTTCCCACTGTATTGGCTTGTTGTGCAGTCTCATCCCCTTACAATGTTGGGCATGCATCTGTGTTGTGACCTGTCATTAAGCATATCCCATAAGCTTTTGCAACTAGCATGCTCCCTGCAGCCATTTCTCTAACCATAACATTTAAGTCAAAAATTTGTTGCTCAAGATTACATGTGCTCACCTCATTTATCCTTTTTGGTGCATGATCATTCCTTATTCCATACTGCGGTGAGTTAGTCGCCATGTTTGCAATCAAGTTCATTGTGGCCCCTGGAGTTTTATCAACCAATGCTCCTTCACTCGTGACATCAATCATGCTCCTTTTTACTGGCAACAATCCCTCATAGAAGTACCGGATCAGGTGTTGATCATATATTTGATACGGTGGACAGCTAGAGCACAACTTTTTGAATCTCTCCCAAAATTCATAGAATGTTTCTCCACTGAACTGTCGGATTCTGCATATCTCCTTCCTTATGTTAACCACCCTTGAAGCAGGAAAGTACTTTTCTAAGAAAAGTCTCTTCATATCGTTCCATGATTGTATCGATCTAAAAGGAAGATAGTACAACCAGTCCTTTGCTAAATCTGCCAATGAGAATGGAAAAGCTCTAAGCTTTATCTACTCCTCAGTTATTCCTTGTGGCTTCATAGTGGAACACACCATATGGAACTCCTTCAAATACTTGTATGGATCTTCACCTGTGAGACCACGAAAGGTAGGAAAAATGTGAATTAGTCTGAATTTTAGTTCAAAAGCAGCAGTTAAAGTAAGATATTCAATGCACAAAGGTTCTTGGTTCAAATTAGGAGTAGACAACTCCTTTAAAGTCCTGTTATTATTTGGAACAACCATCTTTTATTCGTTCGAATCACTAGATGAATTGTTTGAAAGTAATTTGAGTGCTATGTTGAGCCCCGGTGATAGAACTTCGTCTGAATCTGTAATAGTGTTTCAGGATTGATGAGCCTCCTTAACCTGCGTGTAGTTTTCTCTATTTCTGGATCAAAATTCAGTTTAAGAGAGTGAGAGGATCGAGTCATAAACTAAAAAATAAAATAAAACAAAGAATAAATAAAAATAAATAACACTCCCCTCCCCGGCAACAGCGCCAAAATTTAGGAGCTGTCGTCAACACTCCAAAATTAATACCTTACTACTACTTTATGAACACAAAATTCAATAAAGCGATAAGTAAGGCTCGAACCCACTGAGAGTGATATTATTTTAATCTATTCTAATGTCTCCTAAACAATAAGTAAAAGATGGGGGTGGTTTGAATTTAATTAACTAATTAATAAAAACAGAATTTTATTGAGAAGAAATACCAATAAATTAAAAGTTCCAGTTCTTCAGTTCAGTATCCCCTTTTCACAATAACAGAATAACCAAGTATAACAATATTTATCATTCAATGAAACTAATAACTCTAGATAACCGCAATCACTAATTATCCGAAATTCCCTTAGGTTTTAAATCTAATGTAACAATCGCCCCATTAGATTCTAACTATCATATAACCTAGAACTATCAGTCTAGATTTAATATAACATCATCATTAAGAATTTAGAAATTAGGTTATTCCAAGCAACAATCACACAATCAGTGATTATTTAACTTGTCTTCTGATAATCTTAGCAATACTCAAAAGCTTAACCACAATCATGTATTACTAATCGCTACTTATGATAAGATATAATATCATTTACTTAATACTATATCTTAATCTAGCAGATGATATTAATTAGATTAATCTAACTGGCCACATTAAATCAATCAAATCAAATAGCATGCAATCAATTAAAATAGATTATCAAGAATAAATCTCATGTGAGAAGGAGTAAATAATGCAAACTTAATCAAACTATTAATTGTAAATAAGGTTCAACATCCCTTAGAACTGAAAATAAGAACTTAGCCTGACATGCCTTCAATCTTGCCTCCAAATTGAGGGTTTTCAATTGTGCAGCTAAGATCCTTAAAACTAGACTAGGAACATCTATTTATAGTTCTAGAACAAAATCCTAAAGATATAAGAATTACAATCTCATTTACATTAGAATTCTACTAAAAATCGCGAAAGTCAAAGTCTAGTCAACTGACCCGGCGTTGTCGCGCCAAGATTCATTCACTAACTGGCAATGTCGCGCCAGCCTTCCAGATAATCTAAGATCCTGACATAGCGCTGTCGCGCCAGGATTTGTTCATAAAACGACATTGTTATGCAATCACTCTAGAGCTTCTAATTTCGGCGTTGTCGCGCCATCTTCCAAGCTATCTCTAGCGTTGTTATGCCATACATCCAAAAAATTCATTTTCACTCCTGCAGCACGGCGCTGTCGTGCCACATTATAGTTCATTCCTTGCGTTATCGTGCCAGGTATCCAGCCAACCACAATATTTCATCTTTTCCCACTTTTAGCTCCAAATCTTCCTAAAATCAATAAATACCTTAATAAGTTCATATACACATAAAACATGAAATAAAACTAAATATAAAGGAATCAAAATTATAGAATATTATGCACTCATCAGTTAACATTTTAAGTTGGTGTGTCAGTTACTTTTTGTCTTAAGCCTGTCACATCAGACTACAAACTTACCTACCATCAGTAAGTTATTACTTTCAGCAAACTAGCTGGTAGACACATCTTCTGATCTTCGATTTCAACCAAGGATGTTTGGCGAATGCATCGGGACCTTTAATCAGCAACGCTCTAATATTAGTCATGTTGTCAAACATGACTTACTCTACGAAGATAATGGATCGTAGAGTTTACTCTACATCCTGCTCTTTATGAGAATTGCTTTATGTAAAGTGTAGAACTCTACGAATGAACTCTACGACCAGCTCTACGAAGATTTTCTTTACGATGCTGGAGCTGACTTTAAAAACTTGTCTTTACTGAACGGTTCTCGAGATGCTTTACAAAGACAAGTTGACTTTGCGATCTGACTTGACATACGAGTTGACAGAGTAACTTTACGTTCAATGAATATCCTATCAACTATACATCAGAGTAACTTAATGAGATCATCCTAGCATATTTGATCTTTCTAGGCTAAGTCCTTGTACATCAAATCATTATTAAGGACTTTACAAAACTTACTGGTACAAATATACATTAATCACATTCATCATCAAATTTAAATATGCAAGCTCTAACATCCTGCTCTATGATCTAAGGGCCCAGCTCTACGACTTCTTCAAGTTGAACTGCTTTGCCTAGTTCGCCTTGATCAACCTCATCAAATGTGACATCGATAGAGACTTCCATGGTCAAGGAGTTTTTGTTGAACACTCTATAGGTTTTGCTTCCCATAGAGTATCCAAGAAAAAATCTTTCATCTCACTTAGGCTGAAATTTTGTTAGGTATCTTTTGCTATTGTTAAGGACGAAGCATGCACAGCTAATAGAACGAAAGTAGCTTATATTTGGCTTTCTATCTTTCCATAACTCGAAGGTCGTCTTCTTGAACGTAAAGTGAATCAAGGACCTATTCTGAGTGTAACATGCACTATTGACAGCTTCTGCCCAAAAATATTCTGGTAAATGAGTTGCTGCTAGAAGAGTCCTTCCTGCTTGATCAACGTTCTGTTCTTCCTTTCAGCTACTCCATTTTGATGTGGAGTTCTTGGAGCTGAAAAGTTATGCTAAATACTATTGTCCTCACAGAATTGATTTACTTCAGAATAGTCAAACTCTTTGCTATAATCACTCCTTATTGCTTTTATTTTTTCGCCCTTCTCATTCATCATTAGCTTGAAGAATCTGATCAACTGAGTGTTGGTCTCGTCTTTAGAGTTTATGAAGAATACCCATGTAAACTTGGTGTAGTCATCCACTACGACCAGTGAGTATCTTTTGCCTCCAAGACTAGCAGTTGGAATAGGCCCAAAAAGATCCATATGAAGAAGTTACAAGGGCCTTTCATTTAAATTAACTACTTTGCTCTTGAATGAGTTCTTGGTTTGCTTCCCCAGTTGACAGGCTTTACACGGTCTTTCTTTGACATAACTCAGCTTGGGTATACCTCTGACTAGATCCTTTGATACGAGCTTTGACATGCCCTTGAAATTTAGGTGGAACAATCTTCGATGCCATAACTAGCTTACATCTTCTGAGGCTTTGGCGAAAAAGCAAGTTGATGCTAAAGAACTTAGCTTAGCGAGATTGACCACGTATGCATTTCCTTCTCTTGATCTAGTCATCTTCAATGAGTTGGTTTTTAGGTCTCGAACTTGACACGGGTTGTTGAGGAAGATGACTTGATGACCTTTATCGCATAGCTGACTTATGTTTAGCATGTTGTGCTTCAAAACATCAACATAGGCTACCTTACTGAATGAAATAGTTTCATTGCCTATCGAACCATAACCTCTGACTTTCCCAGAGTTATTGTCTCCAAAGACAATTGCTGGACCATCTTTAGCTTTAAAGTCTGATAAGAGAGCTTTATTGTCATTCATGCGCCTTAAGTATCCACTGATGAAATATCATAAGAGCTTTGAGGGTCTTGATGCCTCACTGATGCCAATTACTCGACGATCAGTGGTCTCTTTTGGATATTTCTCTATGATCATTAGACAAAGATAGGTTTTCTAAGGATCAACATATGAATCT